>JANPWX010000452.1:964083-1120800 GCA_024734555.1 Trochalopteron elliotii | reverse complement strand
CCACATCTCCCAGAATCACCGCTCCCGCCGGCCGCGGGCTCGGAGCCGCACTCCCCCACCACCCTCCGCTACTCCACAATCGCGTCCCGCCGCGGGAGCGAGGGGCGGCGGCCGCGGGGTCCCGATCCCATCCCAATCCATCCCATCCCGGCCCGGACGCGGCTCCCACCATCTTGTCGGCGTGCGCGAGGGAGAGAAAGGGCGCGGCTCTCGCGAGAGCGAGCAAAGGCGCGGGGGCGGGGCCGAGATCTCGCGAGGCTTCGCTGAGGAGGGAACGGCGGGTGGGACTCTGAGGGGCGGGGTGGCGCCTGCCCTGCCCTCCCCACAGCCGGGCGCCGCTCTCGGGCTTTTCCCGCCACGGAAAAAGCAGCATTTTGACCAGAATTGCAACTTCGGTCACTTTATTAAACATCCATAACAGTGGGAAAATGAACACTGCGTCCTTAAACACAATTATTTACCGCACTGGAATGTGAATCCTGGAATTCTACTGTTTCTTAAGTTTGGTTTCTGGGGGGGCGGGGTTTAATGCATTTTATACTGTTAAGATGTTTAAACGAAATTTTACCAATTTTTAACACAGGCCTCAGCACTGGATTTTTCTTTAGAATTTTCCCGGTGCACTTACAATGTTCCATGCTGAGGAACACCATTAGTTTTAACAACTAATTTAGTAGGGGAAATAATGCACTCCGTGGTTTTTGTTCATCTGATCCCTTCAAACACAGACCTCCAGAAAACACAAGGATTGTTTTACACAGCTGTAGTCTGAGGATCAAAAAGTCACCTACAGATTTTTTCGGCCATGATCTCACCTTGTCTAGTGTCCTCTGATTCACATTACAAAAGCGGGAACATGGTGATGGATAACACAATGTTTAGAAGCTTTCTCCTTTAATTTTTAAAGTGCAAATGGAGAAAACATCTTTGGCGCAGATGAGTTTTACAGCACCACATTCTTGTAGATCAGCATCCCATTGCTCTGTCTTGCCTTTGCAGTAACTCCACAGCATGTCCTGATAAAGTCTTATCCATCATTTTCTCAAGAGGAATTATGTATTTTCCCCCTACATTTACTAGCAGCTGCTGTTTATAAAAAGGCCAGAAGCCACCTGCACAAGTGACGTTATTCCTCCCACTCTGAAGAATTACATCTAGTAATCATTCTGGAACTTGGAGGATGTTACAGAGTAAAACTAATGGAAGTTATCAGTTGTGGTTACATTTCCCCTGAGTAAAAAGTACCCAGTATTTTACAGACATTTCACTTACACTTAAGAAGCTTTTGTGTATTTTCAAGTGTGAGGGAGGTAACTGAAAAAGGAAACGACTTCACCTTTTTAGTGAATATCCCCTCGAATTTGCTGTATGAGGCTGATAGCAAACCAGAACCACTGTCAGGTCAGGAACTGCGCAAGCCTCAAAGCCCATCTAACTACAGCAATCACACTGCAAATGATGATAACCAGAGCACGGTGGGTTTCCTTTAAAGGTAAGAGGCTTTAGTTAATTTTCATTATCTGTCAGACTTGCAACTTATTGAAGCATTTTTTTTATTTTTTTAATATTTTCTTCTTCAGACTATGAGAAGACTTACAGAACCTCAATAGTTCTGTTTCCAGATCAAGGAGGAACGTGACACTTGAGCACCACACACAGCACAAAGCCAACTGAAAGTACCATAGGTCAGGAGCAGTATCTGTGATATAACAATAAAATAATTTGCTGCTAACTCATGAAAAAAAGTCTTAACAGACGCTTCTGTTAGGATAAAATTTTTTAAAAAGGGGTAAAAAATGCCTTGTCTTAGCCCTGGTGAAAAACACTGAAGAAACCATGAAATAGCAAACCTACCAAAAGACAAGTTCATAATTACCACTTTACATTTTAATTAAAATTCATTTAAAAATCACAGGCAAGTTGCTGGGTTTGTACCTGCTCCACATGAGGAAGTGCAGAGGTTTGCAATGAATATAAACAGAGGTCTATTTACAGAGTTTATTAGGATCCATACATACATACATTAGGAAAGGCTGTACTGTACCTACTCGCTGCAGCTTGCATGTCAGAGAGCTGAGATCTCCCCAGGCTTAGCAGTCTTAGTGCAGAATGGGTTACAAGGAATTTACTGACCAGAGTTCAAACCAGGTGGAGGTTTTGTAATGTGAACCAAGTACCTTATTATCAAGTTACTTTGTTATTTCTCCTTTAAAATGAATTCCAAGGAAACAGACAGACAGACAAGCGCCTGTGCCGTGTGTACAACCTCTCCCACGTACCCGAGCTCATTCACCCCGCAGTGTTCAGGCATCAAACATCCCTTGGAGTCAGTGGTTCTGCCGAGACAGTCAGCTGCACATCACCAGCTACTCGCCTTTGCACCAAGCGTAACTCAACACATACTACAGAAAAAAACAAGCACCTGGTATTCTCAGGAATATACAAATATTTACCACAGTTTTCTCTCTCATTACAAAATCAGTTACAAAAGCTTACAGCACATTATGTACACCCTCTACCCAACACAGGGAGGAGCCATCCCGTGCACGCTGACACAGCCTCGGACATCCCCGGAGCTGCCGTCGGCCCGCTCCGCTCTCCTCCCACCCCGCACTCCAACGCCGCAGGTGTCTCTTGCAGTGCCATGAACAGCCTTTGGGGTGGTGTTTCAGCATGAAGGAGCTAGTTCTTCTTGTGAAGGAACTTCATTTTGTTACCTAAAGGAAGCACACCGTCAGTCTCTAGCAGGTATCAGAAGTCAATCAAAAGTGACAGCAAATGGGTCTAACTTTTTAAATTAATAATTGCTGTGGGGTAACTCTTCTACTCAGCACCAGCAGGGAGAGCTGAGTTACAGAACACCGAGTGCTCCGACACCTTCCTGGTTCCACTCCTCGATCATGCTTTGGTTTCCCCCATCCCCAAGTGAAAATGAAAGTGTTAACAAAGACCACAATTAAATCTGGCTTTATCACCTTTAACTATGTTTTCATTGTTTTCTTTTTCGTAATTCCTATCACGCTGAAACCGCTTGACTACCTCATTTCACCTCGGGTAGGGCTTTTTCAAATTAAAAAAAAAAAAAAAAAAAAAAAGTAAAAAACAAAAAAACCCAACATGAAAACTCATTCCAGAAATATTTCTAAAGATTTTGCTCACCGAGGCCTCGCAGGAACTTGTTTACTCCGCTTTGTTCCGTGTCCGGGAGCTCTTCCAAGTACTGTTCCACCCTCTGCTCGAAGAGCCCTGCGGCGGACGGAGACAGGGCTGGGGTGAGCCGTGTGCGGCTGATCCCGCATCCCGCGGTCCCCGCGCACGGCCCGGCTCCCGCCCCCGGCAGCCGCCGCTCACAGCGACCTTCCGGGTAACCGGGCAGGATTCTCGGGTTGCGTTTCCGCTTTCCCGGTGAGCGCAGGGGCACGGATGGACACTGCCGCAATCCGCGGGAGCCGGGCGGAACAGCGGAACCCGCCCCGCAGGGGAGACACCCACCCTTACCTTTAGCCCTGCATTTCCTCAGCTCTCTGTCCTGGATGAAGCCAGCGAACATTTGCGATTCCATGAAAACTTCCAAGAAGCGGCGGATACTCTTGGAGGCCACAGATTTACGGAAAGCCTCCCTTTGGAAGGCACGCTCTCCTTTTTCATTCTGGGTTAGGAACAGGGAATAATGGCCAACTGTCTCCACAAAGAATCGGATAAAAACCTCAGACACTAATCCATTCAGGGTGTTACATTCTGCAAAATAAGGCGGCAATAAGACACCAAAATCAGCTGCTACCAGAGCTGTCAGCATTATCCCCACAGGGCCAGGCTGTGCATCTCCCGGTTCCCTGATGCCGTGCTAACAACTGGCAGGAGTTGCAGCAGCTCCCTGCACATCTGGATGCACATGGAGACCGTGATGGTACCGTAACCACGGGTGCCAGTCTGCAAAATTGGTGTTCCGTGACCAAGAGTCAGCGAGAATTACAAATCCTCAGGAAACAGCTCAGAAAATTAAACATTTGGTGGGTGTTTAATCAAAATCAAACCTCCTATTTTCACTCCTGAGCAAGCTTCCTTCAGAAACTATTGAATGACTCAGCATTAAAATATTTCTCCCTGAGGATAATAAGCCTGTACCAAAATCTGATCAAAAAGGATCTGTTGTGGAATTTGGGTTTTCATCATTTCTGAGATGTTCTCGTATATGTAATACATATGACTAGAAATACATTTCAAAAACTGAACAGGGGCCTGTTTCATACCTTTTAACCACAGGCATCTCCATTTACCCCAGGCTGTTTTTATCACTGCTGAAGAGAAATATGAACCTTCAGAGACAACCCAACCCATCTTGGACTAAAATTCTTTTCTAGTAGTACCTGCTTCTCTCCCCTGAAAATACTGAGTGCCAAGAGCAACTTCAAACTCAGACACACCCCTGAGCCTGGAGAATTATCTGGACTGAGTTAAGGCCAAGTTAACTGCAAACCTCTGTTTGAGCAAAGGTTCAGAGGGACCCACAGAACCCATGTCATTTACAAAGAAATTAAAATAAATCACGGGTGAGGTGTCATTGAGGGTTGATGCCATCAGTCTCATTTCCTGTGTGCTCAGAGACAAGCTTTGATGTCACCAAAGGTATTTGATACCTCAAGTCCCATCTTTGTTTGTCATGTATGGAAAGTCACAATTCTACCCACATTAGTTCATTACACAAGTCCCTATTTCCAAATGAACTTACCATCATCTGAATCACTATCTGAATCCTGATTTATCAGTTCATTCTTTCTCTCTAGAGCCTGCTCCAGAGCAGCTTGCAGTTTTCTAGGTAATAGTGTGTCTTCATCATCCATCTGATAGAGGGAAAAATAAATCTTTAAGCCACGATAATCTATGCAGGAACTACACCAAATAGGTTTAGAAGGTTTAGAATTCAGATGAAAAATATTTGTATCTGCTACTGTCATGGCTACATAAATAAAAGAATGAGAATCTTTATGTGACTAACAAATACTTTGAAACAAAATTTCTTGACACACTTAATAAGATTAAAGTCAGGAATGATAATCCAAAGAGCAGGTAAACACAGAAACGTGGAATCAGCTCTTTACGTGACAAAGAATCCAAATAGTTGTGTTTAACTAAATACACATCATGTGAAGCCTTGCTAGGTGTACACACAGCTGCTGTAGTTGGGTGTAGGCAGCTCTTTTGGTCCTTGACAGTTGTTCTTACTGTTTTGTACTCTGTCTTGTTTTCTGGGTCTTTCCCCTATTGCTCTCTTCATCTTATTTTATGCTTGTTCAGCAGAAGCCAGGTAGGCACAGGAGCCTTGGCTCTGCAGCCACTGTTCACCAGCCAGGGAATCGAACACAGAGTTTCCTCATCCAGCCTGCAGATTGTTGGTTAGAAATTATTTAGAGCCAAATGACTGTCAGGAGATGGTGATCCCTAATCTTGTTTACAAGGCTGCTGCTTTTCCATCACACCAAACTGTTCTCCACCTTTGTGCTCTCACTCGGCAATTTTCTTTGCCTTTTGTCCTTTTCACCTCCAACAGTGTGAGTTTTCTTGCTAAGGTGATGTTATTATCTTTGGATGTTTTCTTTCCACTGTGAATACAGTTCCTGCTTCCTTCTGACAGTCACAACCTCAATCTCTTCTGCATACCTGAGAAGTTCTTATTTGCAGGTGGAACAGAAAATGAGAACTTTTTTTCCCCTCACTGTTTTTTCTTTGCACACACAGTTCCTGCCAAATCCCTCTGATCAAAGAAATCCAATCATACTATAGGAATAAACAGTTTGCTAGACTGCATGGCAGTTCTGAGCTGTACTTACCTGTCTGATGAATCGATCAGATCCCAGGTTAACCATCAAAGCCTATAGAAAAGAAAACACTGCAGTGAAATGTATCTGAAGATACAGAAAACATTCATTTGTTCATTGTTTGTTAATAGCAAGAGATCATCTGCTGAACAAGCCTTGACTTGAATCAAATTCCTACTGTGAAACAAGAGGTTGTGTGCTTTATGAAATAACATGAGGGTTTTCTGTACAGCTACAAGTCTAATTTAACACAGATACAACAGATCTCATACTAGAGATTAATATATTAAAAAAAGATTAATATATTTAAAAAAAGGGGTTTTTTTCTTGAATCTGTGCCAGTTATAACTACTAATTTTTGTTAACATGCAGTTGAAAAGTGTTTCAGAGGGGTTTAAAGAAAACAATGTGGAGGCAGCAAGGATTCCAAAGGGCAAGGGTGTGAAATATTCATGAGAACAAAGCAGCAAAGCTGAGAGATGGAGCTGGGAAGATGTGGAAGAGCAATGTTAGGAAAACAGAGCAGAGATTGACATGGGCCAGAGGCACACAGGGCCTTGGCAGTGAGCATAAGAAAATTCCTTAGAAAAGTGACAGGAAACTAATAGGAGCAAGAGAGAAAAGAGTGTGTCCTTGAGTATTTTTGTGGTATTTTACTGAAAGAGCTGATGAAGTGCAACTCTCATTTAACTTCCAATATAGTATCAACAAAGTCTTAGAAGTTAAAATTGTTAAAGGCTTTGTTTCCTGCATGGGGTATGGCTTCATGCACCACTTCCATAAAGATTAAGAGATGTCATAGCAGATGGCTTCCTCTTCTTCCAGAACAAATTAGCATATTCACACCCTACTTACTGGTGACCAGGTAAATATTCTGACCATGTCTCTGACAAGGTGCCAGGTATGGAAGAGGACCAGAATAAAAGAGAAGAATAAAGCTACTGCTGCAGTTTTGCCAAGAGGCAGTTACCCATGAGAACCAGGCAGAGAAGAAACAAAGAGGCAGATTAAAAATTAAACGTGAAGATTCATGTTCCAGTGGCAGCCCTCTCCTGGGAGAGGCCAGCTTTTCTCCAGGCAAACAATTGTGGTGTCAGCTCCTACCTCCTCCACGGGCAGGTCCTTGAGTTTGGGCAGAGAGCTGGAGAGCAGTCCCACCAGGAAGGGGGTAGGGCAGCACACGATGTCAATCATGGATGAGGGCAGGACAGGAATGAAGGTGTGCTGCCAGGAGAAGGGGTACAGCAGGGCCACTACAGCATGGGAGCAGCTCGACAGGGTGCTGGGGAGAGAGGAACAGCCAGGTTAGCAAAGGCTTTTCTTGGTTCACAACACCTTCCAGCTGTTGAGAAACTCAGCCTGTTGAAATACAAGTGCCCAAGGTGCTGCCTCTCTGTCACTTCTGGCTTCAGACAGACCTTGATCTTCTTCCAGTCCCTACCCTCTTTGTACTGTGCAGTGTGGTAGCTCATAGCAGACTTCAAACTAAAGGTACAAAACTAGGATCTGTTGTTTCAAACTAGAATCCATTTGTTTCATAGTGGTCAGGAGATGGTTTGGTCTAGAAGTCAAGATTCAATGTTCCCAAAAGCACTCAAAAGCAGCCACTTTGAACAGTGCTTAAAACCCAAAAGCAACTTCAGATCTTGGCTGTTACAACCACATCAGTAGTAAAAATGCATAAAAGTAATGTTCTTAAGTCAAGCACTAATGCAGGAAAACAAAGGAAAATGAAAAGTAAAATAATTTTTTTTTTTAAATCCTTGAGAAAAACTCTACCAAATCCAATATAAAAAGCCTCCATCAATACTTATTCCAAAGAAAAGCTGGAAAAAGCAACATGTTTTTCAAAGATTGTGTGGTTTTTTGACAACAGCGTATTTTTATTATAATATATTTTAAAGGGCTTATTAACCAACTTCAGTGATAAAGGTATTGATCCTGCTCAGCAGAGTACTGTAAAATACAGATTGGTATCTCCTAAACTTTAAGGCTTGATATTATCATGGAAAATGTCATGCATATGTTGTCCTTCCATCTACTGAATCTGATTCCCTATTGCAGTCACATGGTTTCCAAATGTCAAAAATTAAGGAACATCACTACCAAGTGAGTTTTAACATCAGGGGAATAAAGACAAACTCTCCATATCACAGCTACATCTGGCTCTTACTGGCTGAAATGACAGAAATTTGGATCCAACATGACTGAACAAATTTTCTCACACTGCAAACTTCTGCTGTGCTTAATGTAGCCACAAAGAACTATAAACAGTAACTGCAGAGCTGTTACTGCTTTAAAATGCTGGGGAGAGATCCTCATTTCTTCGACTGCAAGACTTGGTGGAGACTTTAGGTGGCATCAGACCACCAGAATAACCTTCATGAGAATTTTTACTTCAGTTGTGGATTGTTCCAAGGCCAGAAAAAAGGTTTCACCTGTTTGTTCCTGTCAGTGATTTACCTTCAAAGTTTGCTGAATGAGAAAAAGGGGACAAAGGAGGGACAAAGAGAGAAAAAGCTGGGGAAGAGTAAATCCTTGTGTTTTACTGCAAATAATCTGCTGGCTTGGTTTCAATTGACATTTCCTTTAAGATCTGACAATCCCAGCACGGGTTTATAACATATGTTGCCTGACACAAGGTTCTTGTAAAATTATGCATTTCTCTATTTGGTTTTTATAATATATATATAACAGACATTTGTGCTGCCATTGCCTCATATTTTGGTCTCAAGCATCTACCTTAACAAGCACAGGGGTGCGTTTTGGAAGAGCTGTGGAACATGGCACAGATTGCCAGCACTTTCTCAAGATCACTTCAAT
The DNA here is from genome assembly GCA_024734555.1 of Trochalopteron elliotii. Classification (NCBI taxonomy): domain Eukaryota; kingdom Metazoa; phylum Chordata; class Aves; order Passeriformes; family Leiothrichidae; genus Trochalopteron; species Trochalopteron elliotii. The sequence continues at coordinate 1,112,161 of JANPWX010000452.1, read as the reverse complement.
GACTCCCTGGCATTTTCACCTACTACAAATTCAGTCATCTTAGCTGAGCAACTAAAAACAGAGCCACGTTAAGCTAAAAGCAGGAAGACAAACATTCTTCTGCTCTTCAGCGAGTATTTTTTTCCTTTCTATAAAATGCCCTTTTGTAACATCTTGTTTTACACGCAGTGCTGTGACGTAAATCAGCCCCTGCATCCTCTTGTGCGTGCTATTCCCACGCTGGGGGAGGCTTCAGGCTCCAGCCGGGGACACCGGAATCTCTTCCCGAGCTGTCCGGAGCCGGCTGGGGCAGGGCGGAGCAGGGCACGGGGAGCAGCCGCGGTGGGGGCGTCCTGCGGCAGCGCCCAGCTCTGCCCTGCCAGCACCTCAGCCTCTGTCCTTTAGGATTCCGCACACAGCTCTTCAGATTCAGCCTCAGGAAATCTTTCCGTGTGGAACATCTCATCCCCGTGAAACATTTCAAGTTTTCAGCCCCCAGAATCTCCTGCTGCCCATCCCTCCTGGACACCCCTCTGCCGGACTCCCACAGCTGTCACCAAACTCCTGCTTGTACAAAGTGCCTGTGTCTCTGCCCTAGCTGGAAAGATTCATATTTAGAATGGATACACACCTTCCACTTCAGTGAAATTTCACCGTTTGGAAGGTAAAATTCAAAGGTGATAGATTTTACCTTACCTCTCAGCCTAAATCTCTGAAATAGAATTCAGAACCTTTTCAAGGGATATTATTGATGAGAAGCATGTTTAGTAAAGTAAAAATAGAAAGGCCTACCCTGGGAGATCAAGTCTGCTCCAGTTTTTCATTTCAAAATGTGCAACCCACACATTATCCAACTGTTCTTGTTTATGAGAATTAAGCAGTAAGGTCAGATGGTTTATTTTCTTTAAGGTGTGCAAAGCACACAAAGTAAAGCAACAGAATAGTCATAGTTAGATTTTCCAAATATTTTCACTTTTAATACTCTAGGGCAGCTCCAGAGAGTTGGTTTGGAGAGTGAGCTTTTCCATTTGGTCTGTGCAGTTTTACAGGAACGCTGCATAATGTTCTAGCTGTTGTTCTACTGGAAAAAACTTCTTTAATTCCATGGTTGTCATCTTGTAAAAAAGTGATTTGGAATTTGCCAAGGTTTTGGTTCCCTCTATGCTTTTTATTCACTAGATTTAAAAAAGCCTTCAGTGTTTGATCTTCTTGTAAGTAATACAAGATTATACAAGTATATTGAGACATTTCTTAATGACAGATTTCTCTTGAAGAGAGCCTTTATCATGTTACAGGCAAAATATAACATTGCTTCTTTCCCACTCCAAGTTGATTTATATTCCTCTGGGCAATTTTGTTTCCCAAATCATTTTCTCATGATAGCACACTGAACCTTTTCCTTGTTGTGTTGCTGGCAGGGAAGACACAAGTTCAGACTAAGAGCTGAGGCACCAGAATTTCAGACATAGCTGTGACTCAGCTGAATTCTGGGGACTGCCCACAGTTAAAGTCTACATCAAAAAGCAAATGACTGTGACTTAACAAGAACCTTTTCTGTTCTTTAGATAGGGAGAATGTCTGGTAGCAATTTCTGGGTTGGCCAACCAACAAATAGCCCCAAGCTTAGGCTGTATCCGTGTCTTACCACAGCACAATCAGCACACTCTGAGAAGGACAAGCTGTTGGGCAAGGGATGGACACTGCCCTGGCTGGGATGTCGGTGCTGGCTGTGTTTGTTTCAAGGAGTGTGGCTTGTTGGACACTGCAAGTCACCAGCTCTCTCAAACTGCTGAAGTCATGTTCAGTTACACCTTCTACTCACAATGGAAATATTCCACAAATACCCTTGATAAGTCTCTTTTCTTTCTAACAATAGCCAACAGTCATATTCCTTCCCACTTCTCTCCCCACACCTAGAACTTCTCACCCACCCAAGGGAGCCTCACACACTGAGCATCTCCCAAATCCAGGATTAAGCCCCTAGCACAGACAACCACTTGCTGATTTGGCTCCCTGATCCCACCTCACTATTCAAATGCACCTCCACAGTCAGTTTGGCATTTCCATTGAAGGAGAAGGCGAGAATATCCCTTCCCATTCTCCACTTCCCCTGAGGGACAGACAAGCTTTCCCAGCCAGGAGGGAGGCCACCCCTTCCATGCAGGGCCAAGCCACACAGCAGCTCTGTCACCCTGGGCTGGTGCCAGCTCTGTGCTGTGCCAGTGCTCTGGACCGTGGCCTGGACTGGGACCAACTCACTGAATCTGGGCTCCAGGCTTCCTCACATTGACAAACGTAGCCAAAAATGTAAATTCACAAAAAAGTGTTTCCACTGTTTATTTTTCCACAACCTTTTCACGTTCCTCATTTCTTCCTGCTGATTAAATGATGTTGCTCTGGCCACATTTGCTGAAGCCTTTCATCTGCCCTGTTGACACATTCATGCTCCAGCCCACAACCACTGAGTTACCTCCCTGACACACATCCCTTGTCTGCTCAGGAGAGCTTCCTCCCACTTGAGGTTGGAGTCTGGAGGCTCTGTCCTTCCCAGGTGTAATCCCTTGACTCACATGGGTATTACACACTCAGATGTCTCCTCATCACAGGCCATGGTCCTCCTTTTCTGGGACAGCTCCCACCCTTGGGCCACTGACGAGCTGTGTAGCAAAAACAGATCCCTGACATGTCTCTCCTACACCCTTCCATGCCTCTCCTGATCCTGGATTAACTCCAGACTCTGACAGAGACAGAGGTCTGTGACAACTCTGCAAGATAAAACAGTTTGAGAGGTTTGCAGAGGGCTCTGTAAAGGACTCTGGGGAAAGGCTACAGGCCATGGACTCAGCCATCTCCCCTCCAACACATACAGGCTGCAGAGATGGAAAGGACAAAGTAGAAAAACTTAAAAAGCATCAAGTAAAGGGCAAGTGGAAATAAAAACCGTGGCAGACTGATACATTTTCGGTGGAGATGAAGTGCAGGCAGAACTGCTGTTGCTGTGCTGGCAGTAATTTGGAGCAGTAATCTGCTGTGCCAGATACAGTGCTCTCTAAGGCTCTGAAAAAATAAAGAAAAGTATTCTCTGGGTGCATAAGAATAAATAAGAGCAGCATTATTAATCAGGTTGATAAGACTAAATAATAGCATCAGGGACAAAATATAAATTAAAACTTTTAAGTGTCAAAAGTGAGTCTTCAAACACCTGTCTGCAATGAGCTCCTGCAGCATTCCTGCAGGTCAGCTTTTGAAGTGAGCCCTTGAGTATCCCTGGCCATGGAAAAGCTGGGTGGTAATGGGGTCATGTTACTGCTTCTCCCTGCTCCAAAGTGTGGGTGCTCAGCTCCAGAACTACCCCTGATCCCCAGGTGCTCTGCTCCTGAGGCCCCCTGAGTCCCCACATCAGTGGTTTGTCCTTCATTCCTGGGGCTCTGTGCTGTGAGAGTACATTTTTGGTTAGCCCACATACCACCAACTATTCACTAAAAAGGGCAGAGAGGAATAAAATAAGAATCCAAGAGTTCATTTGCTATAATGGTGCAGGACATCTCCAGTTTTCCAGCCAGTATAAAACTATCAGACACGACAGTGTTTCTCCCTATACAAAATTATTGCTGTTTCTCTGTTACCACTTCTAAGATGTTTAAAGGGGGAAAAAAAATTCAATTCCTGTCTTTTGACTCAAATCAAAAAAATTGCATGTTTTTGCAGCTTTTTGAACAAGAAGAACTACCTCATAAGGCCTGCAATCCTCGATGGCTCTGGGATACCTCCCTGTTTATAGGATTGCTTGCATTTGTAAGACACTATTTTCACATAATATGGATTTAAAATTTGACTTGTTTTCACTGATGTTTTTGAACTTGTGTGTCTGCCTCTGGATAAACATTTTGGTTTCCAATTTAAAGCAAAGTTATATAGAATCAATGTAATTCAGGTAGGAAGAAACCTCAGGAGATCAACTGATCCAATTCCCCCTTGCTTGACATCAGATCAGTTTGTTCCAAAAGCAAATGAAATTATACATTATTTTGTTACATTAAACATCTTTGCTGCACCTTTTTTGTGAAGGACAGAGTGTCCTGTGTGCCAAGGACTCCTACCTAGTGATGTCTAAACTCACTCTGCTTTGGCTATGTTAGATGCCATCTTAAAAAAATATCTTTTGTGCATACTAAAAAAGAGACTTATTTAGCTGCTAATTTCTTCAGAATAAATGGTTAGCACTAAGCAAGACCTCCCTTTGTAGCCTTGGGCTACACTGAGAAATGAAGGCTCCTCTGGGAGAAAGAGATCATCTTCCTGCAGGGAACCTGAGGGAAGGGAAGAGAAGAAAAGGAAAGGAAGGGAGGGAAGAGGCTGAATGAAATGCAAGGGGGTACAATTAAGATCTGGGAGGTCGACCTGGGAGGGGAGGGAGACAAAATGAACCTGATGAGCAGGTGAAAAGGAAACTGAGGGCAAAGGGGCCAGGATGTAAAATTAAGGGACAAGACAGTGACTGGCTGGGCTGAACAATGCACGGACCTGTGAAAACTATTTAATATGAACATGACTAAAGCCACCCCACACATGCAGCCAAATTTATTAGGTGCCAAGGTGAAACTTGTTCTTCCCAGTTGCTCTAGGCAGATGGAAGGACATGAGGCTGTCTGATGGCAATTGCCCCTCCTCTGTCAGTACCAGAGATGCTGAGAGGGGCTGCAGGAGGGAAGGTCACACACCAGGACAGCTGAAGGTGACAGGAGCTCAAAACCCATTGGTGGCACAGATGGAAATCAAATATAACCAATGCTCTACACTTCAGCCACTGCTGCTAAGCAGACAGACACAAACCCACCGTTTTATCAGGAATAATTCTCAAACTGAAAAGTGTCCTCCACAACAAATACATTTACCTGTACCTGAGAGGACAAAGAGTATAACCAAACCAAACATCAGAATTTGGGCTTAACATATTGTTGTTTGACCCAAACTAATTCTAATCCAGTAAATTATCTGGGCACTAATAAAATAATTATTTCCAATGATTACAGAGCAGCAGGAGTTAGGATCAGTTCATGCCTCGCCTCACCAATTAAAGCATGAGGGGACAGGCAAATTACTTTTAGGCTTTGATTCAACACAGTATTTCAGCAGAAGTTTCAGCCTTAATTTACTTTCATTGTGCTGAAATACTTTGCTGAAATGAAGCCTCAAAGACCTTTATTTCCCCACTTCTGTTTTAATCAGACCAGCCCTCAAGACATGATAACACCTTCTGAACCACAAATTCCATGACTGCTGTGGGAGAGGCTGCTGCAAAGGCAGCCTCTCATCAGCAGGGCATGTTGAAGCTTTGGAAATTTGAATAATTTTTTACTTTTCTAGAAGCCCTTCAGGGGCTGGGCAAACTACAGAGATTCCTTCAAACCTTTCTAAGGTGGTTTGGAACTAGAGACTGTAATTTTTGAAGCTAATAAATATCGTAGTTTCATGGTAATGTATTATTAATCATTTTTTTAATTTTAAGAATGTAATTTATTTTTAAAGTCAAATAATTAGATTTGAACATCCTGGATTGAGAACTCCCTGTGGCAGAATCCTTCTGTAAAGGGTCCAGCTCTGTGTAGGGGTACTCAAGGAGGAGGACTCCCCAGCTGCTACCAAGCACTTCTCCTCACTTGACCTTCAAGTGAATCTGTGAAAATTTGGGTGTCTTCAGGAAGTTTAGGATGGTTGCATATGTGACCTAAAAGAGAGTTCTGAAGTTGCTGAATTTCCTGTTAATAAATCTGATTTCTCTAGACTAATCAATAAGATGTTTAAAGTCAAAATAGTGGGTTTATATTACATGGAAAATTGCATGAGTCTGGGCTGTAAAAGCCAGACTAACATTTTGCTTTGTGATTTATTTTATATAGCAAACACTTAATAAGAGGTGAACTTAGAGTCACCACCAGAGGTCTTTAGTAGTTGGTCTAAAGTATGCAGCTAATATTGTATCTCTGATCAGTACCTGATATCCTTCTTTTCAGGAAACACAGACAAATCTGTGCATATTTTAGGATACTTCTTCTCTTGATGGCACAGGAGACCTGCCAATGGAAGGCTCTGCTCCTAGTGTTTGAATAAAATTAGGAATTCTCCAGTGTAAATGTGATGGTGGATGGGAACACGCACAATTCATGCGAGGATCATGGTGAGCCAGGTCCATTTGGCCCATCTCAAATTCAGCAGCCAGTTCTGGACATTTCACAACTTAATCATCACACACAGCAAGAATTATTGCTACAGTCAACCTCTGGCCCTGGGTAAAGAGCTCCCTAAAGCACACACAACAGACCTCCCCTGTCTGTTATGGGCTGAAACACCCCTTACCCAGACTTCACATATAGTCACAGGTATTACCACCAGTGAGGTAACAAGTCAGTCCTGATGCAGGTGAAAATCCCTCACTCTGCACAGGAGGTTGACAAAGCAAGAACCTTGCTCAACAAGTGAGCACTTCCCAGGGTGGGTGATTGCTTTGCCAGCCCAGCAGTGCTGTCACTGCACCCTGTGCCCTTGGGCTCCAGGTCCATCTGCTCCTCCTGAGCCAGGCTCCCCACACCTGGCCAGCAGCACCTGAGGCAGAAGTGAGAACCAAACTTTGCTTTTGCAGGGGTGAAGGGCACAGTCCAAGCACAGTGGCTCCCCTAACTTGAATGCTGACATATTTGCTGCAAGTGACCTTTGTGATATCTCATGGAATGCAAACAAGTGATAACACTGGCAGGGAGAGGGGGGCACTGAGACTGAGAAGGAAATGCATATTTTCCACATCACATCAGCCCAATTATCAGTTATTGTCCTTTGCAAAATCTTTTAACTATGCTTACAGCTCAAAGAGTGAATCTGTGTAACCTTCACACCACTCAAATGGCAGTTTTGGCCCACAAAAAGCAGCTAAACCCAAACCCAAGACTTCTTTTACAAGTAACAAGCCGCATTTCAGGTTTTATCTGGTGCTTTCTACAGGTCAGCAGGAGAACAGCCACACTTGTAAAACTCTCATAAAAGCTTCCCAGTATGTCCTCACCTGTCTGGCAAAAGCAGTGCTGCAGTTCCTTTTCAGTGGGGCACCAGTGACACACTTCATTTTGGGACAGGTCCAGTGACTACTGAAAGGGAGTTATGGAGAGCACAGGCAGCAATGCCTTTGTGCTATTGATGATTCCTAGTAGGAGATTTTTTATGATGAATCAAAGGTTCCAACCTTGTTTCTGGAATTGTTTTCCCTGACTTTGGTTAACAGAACCATGGTTTACTGCAGTGTCAACGAGCACAGTCCATGGAGCAGACTTGCCCAACATTTTGCATCATCACCTGTGTTCCTTTTCTGGTCCCTCCTTCTCGTATTTGACAGAAAACTGAGTGGGCAACATCTTCATTGATAAACTCTTCCCTGGCCATATCCATCCCCTTCAGCTTTAGTGTGCAACATTCTCTCCAGGTTTTTGCTGTTTTACCCTACCAGCATGGATCCATCACTGACCCTGACTGAACATGTTCCCAAAGCTTAACACAGATGGGCACCATGGAAGATGATGTGCCCTCAGAAGTTCTTTTTTTAAAGCCAATGGAATTTTTCAGACACATAAAGTAGTTCAGATTTTCAGTGTTTGGTAATTAAACACCTCATTAGGACATATCAAAGAAGTAAGTGCAGGTTCATTCTGACTATACAGGAAGCTTTCTTTTTGGTTTTCGTCCAAATTTTGCAAAAATCTCCAAAAATGACATCATTTACCAGATTTTAGTTCAGTAAGAGCTGCATTTTCAGAACCAGCCCCCACCTTTTGGGAACACCCAAGTGACAGTGTGGGGTTCCACACATAACTTGTAAAGCTCAGCCCTGGCTCGTGCAAAGATCAAGGCTGCATCCCATGGAGCTGAGAGCTGCAGAGCAGAGAACACTGTTAGGAGAGCTCTCTCTCAGAAAGTAGCTTTGAAGTATTTAATTTGAAAGAAAGCAGAGAACAGTTGATTAAAGGGGAATGTGGTATTAACAAAGGTATTTTTTTTTGCTCCTGTAATACTTGTGTGTAAGCAAGGCACATGAAAGCCCCTGGAGGAAGAGACATGCAAAGTGCCCTACAGAATGAGGACTTGCCTTTTCAAGAAAATGGGATTTGGGGAAAAAAGTCATTGCTTTGACACATCGGCTACCTGCCCAAGCTTTGTCAGGTGGCTGCAAGATTAAACAAACCCAATATTTCCAAGTGTGAAATTATCCTTTGTATCCACAGAGTTATCCAATCCCTTTCCTGCAAGACAATCTGTTAGCACAAATCCAGAACAAAAGTGGTCTCAACACAGATGCTCCAGAGGAGAGTTAACTCCTTGTTCTTTCCACACTGGGATCTTTGCTCTCACCAGTCCTTGCTCACACTGGGGCTTTCAGATTTGTTGCAATTTACTGCCTTCTTGTGCCAATAAGCAATCCAGAAGGGAATTACCAAGCAGCATGGTCGTCTTCATATCCCATTTCCTTTCATGGGGAAGGGAGAGAGAATTTTTTTTGCACAAATTGAAAGTGGAAAAATGATGTTTTCCCACTGCAGAGCATTGTCCAAGGTCTGGAGTGACATAAATAAATACCACTGGAAAGTAGGGAAGAGGGAAGGAAGAAAAGGAAAATTATACAAGCTCTATCCTTCTTGGGACATGGCATATTAAAAATGCCATTGGAGTTTACTGCACATTAAAAATGTCACTATCAGGTTGTTTTCTCTGGCACTGTGGAATATTAAACAGGCCAGAGACTTCAAATGTTCATTTTCTTTCTTGGTCTGTCCCTTTTGCCTGACACACATTTTCCTGCTCTCCTTGTACAGCTGTTTTGTTGGCATCAGCCATCACACAATCTAACTGCTGGAGAAAGTAATCCAAGTGGTACAAAATATAATTACCTCTTGAAAAGTGGGAGTAAAGTGCAAAATGTCTGTCAAGAATCTTGGAAGACAGCTCTGCTAGCCCCCTCAGCAGGGGCTGCTCTGGCTCTCACTGGAGGAAACAGAAACTCTCTGGTTACATACATGAGAAATGGATGTTTTTGCTGTAGAATAAATTCTGTCTACCAGACATGACTGCACACTGGATAATTATACAAGGGCTCATTCCTTCCACTGCAGAAATTAGTGAAAGAAATTCTTTAGCTTGTCTTCAGCATATCAGACCAGACAAGCACAATAATCCTAAAAGTATTAAGATAGCACTTCAAGTTCTTTGGATAAAAATACACCAGAAGAAATGTCAGCCATCCATACTTCTCCTGGGTTTAGACAGAAGATCTGTGAGCTATTACATATTTCACAGGTGCAGTAGTTTGCATCTCCAAACATCTTCTTTAATGCACAATTAATAATTAAAAGCTACCAAGACCCCGTAGCCTGTGCTCAGAAATGGTACAGAGCAGTCAATGACTCGCAGCAGTAAATTCTCCCTCACAAGCTGTTTTCTGGCATGTATTTGTTGTCAAATTTCTCTCACCTTTCTTTTTCTGGAGGTTTTTGTGACGGGGAAAGTAAAGGAAGCCTTTATTGCTGGCCAAAGCTCACATCTGTTTACTAAGGACAATTCTCTCTGTGCTAATACATGTGTTTTTACCTTTTAAGCTGCAGGTTGGCAGATTTTAGAAGTGTTACAAGATGACAGCTACTGGAAAGGAGCATTCCCACGCAGTTGGTGAAGCTTTTCAGACCTGTCACGGCCATGATTCGTTTGTAAGAGTTAAATCCTACTTTTGTTAATAAAAATGGAACAATAAGGAAACAGAGAATGAACTTAAACTTTGGTAATCTGCCCCAGAGTTTAGCTGTTCTTGCTTTTCCACTTGACGTTGCTATTGGACTGAGGAGCAATGATTTACAACTAGAACATTGCCACTTATCTCTTATTTAAATTTGCATATTTTAACTTGAGCTACAAGATCACGCTATGATTTTGGCTGCTAGATTAAAGGATGTTTTCTAGGTAGGCACTGAGAAATGGGGAGCAGGCTACCTCTCAGCTCTTGCTGCCAGTTCCTAGCGTGGCCCCAAAACAACAGATTCAGACATGAGGAGAAGCATCACCACTCCCTGAACATTCTGGGCACAGCACAGACAGCCCTGAGCTGTGGCTGTGCGTGAGAATAGGGAAAGGCTGCTGTGTGCTCTGAAAGCCTTTGCCCTTGAATACAAGTACACTCTGCCCCCCTTTTGCTCCAGAGTTAACAGAGACATGCCTGTGGGATGACTCCCCCACTATTTACATATTTATGCTCTGTCCTGTGTTAGTCAGTGTTTCTGTCTCCAGCCTGTAACCTTTGGTCAGGTCTGGGATCCGCCTGGACCTTCCACAGTTGTGCTGGAAGACAGATTCCTCCTGCAGTACAAAACACCAAGGGTGAGGAGTAGGGTTAGGGTGCTTTCCCTGAGGTCCATGCTACTGCTTCACTGAGAAGTAGCTGAAATATCTCATATAAAACCAAAATTCTCAACAAAGAAAAGTTGTTTTGTCTTTTACAAGAGCAGGGGCTCTATAGAAGCATTTCACAGCCCCAGAAGATTTCAAAAGGCCGCTGAGAGGAATATTGGAGGATTTGGATCCATAGCAAAAAACAAGCCTCATCCAAACACTCCCACTGACTGTGGCTGGCATTGGACTGGACCCATATGTGAAATGTAAGCAAAATATCCTCAGAGTCCTTCCCAATATACTGGATTAGAGCAAGAGTGTTTTTTATTTATAAAAAATGAGGTTATAACAAAAGGGCATTGCTATGTCCAGGGCCTTCCTTTCCCCTCTCCAAACATCCAGGGGAAAAGGCAAAGAGACTGTTCTCCCACACAAGGATACATCACCTCCTCAGCAAACACGTCCACAAATTTGTTTCCCCAGCATTAAACTAAAACAAGCAGAGAAATACTTTTCTTCTAGTGTTTGCTTTCTATTTATTCTCTGTTGCTACCTTTGTGCCTGCAGCAAGGTCAATGTTCCTGAGCTCCAGGCCCCACTGGTTTTGGATCTGCTGCCTTTCAAACCCCAGAGGATGGCACTAGAGCAGCTCCCCCTTTGCAGCTGGCAGGCACAGGACTATTCCAGAGCTGGGGTGAACAGGCAGAAAGTTGGGAACATAAACAGAGGCTCCCAGTAGGACAGGGATTAGAGCTGGCATGAGGCATACCACATCAGCTGTACTTTCAGCAGATTTTAAAGGAATTGGAGCCTTAAGTTATCTCTTTAAGAGTTGTGATACTATTATTATTATTCCAAGTTTCTTTATCCTTATTTTTGTTCCCCTGTTGCCTTCTTCACTGTTCACGAAAGCAAAATTCTGAAAGGTCACTGCCACATTCACATTCATTTTTGAAGGTGAGCAAATAGTTGCAGGGATTTATTCACCAAATTTTCAAGCAGAAAAAATACATAATCAATTTATTGGGGGGAAAAATACCCAAAACTAACTGCACATATCTAAGCAGGGCAACCTCACAGTGCTGCCAGTCAGAACTTTGCTGTTGTTTCCTCACTACTTGGGAGCATCACACTCTGTGCTGACAAATAACCTCTTCCTGCAAAGATCGAGGACTCGAAATCTTGGCACTTTCTGGGCACTATAAGAACCATAAATAACAATTTATTGAGTGAATCTCACTTCACTAGGCATGACTTTCCCAGACTTGTATAATGTGTGAAATCATTTATTGCTGAGAGACCCATGAAACAGGCAGCCACAAAAGCCCATTGCATCTTATTGCTTGAAGCCTAAACCTCATCATTTATTTCTAAGCTAGTTTTTGGGTACATACAGAAATCAAACCCTTGTAAAATCATTTTAATTTCCTGCTCTCATTCTTTGGGCACAGAGTAGACCTGTAAGATATTTCACTTCTCTTTTTTTTTCCACATTACTGGTAAACTCCAGTTTCAGCCAGGATGCCCGTAAACAAAATTCATGTCAGACAAGGCAAATGTTCCAAGAAGACAGTTACTAGCTCAAAGCCAGAGTGTTTCATTTTAGACTTCATCCCTATTTAAACCATGAAAATCTCAGTAAGTATTGAATTTAAATCCACTGTCACTTTCTCCAGGCTCTTGTCAAAGGACTCATTATTAGTTTCTGGTTTACAGTACCTCCTAGATCCCCATGCTGAGAGGGACCACACTGCATGAAGCAGAGCTGCTGCACAAACAGAGCAGGAAGTGCTCTCCATCCCACAGTGTTTGGGATCCCAGACAGACCAGACAAAAGATAAGAAAGAGGTGCTCTGTTTCCAGCATGTGACACTCAGCAGGTCAGAGGGTTCAGAAGGATAGCTCAGGATCCACAAGGCTGTATGCAGAACCTTATCTACCACATCAGATTCTGTCACCCTCTTATCAAATGAAACCAAGTATATACATACAGTGGGTACATGTGGATATAGTAAAACATATGAACATAAGCCCTTTTTGTAAGAACAGCTCTGTCCCTTCTTACAGGAGCAACCACAAAACCTCCCAAGCCTCTTGGATCCATCTGAATCCTCTCTTTTCTCCTGTGTTATGGCCCTTATCCCATGGCCCCCCTCACACAGAAACAACACCTCCCTGGAGAGCAGTTTCTGCAGGAGAGCACAACGTAGGGATGGATAGGTGTTTACCAAGAGGGATCTTTGTAATTTCTGGTTCCTGTTGGTCCTGCTGCCCTATTTCTGTGTGCCAAAAGGGTGAGCAGCATGCTGCCTGTAAACAGAACTCTTATTTCATGCTCCAAGGCCTGTGGGACTAGGCAGCTAGCTAGAGAAAAGTAATTACACAGGCAAGCCTGAACTTCCATCCAGGTCTGCAATGTGTATAAAACCCTGGCTGCCTGATGAAGTCCTGGGTTACCACAAGCCCTTCAGTATCAGCAACACAACTGTTTTCCCTGCCAAGCTACCTTGAGCCTTTCAAAGTAGATTTAATTGTTGATTTTCTCTGCACAGTGCCCACAGCATTATATGACATTGAACAAGCCAGCTGTCCCAGGGAAATGCTCCAGGGAATGGCTGCTGTCTCTCTCATCCCTCATGGCTGAGGATCTTCCCCACAGCAAGCCATCCCTGCAGGGCTGTGCCTGTGGTCCACAGAACACTGCAGAGGAGCAACTGGGAACTCCAGGGCACAGCAGCAGCTGGCAGCAGCACAGCAGAGCCCTCGCTTTTGCTGTACCATTTCTGTGAGTTTCCACTCAGATCATTGTGCCATTGGAAGGAATACAGATCTGTGTCAATCTGAATTACAGTCAGACTTGTGGGTGCTGAAAGAATGGTAGAACAGAAACAGACAGAATGAGGTGAATAAACATGCTGTAGGAAAAGTCAGAAGGAACACACCAACAGCATTTCCAAAGCTACCTGCCCCAATATTCACGGTGTGAAGCATATATCTACTAGAGTACTGCAGAAACCCTGGACTAGTTATACATTTCTCATCAGGGGTTTATGTGAAATTAAGTCATCTCAAATGGTTATTCAAACCAAGGGTTACTGACAAGAAAAGGGATGAAATAAAATGTTCCTGTTGTTCTAGACACAAAAAAAGACTGCTAAGGAAGTAACTTTATAACCTGAGAAGGGTCTGCAGCTTTAAGAAATTCTCCCCTAAAGGTTGTAAAGCTTTTACTATGCAAAGTATTTTTGCTATTATATACACTGGCGGCCACTAAGTGCAGCTATTGTTTCTGGCAGTCATTCAGAGGAGGTCGGGACTGATAAAGTGTTTAGCAGAGTTTGTTTGGGTAGATCCATCTGTGTTTTTAACCTCCCATACAGTCTCTGGTGTCCTTTTAAAAGATGCTGGACGTTCCTGAGTCTAATAAATGACAGGCTTTATTTTTATTTGCCATCTTTTATCATGCATAATGCCACAGAAAAGAATATCTTCTTTACATTACCCACACTTTTCTGTATGGATTACACAAGCATCTAAAAAATAGGATGTTTCCTTGCTGTGGGGCAGGGGTGCAACTTACACAGAGCTCCCATTTCCTTGGGAAAGGCCATGTGGAGATGTGGCCTGCTGCTCTCACTCCTTACACCTTGGGCTGAGTTCATGCTTCAGAGGAACAAAGAGGGAAGACTGCAATCAAAGGGCAGGGAAGCAAAAGGTGTGTTGAAAGGTTCTAGCAAGGAGCCCAAGATCAAGCTTCCAAAAGGAAATGTTTTCAGGTCACGTGAGCACCAGGAAAAATATCCTAAATAGTTGGGAAGGACTGTGATAGCAGTTTACCACTCCCAGTGGATGGGTTTGGTAGGGCAGGAATTGAAACACAGCCCCAACATAAAGTGTCAGTACTGCACAGAGCAAATCAGGGGAGCTCTCAGCACCCCACTTCCCTGCCTGCCTGCACTGCATGAGCACGAGGTGAAGAACCTCAGTGACAACTTCTGTTACTCTTTATGAGCACTGTGTGTCCAAAACCTGAAAGGAACATTTGCTGGCACTACAATGGGTCAAAATGCTGCACAAACATTTGCTGACTGTGAAGAGGGTGCGAAGTTGCATTGCCATTTTACAGACGGGAAAGACAGAACATCCGTGGACGTAAAAAGACATTTAAATCCTCCAGTGAGAGGATCCTCACACCTGCAAACCATTCCGTACATTTCCCAAAGCCTTTTGCATGCAGAGGCAGCACTGTCCTGCAGGCGTGCTCCGGGTGGTAGCAGCACTCACTCACCTGAGCTTGTCAGCCACAAAGATGACGCGGCGCTCCAGCAGCAGGGAGGCGAAGATGCGGATGATCTGCCGCACGCTCAGGCACCTGAACAGGCACTCGAAGTCCACGTGCTCCAGGCGGGAGTCCATGGGCCTCCGCAGCTCGATCACCTGCACACACCCAGGGAACAGCAGTCAGCCCAGCCCGGCCCTCAGCCCTGCCCCGGGCCTGCCTGCTGGGGGGACACACAATGAACCCCAGCCCCGTGTGCAAACTGAGGCTGCAGGCACGGCGGCCAGAAAAACGGGGTATTGCACAATTCCTGTCGTGCCATTCTTCCCAGAATACAGCTGTGTGCACTGTCTGCTGTCATCTCCAAGGGAAGCGTAATTCTCCCTTCCAAACATTCTGTAAGAGATGTAGAGCTTGGCCGAGTCAAGAGTATGAAGCAAGTAACATTCAAACACTGGAGCTGGAAGCTTACAGGGTTGAAACAGTCATAAAGTCAAGGTAAATTGGGTTCTAAGCCTGGCTAACAATTCATATTAACATCTAGATAGGAGCCTGAGACTCAACTAAAAGGCCAGGGGGACTTGAAACCAAATTTACTTCATTTCCACTCTTCTGTGATGTGTAATTCACTAGATAATGTTTAAAATCTTTCTCTTTTCACATAAAGATACATACATATACATATACTTAACTGGGGAGTCAGGACAAGGTCTTAGATGGTGAGTTGTAACATCCCTTTACAGTCTAATTTTCACACTTCATCCATGACCTCAGGCCCTCTCCTTCCTTTTCTCAAATGCCTTTTCCTTGATTCCTTTATTATGTCTTCCTTTTACTCTGCAATTGACATGTTCAGATGTGGAACTTGAAGGCAGAGGACAGAAAAAAGAAGAGGGAAAAATAACGTGAAGAAGAGAGTAACAGAAGGAGAAAAATATGAAGCACAAGACAGCAAATGATGGACTATTGAGGAAATTCAGGAAACAGAAGGGAAAGGGAAAAGGTTGGCCAACTTGAAGCTGTGTTGAAATCTCTGAATATATATTAACAGGAATATGCATACATCTTCTTCTTCCCTTACGTCCAAAAATCACCAACACTTTATTGCTTTAGACTAGTTTTATGTTTTCATGCATGTGACACCACACTTCACATGCCGACTGGATCAGGTTTTAACTGGAGTAGCCCTCACAAAATTCCTCACAATCACTGTGTTTAAGGACATGCTCAGGATCACAGGATACTGTAAACAAAGTAAATTCATATCAGTTTAGTTGTGATATTGTTTGTGATCAGTAACACACAACTATAAAAAGAAAGCCACTCTTAGAACAGTACGTATCAAATCAAATAGATTTGATTTGTCTAAGCCTGAAATACAGGAAGAGTATGATGTATAGACACCCATCACTCAGGCAGTAAGAAACAGATTGTGGAGTGACTGTACCAGGAATGGCTGCTTGGAAATGCTGCCTAACTCTTCCTCACAATCAGCAAAGGTGCCCGCTTGCACTCCTTAGCACTGGGATTGCAAGCTCAAACCAGGTGTATGTGCCAAATCATGAGGAGCTGATTCTACTGCAAACTGCCAACATGAAAATCTTGCTGCAGGGTGGGATGCAATGCAAGTTGTGGCAGCTTTTACAAATACCAGGGATGTTTTCTGCTGCCTGACAAAGCCTGCTGCCTCAGCCTGCTCATCACAAAGAAATACACTGTCTGCTTCCCAATTAATCACCATCTTTGTTTAGGCAAGAGGAGCCACAATGGAAGGACAAGATTCTGTTCCTAATTAAGCCAGTGCATTCCATTTAAATAACGAGTTTGTACCAGCACAACAGAGAGCAAAGCTCAGCCAGAAAAGAGTTGTTTGTTTGTTGGAATTATCTCAATATTTTTCTCTGGGAGAGTTCAGAAGCTTGGGCAGAGGATAGAGAAGTCACAGATCCGTGGCTCCCAGTTACATTCCCACAGAAAAAGCATTGTCAGATCTTTTGCCTGTTATGCCAATCACCCTTTCAAATGTTGCCTCTGCAGAAGAAAATGCAGGTGCCTTTAAAACACCTTTCAAGTCACTTATACAAGGAGCCCTTTATATTTCATACCATACATTACAGGCCCATGCCATTGAAGTCAATGGTATTACATTTAGAGAAAATATGATTTAATGCAAAAATAACAAAGGCACTGTAAAACTAACCCTAAGGAGTGTAAAATAACCCTAAAGGGGAGTTTCTTCTCTCTGCTTTTACTAACTGGAACAAATTCTATTCCTATCTTCAGTAATGTATCCCCTGTATATGCTTGCCCAGCTGAGTGGAGCTACTGTATCCTTACATGGGGGCATGCAGAGAACAGAATTTGACACAATGAATGCCTGACCAGCCCCAAGCTGCAAAAGCCTTTTAGTCAATACTGCCACTTTCCAGTAAGGCACATGTCTAATGCCAAGCTTCTAACTACTTGAGTCAGGAATAAAAATAAATGGCATCTATTGTATGTGTGCACATACACACAAAACCTTTACATGGCATGCTTTTCTTTGAGGGCCAATTAAAAGGTGTTCATTAACAAAGAGGCCATTTAAATGCTGCTGGTCACTCCTACCATGGCCAGAACCAGCAGTAACAAGGTTTGAAATAACGAGCAGCTGCTGAAGTACTCAGGTACAGACAGCTTGGGAAACTCACAGGTGCCTGTTATCACTGTGATAAAGCCCAGCAATGCTGCAGCCTCTGAACTGCACCAGGCCAGGCACACTGGGACATTTGTGTTGCTTGTTTGTTTTACACACAACTTATTAATAAATATAAAATAATAAATACATAACCTTAAATTGGCTTATAATCATCAATGGGAATTAGCATTAGCATGTCCACAGTGGTGCAGCTCATGGTCTGCTCATTTTGAGGGTTTGCCACCCCACACCCCTGCAGGATCTGTTTGTCTCCTCCTGTTTTTCTTTTGCTGTTTTGATACTGAAGTGGTAAAAGGGTAAGGCTTTGACTTTTAATGTTTGCAGTCACTTTTTACCTCGTTTCCAGCTCCAGGCAGGAAGGTTTTGACTTTGATTGTCTTTCCAGGTGCAGGAAAAGGAGATTCCATCAGACTTCTCATAAATGGATAAACCAGGGCAGCAGATATTCCCCTTCTCCTTTCAACCTCATCCAGGATCTGGTCCATTAGTAAGACAAAAGTGAGAGAGAGACAGAACATGTCAGCATCACACAGACTTTTGAAGCATCCTTTGACCCACGTGTGCTTAAACACATGGCAGGTCGAAGTTTGCATCCCTTCTGCCATTATTTCTTCATTATCATCAATCCATGTTTTTTGGCTACAAAATGAAGCCTGTTTGTGAATGTAATTAACACAGAGGTAAGGAAGAATTAACAAATCTGGAAAAAAGAAGGCTCAACATGACTAAAGGGATCTATATATTGTTGGGATTATGCCCAAACAACAGGGTGAACTGAAGGGAAGACAAATCCCATGATCACAGCCCAGGTCAGCATCATATCTCAGTGGTACATCTTGAAATTTTTATCAAGGAAAAACTTCCTCCTGCACTGAGCATCTCTTCCATTTCAATTGAGAGGGCAGAAGAAAGTAGCAGAGTAGCAAAGAAAGCAATGCTGTCACTGTGACAGCAGGACAGAGCTCCTGAAAGGGTCCCAGCAGTGGCTGTCAGGTCTGAGTTTGTGCTGAGCTGAGCTGGAGATCATAAGCTGCCCCTGAAGTGCACCCAGCTGTTCACACTGGTGCCTGCATTAAGGTCATTTTCTCTTGATGAAACAGCAGGCAATCTAGTCTTGAAATAAGCAGATAGAACTTCTTAAAGAAAGAGGAGAATATTATTTTCTGCTCTCTTTGGTCACATGGGGCAACATAAATTAGATCACAGCTAAGTTTTCCCACATTAGACAGAGCACATAGATGATAAAGCTAAAGAAGACAGAAAGCAAGGTTCAAAGCAGTTAATGGTTTGACCTGCAATGGTGATCTTTTAACCACCACTCCAGAGCAAAAGGCCATACAAGAGTTAGTGGGCCTGAGCCAGGCATTTTCTCTTGTTTCTCTTGGAAATGATTTTCACTGAAGCAGAACATTAAAAGACACTTAAGCACAAGCTGGTGACCTGTAACGAGGGCTGGTGACACCAAATGCCAACAGAGGCATTCACTGGTGCATAGTTTCCCCTTCCTCCCTGTGACACAGTGAAAGCCTAACTAAAGCAAAGCTGCCCCTGTGTACATAACTTGCATTCCAGTCCTTGGAAGTGGCAGATAACCATAAATGAGGACATGGATTTCACTCTTGATGTAATTTGCAGCACAGCCATCCTCAGCAAACAAAACCAGCTGCCCAAGTGGGAAGCAGCAATGAAGCAGAGCTGTGCCCCAGGTCCTTTGGTGCCCCTGCACACTGCCAGCACTCAGTTGTGTTCCTGCAGCCACAGGACTGGCTATTTGATGCTTTTTGTTGCTGGAGTTGGGGTCATGTGCGTGTCATATGCCTGGTAACAAGGACCTTCACAATGCAAATAAAAGGAGCATTTAAACCAAATAAAAGTTGAACAGAGATCCCAAGAGATAAAATGGTCAGAAACATCTGTTGAAACCATGACCAAATGAACTGGCTGGAAGTTAAAATATCTGTGGTTCTCAAGTCTGTCTCAGTAATAGGTATTAAAACAGTGAGTGAGCAGGAAAGGCTTTGTGGAAGATGAAATTAATTCAAGTTATCAGAAATAGGATGATAAACATTTTAAACTAGAGGAATCTTTTTACTTTTGTGATAAATAATATCGAAGATTTGATATCCCATGGTCTTTCATCGTTCACAGTGTAAGGTAGAGACAGCTATTCATTGTATTGAGGGCCAGTTGTCTGACCTTATACCTCAGCTGCAGTGATACTTGGTTGTAAGGAAGATACTTAGTTTGGGGTTTGTGGGGGTTTTTTTGTTTTTTTTAGGTTTTTTTTTCCTTCTCCCAAGTCTTCCTTTGAAAAACAAAGCACTATCAAAATTAGATAAAAACACGATAGAAAAAAAGAGCCTCATAAGTTCTGTCCATACCACAAGTGTGGTGAGCTGGGTGATCCTCCTGGAACAATGCATTCCATTTCACTCACAGACATCTGTGTTTAGATACATATTATGTCTAAGAGACATTATTATAAACCCTTGATTTCAAACCTTTATGAAAGACATCAGAAGCAAAATTACAATTAACTGTTTGCAACCCAACTGCTGTTTTTCACACAAGGCCTGTGTTAAAAGTTTTATGTAGAAAAACTTGAAACCTGCTTTAAAGATAACATTCTGTATGAATATTAAATCATATGAACAATATAAATGCTATGAATTTTATCAACCTCAGTGATTTACATGCTCTTTTTAACTTTCTTCCTATGAAAATTAACAAGTAAAAATCTGTGAAAGTTCTGAGAGATTTCCTATATCTGAAGTGAAAACCTCTGGCAAACTAAAACACAATCAGTTAAAGTTGGACCAATTAAAAGATCATCTGTGCTTTATCCTGGGGTGGAAAAAAAAATGTCACTAGTGTTAAGTGTATAGAATTCACATATCAACTGATCTTTTTTCTCAACCTCATCATTCCACACAGTGTTGGAGTAAAAATGGTCCTGGCCCATCATTCAAACTGTGGATGCCAAGAATTACAGCTCAGCACAGAAAGGCTGTAGAAAACAATGGAAAAAACTTTAGTCAGCCAGATCATACAGACACCCAGATGTTTTCTGAATCAATTTCTGCCTCAGTCACAGAAGTAATAAGACATTCTTTGATGAACCAAATAATAGGGATGGAATATCCAAAACAGCAACTGTAAAACAGTTATCTCCCATCAAAGGAAGGAATTCTTCCAGTCTGGTTCATCACTGCAGACGTGTCTCAGTAAACAATCAAACGAAAAAGAAATTAAAAAATATCTCCTTACCTTGGAAAATAAGTCAAAGCACCCCAGGCGGCTGATGACGCAGTAAACTTCAGGTAGGCGTGGGCCTTTTCCATTGGGCTGATAACAGCAAAGAGGAGATGGGAATTGCATATTAACGTGGAGCCATGAGGAAATACACTTCTCTCTCTGACCACACAGTTGGCCATCATGTGACATCTCTCACTATCTGCTTCTCCAACAAATATCTGCTTTTGGAAAAGCATCATATTTCTTCCATAAGTCAGGAAACCAAAAAGCACAGCTAGAGTTTATTCTCTTTGGAAATCACAGCATGTCGGAGCTGTGTGCCAGCATCCCTCCAGCTTGCTGCCATAAAAGCACATGGACCCAGGGCTGGAACTCATGCTCTGCTATCTCTGTCCCCTGCTCCTGCTGCAGCACCAGCAGTGGGGCACCCTGGGGCTGTGTGCTGCCACACTAAGGGAGGCCGTGATGGCTTTAGGTCCCCACTGCCTCACTCCATGGTGTTCAGAGAGAGCTCAACCCACAGAAAGCGAGTTCATCACCTGAACAGAGGCAGGCTGCATCAGTAAAGCATTAACTCCCTCAGACCAACTCATGATAAACATGAAACTCACATAACTTAAACAGTGGCAAGTATAAATCAATGACAGTAAGGAATAAATCCTCTTACCCCCTCCCCAAGAGAAACTGCAAAGACCATCCTCTATAAGATTAGTGCTGGAGAAGCAAATGGTACTCCCTCAGCATACTGGACTCTGCTACCCTGCCTGCTCCACTTATCTTTGTCTCTTTGTTGGACTCTACTGGTACAGTGATCAACTTCCCGTGGAAGTGTTTGAAATCCACATGCCATAGAGATGACAATCAAGAGAAACTGAGGGGCAGCTGTGCTTTTTAAACCTGAATATTGCACTCTAGACTTGGACAGTCAGCAGGTGCCTGCCTGTTATAATAAAGACCACAAAAAAAAATACCACAGCTAAATGAATACAGATGAGTCTATTTCTGGATCCAAACCTGCTCACTACACGTCACATCTCTGAAAAAGCGGAGCCCTTTTTTGTCCATATTAGGTATAAAATCCTTTCTAAAGGCACTGAGTGATTATATCAAGCATGTGGGATTTTGGTTAAAATCATTGTGTCAAATCTGCAGGAATGCCGAAGCCATGCCAGGAGCCTTGGACAGCTCCCAGCCAAGAGCTGTCTCACTGGGTGCCAGTAAAAACATCACATTCCTGGGTCATCTATAAGACCAGAAACAATAACTGCTCAGCACTTACTCCAAGTTTCTCCTTTATGAAATGTCATTGCTTTCAAATGTCTCAAAGGCTACATGTCTGTGGGAGCTGGGATTCTCCCTCCCTGCTCTCCCTGTGTAGGACATCCTTTCTTGTTATTTCAGAGACCTTTCCCTGCAAACAGCACAGCCTCACAGATGCACACACACCAGCTGTAAGAGCAGCAAGCAAAAGCCTTGAGCAGAACCATTCTGAGAGGCAAAACTTCTCAAATTTATAGCACTGGCAACCCTTCACATAACCTCCCCTCTCAGCCATCAGTTTGCACCTCACTTTAGATTGATCTGAAACACCCATTGTGCTTTAGCTTGCTTCTTTCCCGGGAAAGAGCATCCTACGGGACAGGACGCTCCTGCCTGGACTCCTCTCTTGTCACTGGGGGAGGCTCAGGCCCTGGGTCTGCCCCACCAGCACCAGTGTAACCTCCTCTCTTCCCAAAAGGGAGCTCTCCCAGATTGCAGGCTGTGCTCTACAAGGTAGCTACACAGTCCTGGAGTCATGTCCTCCACCCAAGGCTCACTCCTGCACACAAAGAATAGGTCCAGATCAGGAAAGCAAAATGCTAAAATAGCCCAGTTGAGAGGCACCCAAGTGACTCTGCCTTGGTGCACTGCACTGCTCCTGAAAGAAGAGAGATGGAAGGGATGATGTTTTGGGTTTGATTTGCTTTCAGTGTTATTTTGTGGAGCCCAGGATATTTTCAGCCTTAGTAGAGTATCACAAAATGAAACTGCTAATGAGTTTTGATGATAATGAGACAGTTTCCCAAAATGAAGAACATAAACTGACAGAACCTTGGCTGAGATGGAGAAGCCGAGCTCTGCATCTGGGCTGGTCCACTCAGGACAATCTTTTTTATAGTGAGTTTAATCTGAATATTACTGACTAAAGCCCACTCCAAAATCTTTGGCAGGAGAAACAAGAGGCTTTTGCTCCAAAAACCAAGCCTGCCATTTTTCTCTTCCAAATCCCACCTCCCTGTCCATGTGCTTGGATTCTATGGAGCCTTCAGAGAGCTCCTCACAGTCTGCCATAGCACTGGGCTGTGTGAGGGAAGTGGCCTTTGCAAAGCACATGCACTAGCCAGCACACCCAGAAACAGAGATATTCCTTAGTGGTGCCAGGAATCAGAACAATTCAAACACTGGGAGGCTAAAATGAATAGTCAGCCACAAGCCAGTTTCTTTGGAGGCTCTTGATTCCTTGTTAGGGCAAATCCAAATTCTGACCATGAGAAAACTGTGGGTGTTGTAAATCCAAAAGCACTTTTTAAAGACTTCTTGTTCTGTGAAGCATGAACTTTGGGTGCCAGAGCACTCAGTGTACACAGGGCTGTCAAACTGCTAGGGCAAGGGCAGGATGGCAGGGAGTGAGGAGATAGACGGCTTTTCCAATAAGCTTTCTGCAGCTCCAAAAACAGTCTGCATCTCACAAAGGTTACTTTCACACTGTAATTAATGTCCTTCTACTGCCCCCAGCAAATGCAGGTTGTCAGGTTACTCCCACCTAACAACTGCTTTCCATGTTTTCAGGTACACACTTCACATTCAGGCATCTGCTCCTCCATGGGCTCCTGGGGCTGGCTTGTCTGAGCCTAGAAAAGTGTTGGAGGATCAAATTTTATGTGAGGGGGAAGAGAGATGGAGGATGAATCAGCCCCTGCAAGGGTGCCCAAATCATCTCTGCTGCTGATGTGTGCACTCACTAGAAAAGCTGTTGCAGGATTGCCTTGGAGGTATCAAGATGTGACTGGAAAATTTCATGCTATCTATGGAAATGCAGATTGTCTGCTGTGGGACAATAGGTTACATTCCATTCTAATCCTGTTCCAAAATGAAACAAAACAATATAAATACATTTAAAGGGGATACTGTACAGGATTTGTAGAACAAACAAAACATAATTGTCACTGTATCCCTTGAGGTAGTTTTGGCACACAGACGCCAAAAAAGGTCTGGAAGAATCTGAGATCTGAAGGAAAAAAAGTGGAACAGTTTGTTCATATCACAACATGCCAAAGGAGAGTAAGGCTGACAAAACACAATTGTTTCCTAAATGCAGGAATCTGCACAGCAGACCCTGCAGAAGAGCAGCCAGCCATCCCCACAGGATCAGGCCGTCTGGCCCAGCCAGCCATGGAGCTTTTGCCAACAAGGCTGCCAAATGCACCAGAAGGTGTGAGACACTTCTTGCTGGGTATTATAAGAGCATCCCTCACCAGGACAGCTGGGGAACATTTTCTAAGGAATTAGCCTCACAGCAGTTGGCTTGGCTTAAAGTGGAGCAATTTATAAGAATTTTAGGGAGGGTTCATGGTTCTCTGTTATAATGTGGCCTCACCTTCCTCTTACATAATATCTGTTAAAAACTGCATGTAGTTCCCAAGTTATGATTATTATATTTCACAGAATTTGCAGGTCAGGAATGGGACCAACTGAAGGAGATGCTGTGCCCTCCTGGACACCAGAGCCATCCTGGCATAAGTTTCCAAAACCTGCTCAGGAAATTGGACCTGCAAACACAAAAATCTGGTGCTGGTATATAAGGAATGCCTGCAGGATTTACCTGCTCCTTGCTGCCTGTACAAAATCTGTATTTTCTGTAAAGAGATAAATCACACTGAGGCACATACCACTGAGGCTGTCCCACCATGCACCAACCTTTGCAGGGGACATGAAATTGTTACACTTTGTGAGCACAGCCAAACCCTATGGAAAAGGCACTTCAGGTAACCAGCCAGATTCCACATTTCTCCCAGCAGACAGAAAGAGGTTGCAGCACCCAAATAAAAGAAGTTCTCTGGTACTTTTGCCCTTTCCACAGGTAGAGGAAGTGCTGAGATGTTTCTCTCCAGCTTCCAAAATCCCCCCTCTTTCTAAGCCCCAGTTTTGCTCTCAGAAGGGCATGGCTGGATTTGCCCCACCAAGGGCAAAGCTGGTTCAGTGCCCTGGCATCACTCCTTCCTTTCCTTGGCTGAGTAGGCTGTACCAGTGGGATGAGATATGTCAGCTTCTCTGTGCCAGGGTTTGGAATCCAGATTAAGAACCTGAATTAAGTGATCACCCAAGGTGACAGCAGCAGATCTGCTTTATAACTGGCCATATAATTATTAGATAGATTCAGCACTGCACTATTTATTTTCCCTTTTTCTTTTTGCTATTTGACTGATTTTTGTCTTATCCAGTGGAGGATAAAAATCTCCAGTGCTGCCTCAAAACACCATTATATAGAAGTGTGCACTATTGATTTAATTCTGTTCCTGGTATTTCCTAATATACTCAGTCATCTTTTGTACCAGCTGAAAGTCAGTGTTCTATTTTTATGTTGTCCTTAATGTAGGGTAAATTGCACTGAGCTTTAAATGAGTCAAAAAAGCCTATGTTAATGTTTCATTGAAAAACTGATTCAACATTCCTGTGCATAAATCTCTTTTGTCGTCACTGGTTATTTCAGTCTCAGCATGGTCCAGGACCAACCATTTGGCATTTCACAAAGGCAAGCTCTGTGCATGATTACAGATTTACTGACATTCTCAGAAATAAGTCTTAAACCACCTTTACCTGGTAGAGTGAAAACATTTCATAATTTAATTCTAACCAACATTTCCTGAGGTTTTGTTTTGTTGGGTTTTTTTCCCAAATAGACCTTATTATCCTTTTACATTACAACTGATTAAAAACAAATTAAATTGTACTGCTGCCCTATATCTTGTCATGCTTATTTACACCAGCAAGGATGACTTCTAGGTGCTTTCCTTGTTTATCCCTGAGTTACCCCCCAGCCAGCCCTAGATCTACTGCAGCACAAGCCTTCAGTGACATTTCCTGCCCAGACATCAACCTTGTTCTGGCCCACTGTGACACACTGTTTTATACAGAGGGAGTCCCTGTGATGCAACCTATGGCAAACACCACCCCCAGAACTGATAAACAAGTTTTCTGCTATGTTAGCCTAATGAAACTTCTTACAAATAGGGAACCACACACAGCAACACCTCCCAGACTGAGCATCTGCTGTCTGCACGCCAAGGGCTCTGCCATGGACAGACAGAGAGCAAGGGAAGAGCAGGGTCAGGCACAGGCAGAGCACAGGACAGAGGGTGCTGTGCCAAGGACAGGGAGTTGCACTGCTGGAAGCTACTGAAGGCAGGTGTTCCCTGCCAGAAAAGGTGGGAAATCATGCCAGAAAGGAAAGTGCCAGAGTGCCTCACTCTTAGAGAGGGGGGGCCTATTTACAAACTGCTGCAGACATTCATTTGACACATAGAGTCAGCCAAAGACTCCTGCAGCATCCAATCTCCATATGAACTCCCCAACCCAGTGTGGGCAACAGTCATGAGCACATGACAGGGGCTGTGGCTCCCCTCCCAGCCACTCACAAACAGCTCCAAACCTTTCCAAGAGGTGCAAGGCCAGTGCAGGGACAAAACAACTGCTTTCTTCTTTGCTGCCATCCCATCAGGTGTGCAGGATGGACACCAGAATCCCTGTTTGCACTGTGCTCCACCTCCCTTAACACACTCTGCAAGCCTCTGTGCAGACTCTTCCCCACTGATACACACACACTGCTGTGCTCTCAGTTTACCAAGTGTACAGGGATTTTCCAGGTGATGAGACAACACTTTTTGTAGGCTCCCCACCTCACCTGTTGACCACCCCTGTCATGAGGATTGCAAATTGTGTGAGAAATAAGACTTCCCACCACTGGCACCAGCCTGCTGCATGGCTCTGAGCTGCAGACTGATGACACAGTGCTGGCAGAGTCCTCTGAGATGTAAGCAGCTGCCCAAGAGATAAACACTACTCACAAATGTTTAGAAATACCAGCTTTGCCTTTGTTTCCAGTGTTGTAGTATTTCTGATTGTGCTCAAAAGTACGTAACATAAAGAATTTATGAAGCAAGTGCTCACACGAGAAACTTTCCACATTCTCAGAAATTCACTGTAAACCTTGGGATCTATCTGATTGAAATTGCCATTACTAATTCTTATTTTAACTTGATCTCCTTACATTTCCAAATTTAAGAGTGAGAAAGCCCTGCTTCCTTTAAAAACCACAAGAGACACCCTCAATTCAGACTGTAGTTTTGAGATCCTTTTTAAGAGAGTTCTGCCCTTTGAAGTGAGGGTGATGCACTTACCAAGAGCCTCCTGCAGTACCCGAACCGCCGGCTCCCATCCTCCCCAGTCAGCATGAAAGAGAAGGTCTCACTAGGAGAAAGTGAATTGTCCAGAGCTTAGATCAGAACTACAGCATGGCTAAAAGGTAGATCACTTAGGAAGGGACACTCATCAGCTGACAGATGACACCCACTGGATGGTCTTCATCATTAGGACATACTCTGTGGAAAAATTCTGGCAGCAGTATGGTTAAGCTCAACCTAGCTGTCTTATCAGAAGAGATGGGTGCTGAGTATCAGTGACTGCAGAAGAACCATGAGAATCAGATTCTGAGAGCAGTATTCCAGTGCTCCTTTAACCTTTAGTTCAATCCTGTCTTTGGACTGAGCTTTGCTCCTAAAGGGAGAACCTTAGATATTCTCTGAGAGTAGAGAAATCATTTTCTAATCCAGAAACAAGACAGGTTTCCAAAATCCAACTCATTTTATGTCTCTGACTAGGATAAATACCATTTGTGACAGAGCAGTAAAATTAAGAGTTTAAGGCTGTAATTACAGCACAGGTAAAGGGACGGGTCTGTGAATTTGTGCCTGGGCTGTGGAACATTCCTGGCTGCTTTGCAAGTTTTAAACGGCATTATATAAAACACTTTCTTGTGTTGAAATGCCAGGGTTTGTATAATTACATGTGTCTCTGGGGAGACTTTATGGTGGCCTTTCAATACATAAAAGGGGCTTCTAAGAAAGATGGGAATGGACTTTTTAATAGGGTCTGTAGCAATAGGACAAGGGGTAATGGTTTTTAACTAAAACTGGGTAGATTCAGACTAGCTAAAAGGAAGAAATGTTTTACAATGAGGGTGGTAAAACACTGGGACAGGTTGTCCAGAGAGGTGGGGAATGCCCCATCCCTGGAAGCAGGGAAACCTTCAAGCCTCTTCTCCTCAGCCACACAGGCCTGTGAGGCAGGCAGAATAGGAAAGAAAAAGAACACAGAACTTCAAAAGAAAGAAAAATTAAATACAGCTTCTTGATCACAAAGTGGCCAAAACTCAAACTGCTGCTTCCTTAATTGGGCATTGACGAGGCTGAGGCTGTTCCAGTGCTCTCCAGCATCATTCCAGCATCACTCCATCGTGCAGAGGAGCTCTGGAGACTCACCTGTTGTACTCAGAGACAGGGAGCCAGTCCTTGGCATCAGGGAAGCAGAACTGTGGGATGGCCTTGAGGCGCTCCTCCGCTTCCCGCATCTGCTTGGTTGGTCTCTCCAGCTGCCGGGAGAAAAGAGAGGTTCAGTCGGTCCCTGGAGTGTCCCTTCCTAGCTCTGCTCAGGGGCAGGGTCACTGAGCAGCTCTGAGAGCCAGGGCCCATCAGACTGTCCTGTATTTGTGCTTGGCAGAGTGAGGCACGGCTCCAGGACAGGCTTATATGTGCTTGTACAAAAGAAATAATCACTGCTGGGGTTTTACATTTTTTGAATTGTCTGAAACTCCCTTGTTGTACAATGGCCACTTAAAACACAGCCCTAGCTCAAATACCTTTCTGCTGCAAGAGCACAAGAGAAATACCAGAGATCAGCAAAAGTCTTTCCATTGACTTTAGTGAGTTTTGGAACAAATCCTAATATAGCCAAAATGAGTTAAAAGTGAAATATTTAGAAACTGAATTAAACACAGTCTTTAAAGCATCCACCATCAGGCCAAATTCTCCAGCTCTGGAGAAGATAAATTTGGCTTTCATTACCTTCTCTATACTCCTTGCTTTCTAACAGATTACTTTGGAAAATTTCTGAAAGCTCCATTTAAAACCTGGATTTCTATTCATTTCTCTATTTATTCACCTTACTGACCTTAGAATGAGCTGCACATAGGAATTTTTCTTTTACCTTGGGAAACTGGTATGTCACTTCTGGGAGGTAAGTGTTTTTAGAGGGCTTCTTTTTCAGAGACACTACCACAAAATACTCAAATAACTCCCGCTCCTGCCACTCGATCAGCTCCAGTTCCAGGGTTCGGTAACTTGGAGCCCTCTTCAGCATCGACTGGATGTGCACAAGGCGCTGGGTATGAGCTGGCATTTAAAAAGAAAAAGGAAGATAAAAAAGAGACAGATCATTACCTGAGGCTGTAATGTGTTTGTGTAAGCCACAGCCATTCACAAAGGACTTTCAATTTGCCTGAGTATTATTCCAAGCATGCTCTCCTTTCAAAAGCAAACCTTCTGTAGTCTCCCTCGCTAATTGCACCCATAAATCAAAACTCTCTCCAAGTACTGAAGCTGTGCAACACTCAGTCACTGAAATAATTTGCAGTTCATACCTGCTACCTTGCCAAAGGTCTGGCTTTTCTTCACACATAAGAGTGGATTACAAGCTTATGTGGTTGTGTAAATGCTCTGGGGTCTCCAGGGTGACACATCTAATGCCTGGCTTACCCTGTGCCCTGTCCCTACACAGCACAGCTTTTTGCTACAAACCACATAAGGCAAGCCATGGAATAATCTCTAGGGAAGGGGAGGAAAGGAAAGATGTGCCAATTGCTTCCTGTGGGTTGCTTTGTTAGTGCTAATTCAATTGGGGGATGATCTTGAAGGCAAAAATGTGCCTTGATCCAGTGACTTGTTGCTTGATACCTATGGAGGACTCCCCATTAACATCACCAACAGTGCTGATACACCAAAAAAACCAAAACCAGCCCAGTAAAAGCAGCTCCCTGCAAGCTCTTCTCCAGCTCTTCACACAAGGATATCTGGGCAACAGCAAAGGAACTGTTAGCAGCACACCTCAAACCCGTCAGGCTTTACTCACTGCCCACTGCTTCCAAAGGCTGGTTGGCCCTTTTGACAGGGAAATAAGGCGTCATAAGCTCTAAAGGAAAGCCCTTGATGACCAGCCCTCATACATCTGGTCCAACAGAAAAATTAATAATTATTTTGATAAAGCACTTGGGCCTTGATGTGACTGCACAACTAAGGAAGATAAATCCCCAGACACAACCACCCTGCTCCTGCCTTGAAGCAGCCCCAGCTGCAGGCCACTGCTTCACATTTGCTAGAGGTGAAAACAAAGAGCCCACCCCACCAGATGGGCACCCAGTGAGTCCTGCCCCTACACAGGACAAGGGGGTCTTTAGCTCAGGATGCCCTGAGAGCATCAATGGAAACACAAAGTCACTCAGGAGCAGATGGTTAGAGAGACATCAGAATGAAGATCTTCTGTTCCACAACAGTGGGGGGAAAGCCTCCCAGTTTCCAGTGAGATCAGAATATCCTCCCAGTAACAAGAGAGGGGGGGATATCTTGTTATCCTGTCTATCTTCCTTTATGGCCTAGGAGAACAAGCAATCCCTCTATTTTCTGACACAAAATGAAACAGAACTGCGAGTGCTTTTGGGTTGGTACAGGTAGACAAAGGAGCAAGAAGTCATTTCCCACACATCACTGTACAATGTTGCACACGGCCTGTTTTGGATGGTCTTACCACCACCTATCTGGCACAAATCTGTTTCCCTAAGACAATGATTTCCAGAAAGTTTTGCTGCATGTACAGTAAGCAGGTGTCATCTGCAGTAGACAGACATGGATGATTGCTACATATCTTATACCAGCTCCACACTCTTGTCTTTTTTACCCTTCACCTACTAACAACATGATGGGTTTTAGTAATGAAATCTCTGCTGCTGTCTTCAACTTTTTTATAGGCCTCTTTCTGTAACCAGACTTGGGAAAAGGAGAGATTAATTTACTGGCCTGGCTCAGGCAGAGTTTGTGCAGGTGCTGATAAAGGAATTTCTACAATTTGGAAACTGCAGACTTATAAAAGAGTCTAAGAACCACAACGCTGGATCAGACCCAGATCCTTGCCTCCAACAGCAGCGAGCAGTAAACACTGAAAGCAGCACATGAATAAGACAGGAGCATCTTTATCCAATCTCATCCCTCTAAGCCTGCACCCAGTAGTCAGTCTGGAACAGGTCAGGATCTCTGAAGTGGCTGACAAAGCCTGTCAAGACCCTCTATCAAAGGTCCTGCTCTTCATGAAATATACAGTTGCCAAATCCTTGTTAGATCTTCATAGCTTATTTTGTCCTTGCTTTCCACATTCATGCTCCTGTTTTGGAATTTTGGGAGCTCTGCAATAAAGGAGTTAGGAAACTATACAGAATGTAGGCCGTGGACAGGAACAATGTGCAGTAGCAGGAGAACATACATTGATAAGGTCTGTGACAGGGTCTAACTAGAAGTCACTGAAGGCAGATCCCTTACCTTTAAACCTGTCATCTGAGTCACTCTCACTCTCGCTGTTCTCATCTGCAGAGGACAGAGAGGCATCAGTTAATGCAAAACCAGAGCAAACAAACTCAGTTTACTGTGCTGCAACTGGGAAAAATCCTATCTCACATCTCTGAGCCTTGTGATGCACACACGCACTTCTCCTCACTCTTAAAATATCTTGAAATAAACAGTTTGAATGACTCCTT
This sequence comes from Trochalopteron elliotii, assembly GCA_024734555.1. Classification (NCBI taxonomy): domain Eukaryota; kingdom Metazoa; phylum Chordata; class Aves; order Passeriformes; family Leiothrichidae; genus Trochalopteron; species Trochalopteron elliotii. The sequence continues at coordinate 1,080,637 of JANPWX010000452.1, read as the reverse complement.
AGATTGTGTTTTCCTTGGATTCAGTTTCAATATTGCTTGAGAGTAAGAACTTCATTTTGATGAAAGGACAAAATTCATTCTCCATTACAGCAATTTTTTGCACTGAATCCCCATCTATGCTGAGCTGCAAAAGTGTTATTTGGAAAATGGGTCTTAACCCTTTCACTTCTTGCTTTCAGATTTTAATTTTTTTTTTTTTAAAGTTATGCAGCACTTGAGAAGTCAAAGTAAGCCTTATGAGCTTTGTCTGCCTGGGCAACATTCTCAGTCACCAGAACTCACCAAACTGAGTTAGAGTTAACAGGCAAAAGTAACCTTATGACAAGATGTGTTATGAGGAGTTCTTGTATTAAAGCCCTATTGTACTCTTACAACAAAACAGGGCCTGCATTTCCATTTTGGCCCCTGTTTTTCCAGAAGCAGTCTGAAGCACAGGATGAGTTACACACCATGAGTGCCAGAAAAAAGCATGCAAGAACTCCAGAGTCAAAACCGTGAATTCTGGACAATGTACAGTAAATGTGGACTAAAGAAAAAGCTGGGTAAATCTACCTGACCATGGGATTAATAAGAGACACAATACTCAAACTATTTTTTTTAGCTCATCCCCATTTTCTCCTCTTGCAGAGGAAAATGATCATTGTTCATAGAAAAAAGTTCTGAACCAAGTGGAGTCCAGGGCAGATGTGGAGGAAAGAAGGGAATTGATTAATCCCGTAGCAGCCAAATGGATTCACTGAACCATGACACTTGTACCATACCTCGTAGGGATGCTGTCTCAATATTGGACATAGAAAGTTTCTTCAGTCGTTTTTTCCCTCTTTTTGCACTGTAGATGGAATTGATTCTTTGGACAAGCTGCAAAATAAGAAAATGAGGAATCACTAAGACTAAACATTTTTCTGCCATGAGACTTTTACTTAATGTATTCAAACAAAACATGGATGATAGACAGGCTAATGCAGATAATAACTGCCCCAAAAATATCTGAGATGATGGGAAATGAGATGACTTGTGCTTATTGTCTTCAGCAAGAGGCTGGGATTACTAAGAATTCAACATTAAACAGAATATCATAGCTTCAGGAGAGTCATAAATATGTAGCAATTAATCTTCATAATGTTTTGTAAGTCGGGAATAGTATATTTCATTCCATAGCAGATTTCTTCATAGAACTATAATACAGTTTGCAAAAGCTGTTTCACCTCAGCTTCCAGAGAGAAATAAACTGAGTGAAAGGATGCAATTTGCTATAGACACAGCAGAAGGGCAGTAACAGAGCACAGACTGAAACAAGACCTTTTAAAGTTTTCCCTCTAGTAACTAACACTAGCTCAATTTAAAAAATTATATTCTCCAGGAATATGTGATCCTGAAAGGTAAAGTAAAAAGAAAATAGAAATTATTACAAGATTTGCAATGAAATTGTGAACATTCATATGCTGAAATCATAATTTCACATAAGGAGAATATCTGTCCTTTCAATTAAAAATAAAATTGGGTACAAAATTAACAGCCAAACTTTCCAAGTTTTACTCAAAATCAGGTATCAAGTTCCTCTGTAAGTAATCCTATGATTTCCTCCAAAGATGTGTGCCCATTTGTGAAGCATAACAATATATTCCAAGACAGTAAAAATACAATAAATATTAAGGATATAGCATTAATTTCCTCCTTAAACAGAATTTCCAACAAATTCACAGAAACATAAAAATCTCTCTCTACTCACAGTATTTATAGCCATGTACTTTAAAATATGCACTCTAATAAGAACAGGAAAGAGTTGAATACACAGTAAAAATCAGCTTTGTTCACGAGCCAAAATGAAGCATATTGGCAGTTCTCCCCCTCTCTTGCTATTCTATTGTTGGTTCTTTGGTTGTTGTCTTGTGGCTTGGGGCTTTTTTCACATTCCACTTGGAATTGAAAAACTCCTTGAAAAATGAAAAATTAAGTTTTACTTCAAATCCATCAAGACAGCATGGTTATCAGGATGGGGTCAGTTGTGAGTAAATGAAGGGAAAGCTATTAGGCCAATTAGTTATTTTCCTGGAAACAAATGACAGGGAAATAAACCACTTCAGATGTTGCTGCATGTTATAAATAATATTTGCTTGGCCATCACCCATTCAAAATCTTAAAGTTATATACACAGCAATGCTCTGTGTACACAGAGCTTAAAGAAGAGCGTGGAGAACAGAACTGCCTTAAAATCAATTCTGTGCGAAGATAGCCATCAATTGTTTGCTCCTCTTGCAGAACTTGGATGTTATCACTTCTAGGGAAGGGATTTTGATCTAAATGCTCCTTTAGGGTGCAGTAAGAGCTTTCAGTGATGGATAAAGGCTGGGCCAACAATTTCACAAGACAGGAGACCTCTCCTGAGCAGGCTGAGGACACGGCAGTACCTTTGGGATCCTCCTGGCGCGCCGTGTGGACAGCAGCTCGCTGGCGGTGCTCAGGCTGTCGTCGCTGAGGCCGGAGGGGGACGAGGGGATGCCCAGCTGAGCCAGCAGCAGCATGTCGTCGTGGCTGTGCCGCTTGGGCAGCCGCGGCAGGCGGTGGCTCTTCCTCTCCGACCAGTTCCCCACGCGCAGGGAGTGGCTGCTGGCCTTCGAGGGCAGCTGCAGGGACAAGGACAGCTTGAGCTCTTCCCCTCAGAGGCAGCTCTTGTGACAGAGGGGTGGCTGCACAGGGACGCCACTCCAGGTGAGCCACCACTCCCACAGCGTGTGTGTCAAGAGAGGTGTGTGTCACTGTCCCACGGTGAAGGGACAGGGGTCATTGAAATTGAAGAATTTAAAGATCAAAGAAAACAACAACATTTCTGACCTGCTACATTTCCATGCACCCACATCCCGTCAATTCTGTGAGCCCTAAAATCTAACATAATCACAGAATGTGTAGGTTGGAAGAGACCTTCAAGATCATCCAACTCAGCCCTAACACCTCAACTAGTTCATGGCATCAAGTGCCACATCCAGTCTTTTTTTAAACACAGGGATGGTGACTCCACCACCTCCCCGGGCAGACTATTCCAGTACTTTATCACTCCTGAAGGCTTGGCTGATAGCAGAGCACTGACCCAACAGGCCTGGTCCATTCCTCTGACTTGCAGGAGTGAAAATGAAGAGTAATTACACAATTCAGTGTAATATTAATTCAGAGCAAAAGTAATCATTAAAATCATAAATTCATGCTATTTTATCCATGAAAAAATAAAGCAGAAAAATCAAGGTTGTTCTATTTTCATGGTGTTAAGAAGTTTTAAGACCTGACAATGAGCAGAGGTGCAGCTACAACTCTCCCTGCATTTCCAAAGAATTCCCTTTAAAATACAAAACTGTTACCACTACAGGGCAAAGGGAAAATCTCACTGAAGGATTAAGTACCAGGTAATCTGTCTTTTAAAAACTGGGGGTCTTTTGGAGCAGTCCTAGAAATAGCTCTGCCCAGCTCCAGGTCTCTGCCTTCACCTCCCAAACACAAACACTGTAAAGAAGCTTCACCAGCATGTCCAGGAGAAAGTACTGTTATGTCAAGCATCTGTCATTTGGCATTTACTAATATTCCATCAGCTCTGTTACAAGCTATAAACCTGCAGCAATAAATGTCCCATTTATTGGCTGACTGACTGAAGTGCCGTCCTACCTGGGATTAAGAAGAGGTGTGGAGAGGAGTTGCATCAGAAATACAATGTCATCATAAAACATTCCTTTCATACCTGATGACTTCAAAAACTGAAAATAATCAATGGGAAAAGAAAACACACAGGCATTCAAAATGACCACACCACCAGTGTTTCTGAGGTCTCTGCGTAGCACAGGTTAGCATGCCAGGAAAACTGGTGGCAGTTTTTTCTTTATTGAAAGGAATTCTTTTTGGAGATGATTGTTGGAAGCTTGCTGACCTTCTGATCTTTTCCATCTTGTTTATCATCATCCATGACTGAAAAGTCATGTTGCTAACGCAGCTGCGTTGCTATGATGGAAAAATCTGAGTGATAAACCATTGCCAAAGCTACCATTCTTCAGGAAATTCAGACTTTTCTATTTCTGGTCATTGGAGAATCACTCAGGCCCAAAGCTGACCCACTCTTAGTGTCTCTTCATTTTAAATATAAGCACAATGACAGTGCAATTATGGCAGGACTGACCCCTGTCAGGGCACTGCCAGCATTTCAAAAGAAGCTACCAGAATAAAGACAGCCCTGTTGCAAAGGGTACCAGAGAGTTCTTGCTTACTGAACAACCTTACAGAAACCACTTAAATCTATAAATTCTTTGGTAACCCTCTGTTAAACACAGAACATTGGCCAGTATTTTCCTATGGATCTGGATGGTTCCCAGCCTCATGACACACTCCCAGGGATCCTCTAGATGCTACACAGCTCCTGATAACACACACACAGCCAGAAACAGTTGTTATGCACCATGTCCCACTATGAGGGACATTTCCCTATTATCCTCATGACTGCAGTGCCTGTTTCTCCTTATTCTGCCTCATTACTATTTTCCACTTGTTCCTTTTCCAGCAGCTTTGCTGAAGTCATTCCTGCTCTACCAAGGATGTGCTGGGAGCACACTAAGAATCCTGCTGATTCTTCTTATGTCTCTTGGATTGTGATGTTTGCATGCACAGAAGCAAGTGAAAGAAAATGCATTCAGTTTTCTTTCTAGGTCTCTCTACACGACAAAAATGTAAATTGTTGTGACCTCCTGTTCAACTGCAAATTTTCTGTTAACTCAGTGTGCAGTGAAGTTCCTTTAAAGGGTGCCTTGAATCTCATAATTAAGTATGTGATGAGATTTATATTTTTCCTTATGAACACAGTGATCCCATAAGCAACAAAGCAACCTGGTATTCCATGGTGTTCACAAAAAGAAAAAACAGGCTTGCTTTGGAAAATTCACCACAAATGGGAAGGTCTAAGAAGTTTCTCATCTTTCTTTTTATGCTATAAACATAATTTATACAGCCTGGTTGACTGCAGATGCTCCGGTTTTTCTGACTATTTTATTATTCATGTGTTTATTCAGGCTTTTACCTGGCATTCTCTGTTTTACAACAAACACGCCACATTATGAACTTCCCATGAGCAGAGTCACACCAGGCCCTCGTGAACAATACAGGGACAGAACCAGCAGCTGACCTCTCCCCTCCTGTCCCTGTCCGGCAGCACAGGCAATTCCCTACGAGGTGCAGCCACACCAAGAGTTAATTTAGGCGGAGATTCAACTCAGAAACAAGCAGAGGAAGGATTCTGCTGGGGACTGTGAGGGCAGGGGCAGCCCGCAGCGCTGAGGGACACGGAGCCGCAGCTGCCGGCAGCGCTGGCGGCACGGCCCGAGGGCTCAGCGGGCGCTGGGAGCCATCCTCCTGCCGCACTCCGCTCGTCCTCCCGAGCCGTGCCGGCTCCTCAGCCGGCTCCAAACACGCTCCGAGCGCAGCCAGCCCGCTGCCTTTACCTGCGGAGGTGCTGTGTATTTCCTGTTCTGCGGCGTCCACATCCTGTGCAGGGAGTCTAGGGAATTCTCCGACAGCTGATGGGATTTTCGCCCCGCGTGACGGCCTTTCAGCTCCACATCCTCGTACGGGTTTTCCTTGGGTGACTCGCCTGCACGTTTGGGTTTGGGGTTTTTTTTATTTTTTTATTTTTTTTTTAAGGAAAGAAAAACAGACAGGAATGTAAAATTAGAAAAAAAAAGAAATCATGTGAACCAAGCGAAAGGCTTTTAGAAAAGCTCCTCAGCTTTCAGCATGACTCATCCCTCTAGCTGCAGCTGGAAGTATTTGGAGTAGAACTTGGCTATGAGGCCGACGAGTTTCTTTGGATTTTTTTACTGTCCCGTCCCCCCCCCCCCCTTTTTTTTTTAAAGCGAAGATTTCACAAGACGTGCTTCTGAGCATCTGCAGCTGTGGAAAATTTATTGATATATAAAAGCTAAGGCACTTAACTCCTTAAAAGTGTATCAGTAGATTTTATAAATCTGTAACAGCCGCTCACGGGGTGAAATGAAGACCAATAAATAACTGTGCTCAACACGCCACCCTTACACACAATAAGACAATTCTTATTTGATGCAACCTTCATTTTTCTCTTTTCCTGAGAGATGGCAAAGAAAGGACACTCCAGCTCAGCAGTGCCAAGAGACAAGATTGAAAATGTAAAAGGAGGAGAATTTCTGTCCCAACCATACTGCATCCTCAAAGTGTACTTTAAAATATATCCTGTCTTCAAATTAGGCAACCATTCATTTCAAGTTATGTGAAATTCCTGTCTCCCGGAAGGAAACTCATCTAGTAATATATAGGAAGCCTAACCAATTAATCACTAAATATTACTTAATGAAAAATACATTAAAAAGCAGAACCCAGCCTTTGAATTTTTACCATATGAAAACCAGAACCAAAATGTATAGTCCATATTTAACCAAGATCCAATACCCACCATCTTCTCAAAACTCCTGAACTTAGCAGAGCTCTCACTATACAAAATAGCATGAAGATGAATGAGTGCCATCAATAAAATTAACATTTTGTATGCGTTTTTTCAGACAGTTGATAACCAGCAACTGATTTAGAACTTCAGGTTTTTCAAACACAGTTATTCCAGTTTTCCAACCGTCTTGAACAGAAAACTATCACCAAAAAAAAAAAAGTGATCTACTCAAATTCAAGACTTGAATTTACAGAAATGTGCAGGAAGTTAAAAGCTTTTAAACCAACTTGCTTTTGGTTTTATACCTAAAGATGACTTTAAAACTCATGGATTTAGTACAATATATATATTGCAATACAAGCAATTTAATATAAGAAAATCAGTTGAGAGCCAAGGACAGAAAGCTGTAGCATGGTTCATTATTCCCACTGTTACAGAAAATATCCACAGTGTTTAAGGAGATGACAGTTAGGACATAGGTGTTTTCAGTGGAAGCAAGGCCTGGGTTAACACAGTCTGGGTCATTACCAGCTATCATGTTCTAGGCAGACTAAATTTCCTTATTGTACAAAAGAAAACAAAAGCAGTTTGTGCTTTCTACTTTATTACTGAGCCTGGAAACGTGAGACTGCTTGATTCATCAATTACAGCCACAAGAACTTTTGCTGAGCAAGTTCACATATTCACAATACAAATAAAAACACAGTTTTGCTTTGGTAGTGCATCACAGTAAGATTTCTAGTCAAACATAAGCACAAGAGTGAATGTTTTAGCTTTGTTCTAATTAGAAGCCTGAATCACTTCTGCTCTTGAAGAATGTTTGACTTGGCAATCACAGCTTATTATTTCATCCAGAGGGAATCTGATTCTAGAGGCTGCACTATTGTTGTGGCCAATCCTCATGCCACATGGAAGGAACACCTTCAGGTGTATGGGGTACATGAAAAAAAAACCCCTTTTGATTAATGCAATGAACTGGATAAATCTTAAGCAACATATATTCCTAAAATAAATTTAATGCTATGGAGAACTATAGAAGTGTTTGATTCTTCCTGTGAGAAGAAAAAATAGATATCGGATCCTGATTCTGTTTCTTGTAGACTCTACAACTCTAGAAATGATAATCATAGCAATGATAAAGAGTAAAATTTGCAAAATGCTGTTACTTGCAGCTGACTGGGCTCATTTAGCATAATAAAATTTCTTGTAAGCCCAAGTCAAATATAGGTCAAGCAAGCATTTTGGAATGGATTAATAGATTTCAAAATACCCGGCTGCATGAGACACGGCTCCAGCATGTGCTTCCTTGTGAAATCAAACGTTACTGCATTCGTCTACAGAGTATCCAAACTCCCCAGAAGAAACAAGACCATCAGTGAAAAAAAACCCTTTTCACAATGTAAAGCATTTATAAATGTTAGGGGGATTCTCTTTCCAAAACACAATGTAAAACAGAATTTCTTGAACCCAGTTAAACTCAACATAAATAATGTTGACCTGACATATTAAGTATAGAAATGGGCCCAGAGAATTCTTGGATGAGAGAAGAGGGAGGAGCAAGGAACCATAAGCAGAGGCTGTTTTTCTGAGTCAGAGTCTCTACCAAAAGGGAGCTTGGGCCAAATTCCTCTTCAGTGTAATGTGAAGGTCAAAGGAGACACCACAGGGATTTTAACCCTTTCCCCTAGAGCTGTGAGAGCTTCTGCAGATGACTGGTTTGCTGTTCAAGAACTCTTGTGTCTGTTCTTTCTCTCATTTGCTTAAAAACCAAATTATTTCAGGGTTTAGAGTATTTTTCACTTTGAAATAGTGCCTTGAGGTCAAATACACCTCACCACTTGTTTGTTTGGGGTTTTTTTGTTTAGAACCTCCTTCTATAGCAAATCTCTGATAACGAAATTGTCTGATCCATCAGAAACTACCTGGTTTCGCTGACGTGAGTTTTGAATGAAGTATTTGGTTCAAGCTGTGAACTAGAAGAGACAAACAAACTACCTCATCAGGAAATTTCCACCACCATTTCTTAGTATCTGTCCCTGGTAGACACACAAAAGTCCAGATATGCAAAAAGAGGCAGGCCAGGCTGGTTTCTGTACAAGAGACAAGGAATCAAAGGTGTCAAGTAAACTAAAAATGCTGAAAATACCCTGAACTGCCTTAAAGCAGCATTTAACTGCATCTGACTGCAGAGTGACTCCCTTCCATGGGAGAAACATCTGGGAAGTGATGGTCACCAGTAGGTGCACATCCCACACGGAATGAGGTCTTGGGGGAGACCTGTGGTGGTGGGTGCTACTGCTGTGCTGCAGCACAAAAGGGAGAAAAGTTTCCATATCACTGGCTGGCTCAGAGGTTTACAGCTTTCTCCTCAGGAGCACTTCTCCAGTCCCAAGTCTCAGGCAAGGAATGTTTGCAAGCTGCAGTACTTGGATTTGCTGCATAGGGATAACATATTTACAATGAAAGAGCAAGGAAACATCCTTGTTCCTGCCATATGGATGTCTCTATTGGAAGCCAAAAGGAGAAACATTATGCAGTATATAGGCCAGGCTTTTCTTAATGAGGCTGATCCAACAGCTACACCAGACAACAGATTATCACTGACTTCAAAGGAAGCTGAATCATACCCCCAGAATGCATATGATCACAAACAGTAAGTCTTTGGCAAATACTGTCTCTAATCACCATCCCTGCTCCCAGATCAGTTCCCTCTATAAGCGTTTTTTCCAAGTTTCCCATTTTCTCAAATTCTACGTACCAAAGTGCTGAGTTAACACGGGGCATTTATCTACACGACATTTATCTTCAGATCTCACAGACAACTTAATGAACGGTCCATCAGGGAAAGAAAAGAAAAACAAAAACAAAAAACAAAACAAAACAAAACAACAACAAAAAAAAAAAAGACCACGGATATTTAGAAAAGTCCTGAGGAATGCAGTGCCTTGAGCTTAAGTGTGGATGAGTTTCCTCCAGGGGCTGCAGTTCCTCACTCTGTGATGCGATGCGGTTCGAGTCAGCCCCACTGAGCCCTGAGGCAGCACACAATGTTCCTCTGCTCAGCCTCTCACACGTGGCAAGTGGGAAGCAGAGGCAGATTCAGCAAGCCTGTCTCACGCTGAGAAAGGAGTGAAAAGTAAGGCTGAGAGGAAAGAAATGAAGCAGGCAGACGCTTCTCTATAAATGGCAGAAAGCGGGGAAATGCATCATTTCTTTCTAGATGGGAGAAGCAATTATCAGAGGAATTAAGTGATTCACAGAGTACTAATTATAACTCCAGCCTTTTGCACTGCCAGAAAGAGAGAAGAATGGAACAGCAGGTATAGAGTAAAGAAAAGGGCTCCTAATCTTGTGTTAAGTTGGGTGCCTAAACTGGGAACCAACACTTACAGAGGAGATACTGAATCCACAGAGTGATGCCCAAGCTAAGAGACTGCTGCCTTTCCTCTTTAGAAAGCCCAGGGGCCTGAGTTGCATGGCCAGGACAGTCATCACCTCACAAGTGAGGTGCACGTGCACTGCTCATTCATTTCAGTCATAAAATTACACCAACGCAGATCCACACCACCAGTGCTGGAGGAAAACTGGGCCACTGGGATGTTTTTGAGCATGTTCAGATCAAATGGATGAAATCAGTAAATCTCCACGCTCCCATAAAGTATCCAAACTTAGATCTTTGTTACATAGATGAGCTTTTTCAGTGTCAGAGATGCTGCAACTGTTCTTCTCAGCTGGGGAATTTACCCCAGGAATCTGCAGAAAGAGGAACTATTTCAATCTCAAATTACAGCCAACACACATTTACAGCTGCTTTGAAAAGCTATTGCTGAACAGCACTAAGTTACAGACCATTACTTGTTTATACTTCTGTCACCCAGTGTATCCACTCAGTACCATGAGCTCAGAAAAGCAGTAGATCATCTACAACAAGCAGAGTGGCAAGTCCCAAATACAGTCAGCCCTTTAAGCCCTGGTCCATGGAGTTTGTAGGCAACAACCTGTGCTGTCTGAACTTCCCTAGCCCTTGCAATAAGCAGAAGAAACACTGCAGACACTTTCATCTCCCTGCCATCTCTGCACGGACTGCTGAGAGTGCAATCATAATGAAGCATAAGAGAAAAAGAGCTAGCATGATAAATTAGCTGATAAATGAACAAGAAATTTCACCCCAAAAAAATCACCTGTTTACCAGTCAGGCCGAAATCATGTGCATGGAAATGTCTGAGGAGCAACCGTTAGCACAGTACAGTACAGCAGCAGCTTGCCTAAACTGCCTGCACTTCAGGGGTGTCACCCTGCTGACTTCAACACAGTCCCTGAATTTTAGGGAGGTTTTGGGAAAGCAGTCTCATGGACTTTTTTCCTGTTTTACTAACCTGAAGCATTGACTAGAAAGTCAGGCAGTAAAGCTGACAGACTGTCACAAGAAGCTGTAGTGATGCAGACATGAAAAGAGACAGACTCCACAGAGAAAACCTGAGATCTAAATAGGGCACGAGATGATTATTAAAAATAACTGGAATCCATGTATCCAAATGTAACAACAAAGCAGCAGGCTGATTGTCAATAGGATCAGCTGAAGTATTTGGCCTGTCTTTGACAGGCCCATATGAACACTGTTTGCTTAAATGTGCTCTGGCTGCCATTACCCTACACTGTCTATTATTAAATTTGGCACTATTACACTTTCCAAAATCTCACATTCTTTTTAGGCTGTCAAGGCAGACTGTGGGTGCAGAATAAGACAGGAATATATTATTCTGTGATCACTGCCTGTACCATCATTTTGCATCAATTCTAGCTCCAGAGACCGGCTGGTGTCTGACTGAAACCCCAAATTGTCTTCAGAGAAGCAGCTAGCACAGCACTGCTGGCAGAGGTGCAATCTCTCCAAGTTTGCTTCAGCTTCACAGCAGGCCAGTAATTCCAGTTTCTCCCTGATTTGTTGTGGGATGATAATATGACAGACTAAAATATGCTACAAAAGCACGACAGGCGATAACGTGGCGTGTGAGGATGGGATTTTACTCGAAAGATCAGCTTGCTCTCTTTCTAACCTTTTCCCACATTTACTGGAAGAACTTTGCAGATGTTCTAATTTGAAAGCAATGTCAAGCTGGAACATTTTCCAACTTGACCTCAGTCATCATTGCTGCAGCTCTGATCACACACAGTGAATGGTTCAGTAGAGCAGCTAAATCATCCCATTTTGTTACATGACATGCACTGTGTCAAATTTACACAAGAAATCAAAACAACTAATTGGTTTAGGAGAGATGAGTTGCCTTATCAGCAGGGATAAAGAGTGACTTGTCCTGTTTAATGCAGAGAAGAAGCTGATTATCCCAAACTGAAGCAATACTCAAACTGACAGAGAAAAACAGCCAAGCAATTGTGTATGACTCCACTGTTTCACTTGTCAGTCACCTTTGGTGTCAGCTGTAACAAGATTCAATTATATTATATGCCCCAACAGGAAGCAGTGATTAAGTTGTCCTCTTAAGGTGCAAAACAAATCTGTCAATAGAAGTGTCCAGCTACTAAAAGGGCTCAAAATCTTCTAGATATGACACTGAACAGGCCCGGAGAGCAGAAGGGTGCATAAGAAACCCTCCCCAAGAGGGCCAGCTGCCCCTGGGACAGTGAATTGCAGGACATTCCCAATGGAAACCCACCAGCAAGATCCCATTTAGAAATTCATCCTGGTTTTAGAGATTCCACTGCAATGGTTTTGAGGCATTGCCTTACTGTCTAGACTGCTTTAGCTGCAGCTGTCAAAGCAGACATGGAGTCGTGCAACATTCAATTAAACATTCTCAGTCTAGGAGGCAACACAGGGAGCCCAGTTGAGCAATGGGTTTCCTGCACATCTGTCATGTCCTCTCGGAGGAAATCTCTACCTGTCCTGCTGTGTACAGCACTCTGGGGAGTTACAGAATAAGAAGACTTGTTTGTCACAGGTTTCCTCCACTACACTTAATTTCTAAATGCAGTGCTATTTCTTTCACCTAGTTTTACTAGATTTTCTCAATTCAAACACATTGCTATGCCCTTGACCTTCACTTTACTTTATTTATTCAACTTTTTTTGGTGCTGATAACAAGTGCTTTGTCCTATGTGTCAGGTCCACAATGCTTCAGAGATACAAGACCTTAAATAACAATATTCTAACACCTCAGCTGCACTTAGGGGAGCAGACTAGAAAACTGGAACCGTATGGTCCATATGGCAGGAAATACTGTTGTGCACAAACAGAGCAGAAGCAACAATCTCAGCCATCTCTTAATACTATGATAGTTTCTTGAATTCACACAAAGCCAAGCGTGGTTTCCCCGACCGGATTCAGAAAGCCACATCAATTTTGGTCTGATTAAAGGCTCATTCAAAACCACAAGAAGCAAAACAATGTTAAGTTTACTATGACTGCCACATTTCTGTGAGTGCTAGTACAGAAGATGAATGAAGTCCACATGGCTCCTTGCACATAGAATACAGCTCTGATTTATATTAGGAATGTGCACCCCTTTATACAACAGCTGCCTGATTGACGCAGAATGGATCATTATGTTCCAATCCAATACCTGTCCTGAACTTAGCATGCAGGTATTTCACCTATTAAAGTCTACAGAAATATTACAAAATTGAACAAAGTGTCTGGTTTTGGTTCATGGTCAAAGTGTGACTGGATTTCAAAGCACAATCCTTTTTTATTTCAATATACCTTAAAACTTACTATTTTTAAAAAAAACTCAGCTCTCAAAATAAGACAAACTACAGACAGCAGTTCATTGCTGCCCTGGTCATTAAATAAGAAGCAGTGCAAGGGCACCAGGATGAAGACAAAGCTTTAGTGTGCATGTGCCCCACATGAAGAGGCCATGTGGTAACCAAAATACCAATGACTCCAGGCCTAGCTCTTCATGCTTAGAAGCTGTTTAGCCTGGGAGAGGCTGGGGGATAACCCAGCTGCTGCCTGCCACTGCCCAGAAAGGCAAATGGAAAAGGCAGCACCAGGCACTTCCTGGAGGTGAAAGGATGAAGGACAACAGTCACAAAGAGCAACAAGGAGAATTCAGACTGGGTGGAAAGGAAAATTTGTTCACAGTGACATCATCAAGAAAATATTCTTCACAATGGAGGCTAAGCAGTGGAGAAGGCTGCACAGGGAGGCAGTGAAGCCATCCTCCCATGATATTTTGAAAACTCAACCAGATGTAGCCCTGAGCAACCTCATCTAAAGTTGAAACTAGCCCTGCTTTGAGCAGAGGCTGGACCAGCTGACTCCACCATCCCTTCCAACTCGAATTTTTTGTTTGTGTCTCACACTAGACTGCTTACAGCATTGCTCAAGATTCACAGCTTTCTTTTCTAGTATTTTAACGTTTCCTTGCATTACAAATATTAATTCTAAGGGATGGGGGGGACATGACACACTTAAGTTTATTACTACAGCAACAATGTTTTAACTGCCTACAAGTTTTCGGGAAGCAAGGAGATTCAACAAGGTACAGGAAAAAAGACCCACCAGCACCTCTAGGAGAACTGTTTGCAAAGAAAACTCAAAGCACAGTGACAGAGCCCTTCATTGCATTGAAGCAGATGTAGATCTATAAAATAAACTCACTCTTGCAGACACCTGGTTTGCATGAGCACAAAACTGCTACTTGGAGACTGAGGTCTAGCACCACTGGTATAAATTATGCAGATGTGATACACAAAACTACTATAGTTTCTTTAAAGCTGGAGATCAAACCACTTTGGCTTGTCTTTAATCATGCCTGACAGTTTATAAGAATTATACTGATTTGATATTCCCCCCGCACTGCTATAGTGAATGAAGTGCTTGGAAAGAGGTTGTTAAAAAGCAGTACAAAACAATGAAGTTTTGTGTTTGTCCACAGATCTGAAATTTTGCTTTCTCTTCCCACTGCTCTGCCAAAATGCCCAAATTATTGTCTTGAAGAAGCTGGTTTATGGTACCCAAAAGTTGAAAAAGCCCATTATGATTCTGTTTTACTGAACCCAAGATTTCCTCTCATTTGAAGGAAGCTTCTTACCAGTCCTGCACATTTTATTTTGATATTTAACAAACCAGACAAGGAAAAAAATAATTACCACCCAAAATCTGGTGCCACATTGACAAGTCCTGAGCAAAGATGAGCACTGTAACTAACACATAATACAACTGTAACTAACACACAATACATTTTCAAGTGTGAATAGCAGGGTAGTCTGTCACAGAGAAGGCTGATGATCATATAAGGATGCTCAACCCAGAAAAAGACTTTTCAGTATCTACAAAAGTTTTCATTTTAACTAACAGACACTGAGCAGGAGCTGAAAGCTCTGCCATTTTTTAAATGGCATTGAGGAAGTAAATGGAAAGAGTAAATTCCTGTTTTCACTGAGGCTGACAAGCCAGAGACAGAATTGGGTCTGACAAAGAGTCCCAGGCTCCAATTTGTGGCCACTGTTCTTTGCTCTATCAACTAATATGACCAAGAACAGTTTTGTTCTATTGTCTTTGTTTGGCTCTCAAACATTTGTAAGCACTATTACAGTGCCTTTTTACCAGACTAAACAGGCCCAGCTTGTCAGTGTCTCTTCAGAGGATGTGTGCTCTAGGGTCCCAGACTGTCTTGGTAGCCCTCCAGCTTTCAGTATATAAAGATTCATTGTCCAAAGTAAAATGAAGTCCCCTTTGCATGCATTGTAATAACACTGAAAGAGTTAAAAACAATGCAGATATTCATCACTTGTGCAAAAAAATTTGTGCTCTGAAGGGCTGCCCAATTTTCAGTAATTATAACAACTTTTTTTGATGTTAAAAGAATGTATGCATAGGCCATACATTTCCTTCTAAGACCAAAAGAAACATGTTTTTCTTATGAAGCTAAATGAAAGCAGTGTTTTTTGTTGTGCATTCCCGATGGTGTATAGCTAAAGGAAATTAATTCCTCTTTAACTAGGAACTGGGACTTGGAGGACACCAGGAACAGTGCTGCAAACAGCTGCTTTGGGGCAGTCCACACCGGAGTCCTGAAAAGCACAGGCTGATCACACAAGGCCTCTGAGGTTAATCTTGCTATTGGATAGTTCTGTAAACACTGTCTCCAGTCCTGTTCTTAACATTTTTACACCACTCAAGGCTTCAAGCCAAGGCCTCGATAAAAAGAATGATTTGGTTCTTGAAAAGCATTGGCAAAAAGCTGACCAAACAGTCTGTTTCCAATACTACCCAGTGAAGTCTGAAAGAATCAAGACTTCCTGCATGCAGCCTGACAGCTACATTTGCACTGAAGGATCAAACCCATTTAGCCTCCATTTAATCTCTCTTTACTGACAGCACTGAACATTCCTGCACAGGGCACGTGTTCAGCAATACCCAGAGCCACTCAACATCCTGCTGTGAGCCCGTGTTCTGCAGCAGCTTCTTACCTACAATGTCTTCATAGGCATTTTCTTCTAAAGTGCTCTTGGATCCAAATTTATGCTGGCTCTCAGTTCCATTTTCAGTCGGGGAGGGAGGGTACAGGGATTGCAGGCTTGAGGCATCCTCAAACTCAAAGGATTTTCTAAAGTTTAAAACAATAATAATTAGTAAGAAGAATGCAAAATTATTCAAACATTAGGATGAGCATTTGCATGTTAAGAAATATATATAAAATTAACCATAATTTTTTAAAAAAATCTCACACCATGCTTTAAGGACTAGCTTTTAGCAGACACTTAGTCCTGTGCTCACAGCATTCTCTAGTAGAGCCATCTATGACAGTTCTATGAAGCTGGAAGCATTATTATATGCAGACAGGAAGAAAACACCAAAAAAATATGTTCTGTTTTTCCAAGTTTACAGAGTAAGTTAGCAGCACGGTTCTTAGATTAGAAATTACTTTGCTTTTTCTAAAGGCCCCAGAAACACGTGGCCTTCTGTCCCAAAGAAAGACACAGCCTCTGAAAAGCATTCCTGCCCTGGTTGCTCTGGGAGATGTAGCCCTTAGCTTGACACCACTCACCAAAGGTGAGTGAACCTTTTAGATATGTTCCTGCACAGAGCTCAGTGCACAAATGCCAAAGGGAGACTCATGTGCCCATCACCCATATCCCTTGCACACCCCATGCCAAGCACTGGAAGCAAAGGAGAAAGCATTGAGGAAATTAATGCTCTCTGGGGTGCATGAGTAGCTTGGGTGGTGGCTCAGGGGTTGAAGGCTTGGCCTTTGTGGCAGGAAGGAGAGAACCATCTGGGTCAGATGAACCCACACCATTTGTCTCCCACCCACACCTGCCCCACTGCTGCAGAGCAGTTCTAGAGGGAGAAAAGCCCAAGTTCTTCCCACTCTCAGGTTCACCCAGTCCTTGTTCTCTGGGGCAGTATCTACACTCAGGGTGGGAGGCCCATGATTTACAGTGGCAGCAGAACAGGGGCTGGCATTCATGGGATTGATTTACTGCTGAGGATGAAATGGTGAGAAAAACAGGCTCAGGTCAGAGCGTAAATGCCGTGGTGCTGCAAGGCTTGTGTGGACTCTGCTGGTGCCCATACTCCACTCATTGAGCCCCAACCTAGATTAACAATAAATCATCCTGCCATCAACTCCCCTTCTTCTTCTCAGCTGGAGTGGAGCATATGTCACAGCACATCCATGTGGCAGTGACAGTCTCATGAGACTCTTTGGCCTGTGAATTGGCTCAAGCATGCCTACAGGTAACACAGTAACCATCACACAGGACACAGCATTTGAAAAGAGCAATTCCTGTTTGTCTGCTGGAGCAGGCTTATGGCTGGGATTGGGCTGAAGAGCCTCCTCTCTCTCCTTTCCCTGATCTTCAGAATATCCAGATCCAAGTTATTGACATCAGGATTGCGGCAGAAACAATCTGTGCATGTCAGATCCAGACACCTGCTCCTCCACTGCTCCTCACAGTTACAAAGGATGCTGTGACACACTGAAGGCACAGGTGTGTATGAAATGAGACTTTCTAAAGTAGTTAAATATCCAGCTCCTATAGATTTCAGGCACTGCTATGATGTGGTGACAGTGTATAGGATGATGGGAATGGCTTTGTGGGCTGACACCCAGCTGTGGTCCATGTGTCCCAAGTCTATCCTGTGACACTCCTCTCCTGCACTGTGTGTGTGCCAGAGGATTTCCAACTGCTGGGGAACACCCAGCTCACACCACTCTGAAATGTTAAAGCTGCTCTTGGCACCAGATTCAGCCTGGCTTTCTGCTAGCAGGCAAACATGAGAGACACTCTCCATATTGCAAGAGTGTTGAATTAGCCACCAAAAATAAAACCAGTGCTTTCAACTGAAGTACTGGGAAAATAAATACCCTCCGTCCATTCTCATGACATTGCAGTGAGTGCAAACCACATGTATGTTCAGTCTGAAACACACAGCTACAAGCTGCAGGCACAATGAGTTATGTCTGTTCTCAAGAAAAGAACAGTTTAGGTGCTGTGATGTCAGTAATTACTATCAACCAAATACTGTCATTCTTAGATGACTTCTGTGGTCTTTAGTGCTTTGCAAATCTTGGGATTCTCCCTTCTGTAACTGAAGGAAGAACAGTAGCAAAGACAATAAAATTAAGATTTTTATAAAGGATTTCCACTCAGCATTGAAGTCAGCCTGCAAACCTGAGATTTTTGGAGGGTTGATTTTAATTTATTTAGATCATGATTAACAAGAGGTCTGTCCAGAGAAATCATTAAACTACAGTGGGTAAAGCAGTTACAAATGAACGGATACTTAGCCAGTAAAATGGCAAACTGATTTGCAAGAATCAGATACACATGACAACCCCATTAATCCTACAATTTATATTCTACAACTTAAACTGATAAACAATGCTTTGTGGAAGGCTTGTTTCCCCTAGCCCTAACCCAGGCCTGAAGCTCCTTTGCTGAATTGGGCTGTTGTCTGACTCCACTGTGACAGGAGACTGAATCTGCAGAAAAGCAGGTGCAGGCAGGATTATACCTCTTCTGGACAGAAGCTTGGAAACTTCATCTCAAAAACTCATTGTGATAAAATACTGTGATTCTTAGATGACTTGCCCATTTTCCAATAAAGGAAACATTTACACTGGAATATTTGAAAATTACTGTTTGTCTTCTGCACAGTGTGAATGCTATGCTGAACAAACTGAGGGAAGCTTTACTTCACAAATGGTCCTTATAAACTAGATTTACTTCCTTTGAGATTATTGCCAGGACTCAAAGATAAGCACTGCTGATCAGAGCTTGACTTTCCACATCCCCCCACGCCTCTCTGGAAGAAACAACATGCCTCAGCAGAGCTGTTTGATCTTTCAGAAGCAGGTGTCTCCTGAGAGAAAAGGACAGAACTTGAAGGCTCCTCTTCTCTTACTCTCCCAGTATAATTCAGGTGAGGTTGTGCTAAATTTTTTTTTAATAATTGAGCCAGCAAACAGCAGAATCTGAAGGGATAGTATGCATCTGAGATGCTGTTTAGCATTTCCTTGCAAATCTCATCACTAAATATCAAGGGAGGGTTTGTATCATACTCATGCACAGACAGGTGAACTCATTAAAAATGATGCAATTTGAATGCTTAGCAACAACTATGCCTACAATTTTCCAAACAATGAGCAGAATGAGTTTTACCATATCTAAAACTCAAGAGGAATCGTGTGATTAGAACAAGCCAAGCTTGTTCTAATCACAATTTGCTGAGGAAATGTAGCCATATACTACCCCTATCATTAACTCAGGAAGGACGTAGAGGACTTTCTGTGATAAAACAGTTTTCTCAGCATTAATTCTCTACAGCTGTTGATAACAATTTAGGATAATATTCCTAAGGACTGAATTAAATAAAATCACCTGCATTGCATAAAACTGACACAAATGCTATAGTAATGAGTTTTGGAAATAGAAAACCTCTGCAAATACATTTTACAGGAAGAAAAGATTGTGAGGGATCAGAGTGACTAGATAGTGAGGGACCAGACAAAAATGAAATTATGATCCCTTAAAAATCACAAATAAGGGCATTTGTGCCAGAATGAACTAGATAACCTTTATCACACCTAATCTAGAATGTTCTTTGGAGATCGAGGAATGCAGATTTTAGAACTCCAAAACTGAAGGCATTCAAAGGTATTGTACCAGTGCATTCCATCAGTGCAAGCCAGCAGAAAAAACCACTTGCAATTCCTAGATTGTCTTATGTCAAAAGCACTGCATTAGAGGGAGAATTTAAAATAGTACTACTGCAAAAATATAGCCCGCTTATTTATTTATTAATTTATTTGGAGAATCGAGCGCATTCCCTTGGCTTTTACCTATTCTGGGATTTTCTGTGGAAGCGTGACTCTTTCTTCTGCCTCCTGGTGACGGGGGGTGCAGGAGTGGACGGGAGGGGAGGAGGAGCAGCAGGCGTGGGAGATGGAGGTAGGCCATTGCTCGGTTTGCTTTTGTGGGATTTGTCTGCCTCGTACTCGAAGGTGCGTTTGGGCTTGGGCACGGGGTTGACGGCATTCTTAGCTGCGCTTTCCCGGAGCACTTTGGGGCCAGCTGAGTTCACAGTCACCCCCTGTTTTGTTTTACTGCTCTTCTCAGCCTCGGGAGGCGTTTCTGGTTCACTCCCCAAAATAACACTCCCTCCTTTGCTATCGCTCAGCGTTTCGCTCAGTCCCTCCACAGTACTCAGAGTCCCAGACTTTTTCCTCCCTTTGTCAACACTGTAGCAGCTGCTTGGTAACTGGGGGAGGCCTCTGCCTGACTGCTCCTTCAGTGCCTGCTCGATCTTCTGGATTCTGTTGAGCACAGCAGAGGACTCTTTCCTCGCGTGGCTCTTAAGGAAAGCGGCAGAAGGAGGTTCGCTCCTGCCTGGTCTCTTTTCAAAGCGATGGCAGGAATCCCTGTCCAGCAGTTCCTCCTCCTCTGTTTCTGGGTAAGAGCACTCGGAGAATGTTCGGCTCATTCTTCTGAGCCCTTTGAAATCAAAGGTCTTGTCGCTGCAGGGAGAGGTGAGCACGCTGGGGCAGCTCTCACTGCCCGACCTCTCCCCAGCATCCCTCTTGTCCACGCACACGCTGGTCCTGGGGGACAGCTCCCGGCGGCATTCCCATTCTGTGATCTTCTGCCTGATGTCCAGTGCCTGCGAGCGGACACTCACCCTGCTGATGGAGAGGGTCCTCACTTTGGCAGCAGTGCCCAAGGACAGAGTGCTCCGGGTGAGTGGATGGCTCCCTATTGCTTCCCCATCTTGACCTTCATTTGGACTCTCCTTTTGGTCAGCCTTGAACACGGAGAGCCTTTTATCCAAAGCCCCCACGCTGATGGTTTTGAGGGGGTGGCTCGGGGAGTCGGTGTCGGATGGGCTCGTGGAGGTGCTTCGCAGCGTGGACGTGCGGCTGCTCCAGTCCTTGAGGCACAGCCTGGACCTGGAGACTTTGGAGAGCCCAGTGGAGCGGGAAGAGTCCTCGCTGTCACTGAGGGGGTAGGCAGGGCTCCTTTGCGGGGACAGCAGGGGCGGCGGAGTGGCTGACTGACACCTGGAAACAGAAAGAAATGAAAAAATCAAGGCCTTGGGGAAACTGGAGTTATTTGCCAACTTTCTTCTGGCTGCAGCTCTCCATGCTGCAAGACCGCCCCAAAGCATCGTTAAGACACCAGTGACCATTCAGCCATGGGGTTGGGGGTGGGAGGTGGCAGCATTTCACTGGTGTCAGTGATAGGCCATGAGCAGGACACTTGGCACATCCAAAACAAGTTTTCTCACCTCTGTTTGACCCCCAGCTTTTCCAAGTTTCCTGAACTTAAAGCCAGCCGAGATTCTCATAGCAAACCTCTGCCTTGAAAACATCTCCCACCTCCAGATGAGTAGACCTAGTTCATCTCTGGTCTGATGCTGTGGATTAAATTCCTCTCATCAAACAGAAGTAATTTCTTATCAAAAGAATATTACACACTGAGAAAACACATTGATCTGCTCACACTATGTGCTGAAGAATATAAACTACATAGAAAGATCTCAGTGTTACCCTAGAAAAAACCCTTGGAACAAATTCTAGCCGCAGTTTGCAAAATCAGCTATTGTTACTGGAGTTTTGTACATTGTTGCAAGGACTTTTAATAACAAAAAGACACAAGAAAATTAAATAACATGTTATTCATTTGTCTCATCAGTGATGAGCCAGCAGTAAGGAAATCAAGCCAAAGCCGTGTCAAAAAAGTGGGTTTGCTGCCCTGCCAAAATCCATACATACAAATCATAGCAGAAATAACTATTTTAACATTAACTCCTTTCTGTTCCAAACAGTACAGGAAAAAGAGGGAATAAGTAATAATAATACTTAAGTAATGCCTTGCATATGCTATTAAGTTTATGCTGCGTGAAGACTGTGGACAGCAAGCTGGTTTTTTATCAACTGTCCTCTACACAGGCAAGATCCAAATGAAAGAACTGCTTGACTAAAAGAAATCAGGGGAGCAAATGTCTGCACTATAGCAAAGGGAGAAGTGATTCAGAAGATCTCTGCTGCTATATTGTTTTCTTCCCAACAGCTAGCCAATATCTACAGCAGAAGTGCCAATTTCTGTGCATTAATCAAAAAAATCCAGAGCACTGGGGTGATTTCTGAAAAATTTACTTTGACACAGGAAATATTTTCTTTTTCTCCAAATGCAACCCAAAACCAAATTATCAGATTTCATCCCAGTTTCCTACAGTGGATACTTCACAATCAAAGCTCAAAAACACCACAAAAAAGAAAAGTTCTGGTCAGAAAAAAACAATCAAATTATCACAAAAGGGAACTGATCTCCTTTTTCAGAAGCCTGAGACAAGCAAGTCTATTTGTCACAGAAATTACACCTCTTGGTGACTTTTATTTCTTTACTCTTTTGAAAGATAAACACGCCTGTAGGAAAAGAGATCTCATGTCAAAGACGATGGCAAATACTCCTACAACAACTGCTTAAAGCAGTTATTTCAGGACAGAAAGGATGCATGCCAGAATGTGTTCTTTGCTTCCTAGAAGTTGAATTTCCAGCCATTCTATAGAGCTGCAGACAGGTGTCTTAAGAGATCTCAGAAGATCAAAAGCAGGTGACAGATGATGAGTGGTTTTGGCTGGCTGTTACAGCTCAGTTTGTAGTGGATTACCTGGAATTACCTTGGCAGACATACCCTTATAGAGTCTGAAGATGAAACCTAAATCAGCCTCTTCAGGCTTAGTGGGCCACCCTAATCCTTCATTATTTCAGCCAGTCTCATCTCTGTTTCTTCAGGTTAATACCACAAAGCCAAATTTTTATATTATTAGTAACACTGCCTTAGCTTAGATTTGAGATGATGTTCTCCTGATTCTTTCATGTCATGCAGGCCCATCCCAGGGCTGCACTGACATTTCTCTCAAGGAAACAGGCATCACCCAGTCAAAGTGTATTTTATGCCTAAAGACTACAGCCTCCGCTACAGCCTTAGAAGCTGCATGTTGGCTAAATCCACTGTCAGGATTCAGCTACAGGATAGGGACAGAAGAGGCCCTGTGGAATGCTTTAGCATGTTACAACTTGCTTATTGGAGTCTGATCTGTAATGGCAATAGCAAGAATAAAATATAAAATGACAGGGGTAAGGTCAGTAAAATGGGACAGCAGAGGTGAAGAACATGCTGACAATCAGAGAATCAGAGACACCTCTCTCTGCCTTTGCCACACTGCACAGAAAATACCATAGGCATAGTCCTTTATCTCCTTACAATCTAAGAAATATCTTCTCAGCTATTTCCAATGTCAGGAAAAGGTCTGGTGATTCATCAGGGAAGGAGGAAAGGGGAAAATTACGGTCTGCATAACCTGAAGAAGTCGCAAAACATTTCTTCTTAAGAAGTATGAGCCATCCTTTTAAACCCCAGGTCCCCAGTACAGTAACTGCAATTAAGGCTTCATCTTGAAACCCCCAAATTCAGTTACAAAACTCCCAATCACTTTCACTACACAGGCCTTCTGCAAGAGTTTGCCTTCAAAGACTTAAGTTACCACAGTTAAGAAATATATTCTGTGTTACACTGCATTGCACTTTCAATTTGAGTAATTCAGAAAGAATCTATAGGACTTATTCAACAACAAAGAGGAACAGAGCTTTGTCCCAAAGGTTTCAGCATGCATTCTCTAAAGGGTTCTGGTAACATTATGAAAGAAAAAAACAAGTCCAAAAGCTGATCAGTGGATAATAAAATGGTTCTTCCCAAAAAACCTACTTCCATTAGAAGAATATTCTCTTGCAGGCACAATAGTTACACAGACTTTAAAACCAGTATTACTAGACAGAGATGAATAATTAAGAAACTTGCAACCTTCCACAAAAAGATTGTAAAGAAAAATGCTTTTAATTGAAGTTTCCTACATACAGAATGATACGGTGCAGCACCTTACAATGTATATCATTATATAAACTTTCCAAATATCATATATAAACAGCATTAATAGAGATCATGGAATCAAGTTTAGCTTTCTTAACAAGTTCCCTTGACCAACACCTTTGTTCTGGGCAAGGATTATTTCTTTGAGGATATCAGTGTTTCACAAAAGATGTGAAATGCTCACAAAACCTGTAACAGTTGCTCTGTTACAAGTTGCTCTGATTCCCTAAGGGCATTCTTCCAACACACAGCCTTAGGTGTGCAGTGCCCAAACCCCTGGCAAGTCAGGTGTGCACTGCAGTCTCAAAGGGTGACAAGCAGCCACAATGTCCTCTAAATAGGTGACAGATCCTGGAGCCACCTTTCTGCTGGGACTCGCTGCTGCTCACCAAGGAGAGCAGACAGAATCCAAGAGGTGCTTTCCAGCTCTCTAGACCATGCTCAGCTTTGCTGTTGTGATTTGTTCCTTGAGAAATCAGCAGTTACCCACAGTAGGAGGAAACTGATAATATCAATTGTGCTCTGTAGGATTTTGAACTATAGATGCAACATATTTCACATTCTGATTCAGTCTCTTCTCTTGAGTTTCTCTTTTTCTCACCCAAATGTAGAAAGAACTTGTAATTTACAAAAATTCTAACTCCTGAGGGCTGCTCTCAAATATTCATGTATTCTATTGTTTTCTCTAGTAAAGGCATCTTCTTTCACCAGGTCCAGTGAACACATGTGGATAACAGTGGAGCTGTGTCTCAGCTGCACCAAGAACAGAACAGACTCACTTGCTTTAAGATAATTTGCAACCTACTCATCACAAGGCAAAAGATGAAAAAACTGAGTTCCTGCCTTTTAGCAAGGCTGGCTTGTACTAAAAATCTATGGGGATGGAGAAGGGCTCATTCCTCATGCCAAAAATGCCTCAGTTCTCACCCTTTATCTGACCCAAAAGTCAAAAAGTCTTCAATTTTGGACAAGACACCAATCTTTTTCCTGCAAAATGTGAGTGCTAATATTTGTGTGTTTGTAAAAGGGGAAAAATTTAATTCCTGGAAGCCACTCTGAAAGTGAGCAATACAAAATTAATATTAAAACTAGGGAGCTTGGCCTTTTGATCCAGTTGAGCAGAAGCACAGCTCCTTCCTGCTTCCAATGCCAAACATCAGCTCCAGAAAAGAGGAAAAAAGGGTGCAGAAAATTCCCACAACTTCGTGAGTAACTTTTAACAACAGGAGGCAGCCAGAAGGGTGGTTCAAAAGCTGGGTTTTTCTCTTTTGGAAATCAGAGTATGGGTGGATAATGAGAATGTGCATTTATTGAGGCATTTACATGCAAGATCCACAATTCATATGCACTAAGAAAAATCTTAGGTTGCATTTCAGGCTTTAACAGCGACTGGAGGGTGCTTAAGTTGAGTTGCCTTGAAAGAGTTACAGGACTCCCAACTCTCACTGCCCTGTTCTGACCTCTGAGCTAAGCAGCTCATACTTTGCAGCCCTGTTTTAGCTTTCCTGAAGTGTCAGGAGTGACCCCACAGATCATCCTGTCCTGAGGAAAGGCAAGCTGGAAGAAGCCACTCAGCAATTTTTCAGTTTTGTAAATCCCATCTGCTCTTCTTAAACCAACACATACAGAACAGAAGGACAGATTTTGGCTCTCTGATCCAGGGAATTTCCCACTTCAACATGCTCATGCATGGGAGCCTATTTACTGAAAAAAGAACAAGGAACATGGTGACAAAAAGGTGCTGGGTTTTCCAGGCTCCTGTTGATGAGATCCTGTCATTTCTCAGTGACACTGATGTTGCCTGCAAAGACTCCCAGCACTGGTTTTACTCCTCAGGACTTTCTCACCGCTTTTTTTAGGAAAAAATATTTCTTAGTAATTTATTTATGGGGTTTTTTTTTTCTCATTCCTGGTTCTTCTCAGGGCATTGTGCTGTTTCATCAGGACAACCTAATCTCTTTCAGGGTAACAATAACATCAGAATCAGCTGTGACCAGAATTGTGAGTTTGGGAATGAGTAGATTTGGCCTGCCACACAGCACTAGAGACGTCTTGTTGCTCTAGCCAATATTTAGGGAGATCTGAAATAAAAGTAACAGAAATTTCTCTTTGCAAGGGCAGCAAAACTCATGTTTAATACATACACAAAAGCTGCTCTGATAGGTAAATGAGTATGTAACTTCAAAATTCTCTGGAAATTTGTAAGAGAGAACGCTAAAGAATGTTCAGCTACCAACTGCCAGCCACTCTGAATGCAGATACTGGAATCTTCCCAGAGCAAGGCAAAATGAGAGGGAAGCACACCTGCTCACCTGCTAATTGGAACCATTCACTGTGCCATGCACATTTTGATGTGCTGCTGCTGAGAATAGATGCAATGGCTCACTCTGATATTCATTTGTATCAAACTTCCACTTGATTTGACAAAACAGGCAGAGGAGAGAAAACATGTAGAGAGCAACATAATTAAATTAGAATTCAATTTCTCAAATTAGAACGGGTGTTTATGTCCCATTCCTTCTGTGACCAAGCACTTTTGCAGAGGTTCAGTAACCACAGTTCCTTGTAACCAATACAGTTTCACACCAAGGGCTGTGCTGCCAGGAAATCACAGAACAAACAAACAGAGCACATAAACTCCTCTGCCTTTGACAGACATTCTTGGGAACTCTCCCAGTACAAATCAATACTTTTGCACAAACAGAAACTGAACACGCCACTGCAGTACAGCAATCTCCCAGGCCTCTTCAGGTGTAAAAAGTCAGAGTAAATCAAAGCAGACCAAAACAACTTAAGGACTTTGATAGAAGCAATGATGAGGGACCCTTCTCCAAAAATTCCCTCTTCCTCTTTCTATACAAGAACTAGTAATAAATTTCCTCTATGCTTTCCTCCAAAGGACTGTGAGAAGTCCACTTTTAGCTGTCAAACAGCAGCATCAGTGGTGGGATTGCACTTTGAGATGAGTTATGGAACGAGTCATTTCACAGGGCAGCGTGGATTCAGAATAATTTGCTTGTGACGATGTGCCATTTCCTTTCCTCACCCCTATCTGCATCCTCACCAGAGGGGACAGACAGGCAGAGGCAGTGACAGTGACTGCTGCAAAGACTCAGCCAGGCATTGCTGTAAGCAGGGGACAAATACAGGGAGTTGGGCTGGTCTAACTGGGTTAGCAGGAGAATAAAATGTACAACCATCACCAGAACAGGTGATCTGAAATGACTTTGCTGCTTAATTGAGGTGGCCCACAAGGATCCCATGTACTGATGATCCTTCAAGCTCTGACTTTTTCTTTTCAAATATTAACAATCATCTAGGCTTGGACAACTGCCTTGTGTACTGCATCCAAGAATATGAATTGAATTTTTCAATGTATTAATTGTCCCAGGGGCAGAAAAAGACTTTAAAACCTATGTTATTGTTACTCTTTGTAACTGGGGATTATTTAGACCAATGGGACCTCCTGCACTACTGAATTTAAATTCACTCTCATTTGGCAGTAAACCTATTATAGTATATTCTGCACTCTCACAGCACACAGCATTTTAATTTTCTACATTACGGAAGTAGATAATTACAGATTGCATTTAATTATCTGAAATCTAAATAAGAGCTTATGGTGAATAAGGGAGGTGAACTTTTCACACTCAAGTGCTGGACACACACCAGCAAGGTGATTTTTGAGCTGATTCAACTTGGTGATGGAACAAGTAGTGCAACTTGTCGTATCTTGCCTCTCTTGGAAAAGAAAGTGATGTACGTGGTAGCAGAACAATCCCTCTTGCACCAGACCCTTTATAATCTTTAAGCTCTCACCAGGAGTCTGGCTAAAAATCCCCAAAATCTGCATTTCAGGTAACATCCCCCTGTTATTGTTGACTTTGGGATTGTGACAAAAACAAGACAAAAACTTGTACTTTCTAAACTGAACGGTGAGTCTGCATTATAAGGTTGTTTGAAATAGGCTCACTCTCATGAACATGTGCTGGGATGGAAAAGTCCCAGCATTTAGAGAGAATGAGCAATAAAATCAAAGTGGACAACAAATCACAAAATGTTTAAAGATGGAACAAAAATAGAAACGCCAATTATTTTCCTGTTCGTACTTCTGAAATCTCTTTTCCCAAGGAGTTTTGATACTTTCCATTTAAATAAAAACCAAAACCATATCAGAACTAGCTACAGAATGACAGGGCTGTGAAACAAACAAAAAAAAAAAGATCAAGCTCTGTGTGCGGTTTTTAAAAGCTCCAGTGTCTGTGTTCCCAAGAAGTACTGAGTCAATGATAATAATTGTGGGGTGGATTTGCAGGGGTGCTGTGGTGAATTCCTGTGTTTAACTCCCCCCTCCCCCCCAGAGCTCTGGGCCTTTGCAGTTGGTTCATGAAGAGAAGTACACACAATCACAGCTGACTGCAGCTGAACTGTGTTTTCATGGCTCAGAAGCAAAAAGATCTGATTTACACCAGGGAAATGCAGGAGTCATTCTGCCAAAGTAAATTACATGAAGTGGCAACTGTGCTCTACCACTGTACAGAACAAGGGCAAAGAAATCAAAGTTGATGAGTCAGATCCTAAATACTTGAATTAGCCTGGATCTGTAAAGCCAAGACAGCAAGACAAATCTGACCATGAGGAATGACTAAAATAAAACGCCATCAATCAACATGCACTAGGTGTCTTTGCCAAGTGAGGGGAAGAAGATAACAGGAAATTGTGAAATTAGCTAGACTCAGAGGGTTAGATTCCCTGCCACTCCAAATTTATGGCTGTCTTCTGTTCTGTTACAAGGCAAGGGCAGGATGATCTTTAAACAACTCCCTGTTTAAGCCTTTTTCACCTCCTCTGTTCAGACACATGTAACTCCCAAGGCAAAGAATATCAGTGAGCCTGGGCTGTGCTTTCCATTACAGGCATCAGAAGCTGAGGCTGAAAAAATCAAAAAGCAAGAACAGAAGTATCAGAGTAAGCCATTCTCTCTTTTCCACCAAAGTATACTGCACTGGTTTCATGGGACCATCTCTCACTTTCTCCTCGAAAAACATGATTCAAAGTTGAAAAAGGGAAGCCTCCCTTGGAGTTGTTCTTTTCCCGTAAAATG
This sequence comes from Trochalopteron elliotii, assembly GCA_024734555.1. NCBI lineage: Eukaryota > Metazoa > Chordata > Aves > Passeriformes > Leiothrichidae > Trochalopteron > Trochalopteron elliotii. The sequence goes on along the minus strand of JANPWX010000452.1, from coordinate 1,051,687 downwards.
TTCTGAATAATAATTTATGCAATAGCTGTTACAGCTAACTGTTACAGCTCCCCTATTGTTATTGTTCTGGAATTGGCTCAATATGTTTTAGTCTCACCTGATTTCTTAAGATCTTGGGAGTTTTGCTGGAGAGGGAGTGGCAACACAGCGAGTGACGGCATTTTCTTAAACCAGGCAGAAAGCACAAACCTTCATTTGTCTATTTAAGAACTGCCAGTCCTTGAAACTTGTTCTTTAGCAGCATGTCTGAGCATGCTGACTGTTAAAAATTCCAGTGCACGTAGAGGCTCTCAACTTTGCTTTTTCAAAGCACAGGTGATTTTTCAACATGCTTGCTCATCTGTCCTGAAATATCAAAGCAACAAACTCTGTGGAACTAATTCTGACAAAGCTTTCCAAGTTCTTTGTGCTCACAGGAACACAATTTGGGAAGAGTTAAAAATTATTTTTATGAATTGTGATGCTCAGTTTTCAAGGCATCTAAGGGTATTCTGGGTTTGGCAATCTCCAAATCTGAAATTTGGGATTGGAAAGTTGTTGTAAAATAGGCTCATCCCTCTTCTGCCCTGACAAGTCAGAAAACCTTACAAGGTCACTCCATACTTCACTGAAATACTCTGTATCCACAGAGCAAAGAACTGAACAGGAAGTCAAAAAGTCCTAAATGCTGGCTGCACACTAATCCAGAATAGAGGCAAGCCTGCTTTCCCTGCTTCACATATAAATCAACTTGTAGGTCATGCAAAACCTCATTAAATAGACTCAAGTATAACTATATAACAGGAACATAAAAAGAATAAGAATTCAGAACTCCCATGTTCTACGAACTTTCTTAATCTCATCCACTCAGAGGAGTTTATTTCGGAATAAATATAAAATATTTTATTTTTCTTTCCTACCAGTATCTACATTTTCCTTCCAGTTCCACCAGCTTAGCTGTGGTCTCCAATGTACTGCCAGTGTGCACTGAGATCTTTCTCGCTGTCCAGTTTTGCAAATTAGTTTATTTAACACAGTGAGAAAGCATCCTGGAAGGGCAGCTTATAAAACTGAAAGTCATTGTCCATCTGTCTGCTATGAGACAGGCATTCTTAATTTCTGTTATCATTTCAACTACCAATATCACAGTCCATCAAGTCTGAGGCCTGAGATACTGGAGGAAAATACAGTACGTCACACAGGATAATACTAAAGTGATTGAAAAGATCTGAGAATATCTGTGCTGCTTCTAGAGTTACTGAGCTGCAGAGGAAATAGAATAAAAAGCAAAACAAACAAACAAACAAACAAAAAAATACCAGCAGGATAGAACCTCCTACACTATCTCTGTTCTGAATCCAGAAGAACCTCAAATATCACCCTGTCTAATCACAGCCTATCAGACCCAGCCTGTCTCACTGCTGTGCACTTGGAGCTGATGCACTGGGAAGGGAGGTCAGGAGTCATATGCACCATCTGAGGCAGGGGAAAAATAAAACTAATTCTGACCTCAAACTCTGCCCAAAGAGTGCTCAGGCCTCTGAGAGGCTGACTCATCTCTGACCAGCAGCTGGGTGCCATCCTGTTGGCAAGACAACTGTAACAACTCAGTTCAACTTACTGCTACCTTCCCTAAGCTAAATCTGAAGCACTGGCATAAAACCAGCACACTCCAAGCTAGGAGAAGTTATCTGTTCCCTGAAGGACATTTTTTGTACATGTTTCTGTAATATGGATAAAGGAGTCTGACAGCTTTTTGTTACTGCATTACTCTTAGAATGACGCGGCCAGAGAAATGTGCCCTTGTTCTTCACCTTTAACTTCTTTTTATAAGCTTTGCCCTCTCTCTTTTGTCCCTTAGAAGAGTGGGTTTCCACCTGCTTCAATCACCAAAGACCTGTGTGTCTCAAACTTGGACTATTTTTCCAACATAATAAATGGTATTACCATCCTCTGTGAACTTTCCAGTCACTTAGTAATGCAATTGCACCTCTAAAGTTGTCTGTCTCTCACACATAGACTCACATTCATTGCAACCTTCAAGAATAGGTAAAACAGTTTCCTACCAAAAGTTACTCTTTTTTTCTTTTCTAAGAAGTAGCCCAACATGGATAACAGACTCTGGACAGGAGCAGTAGGGAGTATCGCTCACACATACACAATATGTCTCTTTTATATAAAGAACTGAAAGAAAGAAATCAGATGCAGGAAATTTTTTTGGCACCTGGAAAAGCAGAGAGGTGAGGGAGCAGTTGATAAGTAAAAGATGACTCACGGAGGTGCCAAAGCAAGGAAGAGAGAAGGAAACCTGTTAACTGAGTATACAACGTGTCTCATCTTTGGAGGTTGCATCCTGTATCTGAAGGAGGAAAGATTTCAAAGTTTATTCCCCTGGCCTATCTTATAATTTTCTGCAGTGGCTCTGACCTTATGGAATGCAAAATACATTCCAGCTATGATGACAAACATGACCCTTGGTATACCTTCCAGTGTGCATAAATGTGGCTGGATGCCAGGTGCCCACCAAAGCTGCTCTGTCACTCCCCCTCCTGAGCTGGACAGGGTACAAAAAATATAATAAAGAGCTCATGGGCTGAGATAAGGACAGGATGATATTCCTTATCAGTTACCATCACACCATTTGGGGGAAAAAATAATTAATTATCAATCAAATCTGAGTTGCATCATGAGAAATCAACCAAATCTTAAAAACGCCTTTCCCTCACCCCTCCCCCTCCTTCCTGAGCTCGACTTTACTCCCAATTTTCTCTACCTCTTTTCCTGCAGCAGCTCAGAGCTGTGGGGAACGGGGGCTGTGGTCGGTTCATCACACGGCGTTTCTGCTGCTCCTTCTTCCTCACGGAGAGAACTCTTCACACTCTTCCCCTGCTCTGGAATGGGGGCACTCCCATTGGAGACAGTTATTGCACTCTTCCCTCGCTCTAGAATGGGGTCGCTCCCACTGGAAATGGTGATACTCTTCCCTTGCTCTGGAATGGGATCACTCCCACTGGGGACAGTCACACTCTTCCCTCGCTCTGGAATGGGATTGCTCCCACTGGAGATGGTGACACTCTTCACCTGCTCTGGAATGGGATTGCTCCCACTGGGGACAGTCACGCTCTTGCCTTGCTCTGGAATGGGGTTGCTCCCACTGGAGGTGGTTATTACCCCCTTCCCTGGCTCTGGTATGGGGTCTCTCCCACTGGAGACATTCAGACCCTCCCCGTGCTCCAGAATAGGCTCATTCCCACTGGAGACAGTTACACTATCCTCCCGCTCCAGAATGGGATCACTCCCACTGGAGACACTTATTGCACTCTTCCCTTGCTCCAGATTGGGGTCACTGCCACTGGAGACAGCCACAGTCTTCCCTTGCTCTGGCATGGGATCACTCCCTCTAGGGACAGTTACACTCTTCCCTTGCTCTGGAATGGGGTCTCTCCCACTGGAGCCAGGAACCTTTTTCCTCTGCTCCGGACTGGGATCACTCCCACTGGAACCAGGAGGAACCTTTTTCCTCTGCTCTGGAATGGGATCACTCCCACTGGAGCCGGGAACCTTTTTCCTCTGCTCCGGAATGGGATCACTCCCACTGGAGCCGGGACCCTTTTTCCTCTGCTCCAGAATGGGATCACTCCCACTGGAGCCAGGAGGAACCTTTTTCCTCTGCTCCAGAATGGGATCACTCCTACTGGAGCCAGGAGGAACCTTTTTCCTCTGCTCTGGAATGGGATCACTCCCACTGGAGCCAGGAGGAACCTTTTTCCTCTGCTCCAGAATGGGATCACTCCTACTGGAGCCAGGAGGAACCTTTTTCCTCTGCTCTGGAATGGGATCACTCCCACTGGAGCCAGGAGGAACCTTTTTCCTCTGCTCCAGAATGGGATCACTCCTACTGGAGCCAGGAGGAACCTTTTTCCTCTGCTCTGGAATGGGATCACTCCCACTGGAGCCAGGAGGAACCTTTTTCCTCTGCTCCAGAATGGGATCACTCCTACTGGAGCCAGGAGGAACCTTTTTCCTCTGCTCTGGAATGGGATCACTCCCACTGGAGCCAGGAGGAACCTTTTTCCTCTGCTCCAGAATGGGATCACTCCTACTGGAGCCAGGAGGAACCTTTTTCCTCTGCTCTGGAATGGGATCACTCCCACTGGAGCCAGGAGGAACCTTTTTCCTCTGCTCCAGAATGGGATCACTCCTACTGGAGCCAGGAGGAACCTTTTTCCTCTGCTCTGGAATGGGATCACTCCCACTGGAGCCAGGAGGAACCTTTTTCCTCTGCTCCAGAATGGGATCACTCCTACTGGAGCCAGGAGGAACCTTTTTCCTCTGCTCTGGAATGGGATCACTCCCACTGGAGCCAGGAGGAACCTTTTTCCTCTGCTCCAGAATGGGATCACTCCCACTGGAGCCAGGAGGAACCTTTTTCCTCTGCTCTGGAATGGGATCACTCCCACTGGAGCCGGGAACCTTTTTCCTCTGCTCCGGAATGGGATCACTCCCACTGGAGCCGGGAACCTTTTTCCTCTGCTCCAGAATGGGATCACTCCTACTGGAGCCAGGAGGAACCTTTTTCCTCTGCTCTGGAATGGGATCACTCCCACTGGAGCCAGGAGGAACCTTTTTCCTCTGCTCCAGAATGGGATCACTCCTACTGGAGCCAGGAGGAACCTTTTTCCTCTGCTCTGGAATGGGATCACTCCCACTGGAGCCAGGAACATTTTTGCCCCGCTCTGGACTGGGGTTGCTCCCACTGGAGACGGTCACACTCTTCCCCTGCTCTGGCTTGGGATCACTCCCACTGGCGACAGTCCCGCTTCTCCCCTGCTCCAGCGTGGGGTCTCTCCCACAGGGGATAGTTACAGTCTTCCTTCGCTCCGGCATGTGGTGTCTCCCTCGGGAGACGGTTCTCCAAAAACTTCTCCAGGGTGGGTCCTTCCCATGGCTGTAGCTCTTCATTTACTGCTCCAGGTGGGTCCCTTCTACAGGGTGCAATCCTTCAGGAACAGGCTGTTCTCCAGTGTGGGTCCACCCCAAGATCACAGGTCCTGCCAGCAATCCTGCTCCAGCGTTCGCTCCTCTTTCCACGGGTCCACAGGTCCTGCCAGGAGCCTGCTCCAGCACGGGCTTCCCATGGGGTCACAGCCTCCTTCAGGCATCCACCTGCTCTGGCATGGGGTCCTCCATAGGCTGCAGGTGGATCTCTGTGTCCCCGTGGGCCTCCATGGGCTGCAGGGGCACAGCTGCCTCACCATGGGCAGCACTACGGGCTGCAGGGCAATCTCAGCTCTGCTGCCTGGAGCACCTCCTCCCCCTCCTATTCCACTGACCTTGGTGCCTGCAGGGCTGCTGCTTTCACATACTCTCACTCCTCTCCTCTTTGGCTGCAATAGCTCCTGCACAGTAACTTTTTTCACTTCTTAAATACGTCATCCCAGAGGCGCTGCCATCGTCGCTGATGGGCTCAGCCTTGGCCAATACAATGGCTTTGTGCAGATTAAGAAATTATATACTTGACTTGAATTTATGAGGGAATTTCTTTTCATTCACTTCCTTTAAAAATCTATTAACCAGTATTTGATTTTTTTTTCTGGCTTATGTTAGCACAAACCACGTGTTTCTAAGGAAAAGTTGCTAAAGATCCAAACTGCTGGAAAAGTTAGTGCAGGAAGATTTAAGGCATTAATCTGGTGCAAACGCACAGTTATGAAAAACAAAGTTTCAATTTAAATAACATTTGCGCTGAAAATTAAGTTCGGTCACTACATCTGACTGGTTACAGTGTGCTTCACTCTACTTTTAGCTAAACGAGCCAGGAAAATGAGGAAATGTGTTGGGCATACCCACAACTGAGCGTCACATGAAAGAAACTGGCCAGCCAAAAGTTGTTGGGGTTTTTCCTTAGTTGAACAGAGCTTTGAAAAACTCTTTGATCTATTTATTCTCCAATCTGTTGGCATACAGACATGAACCAAAAAAGAAAATAAAATAAGGGGGGGAAAGGGAAAAAGCAAAAGAAAAAAAGCCAAGCTGTGACTTGCAGTGCTTGTTGCTATTATATTTATTTACCTAAGAGTCCAAACAAGGCTGAATTTAACTTGACTGAGGGCTACATCTGGCCCCAGTTCAGTTTCACTGCATATTAACAAATGAACAATCAGCCAGCACTGGAGCACTGTGCACACCAATATTCAGAAATATGATCTAAAGGAAACTTTCCAAAAGATTCAGAAGTTGGCTTCTCTCTGCCTTTTGCTGCCCATAACTGTCAACAGGAGCAGAGTTAGGTCAGGGAAAGGCACTCCCCACGACTTTATTCACCGTGATCAAGGGTAACTTTAACGTGTCCATTACTCATCCAGCTGAAATGAGCCTCTCTAAACAGATTTCAGCACCACACCTACAAGAGCTGTGGGATTTCAAGCCTAAATTTGGAATCAGAATAATAGCTGGGGGATTTATATATCCTTTATAAGCATTTGATTCTCACAGGGCCCTGGCTTCTTATAAAACCATGGATTTAGTTTTACACTATGTTCTATAAGGAGCTGGCCAATACATATTAACATTTCACTTCACTTTCTACCTCTTTTGAGAGAATTTGTATGTAGTATGACCCTAAGGATGAAAATATTTTGTGGCCACTGCCCTGCAACAGAAATGCTGCACAGTAAATTGAAAGTTTTGCTTAATTTAGGGCAACTAAATGTTAACTTAGAGCAACTAAAAGTGAGAAGACATTTCTCCCGTCACACAGCCTTTCCTTCCAGGACAAAAACTAAGTTCCATGTCCCTACAGGAAGCTACATAGGTAGCACCAGGCAAAGCATCCAGGAAATGAAAATGCTATGGTGCAAGTGAGGCAATACCACCATCTGTGTATACAGCAGCAGGAAAAACCAACAGGCAACATTTATAAGCCCATCAGCTCTAAAAATATTTGCTCCCTACAGACTACAACACAAACAACAAACTCCTTCAAGTAACCCATGGGCTCTCAGATAATGAATATTTGAAGCAGTAAATTGAAGTCCAGATTCTGACCCTAAATTACATCCCTCAGTCTCACAGAGATGGACCCATAATACCGATTTTTTCCTGAAAAGCCAAAACCTGTGACTTAACACTCTTTATTCGATGGGAAAAAAATGCAAGCTGTCTCATAGCCAAGAAAGCACATTTCACAGAAAGTATATTTTTAAAAAAGATGCCACAAAACCCCAAAACATGAAACCAGGCATCAAAACCAACACAATGCACAAAAGTGTTCCAGCAGCATTTAATGTTGTTTTCATCTCAGCAGTTAGAAAAGTACCATCATTGTAAGGCATATTCAGCCTAAGTATAAACAACTGTTGTCTCTCTCTAATGGACCAACACTTTCCATACAATAAAAAAAAATTCAGCTTAGCGTGGGTGTGAACACTGCTGTGTCACTTAAAAGTCACCTTTAAGAATTAAAGAGGATAAAAAGGAATCTCATCAAATAGACAAGAAACAGGCATTTTAGCCTTAGAAAGATGAGGTTCTGCCTGAGAGCAAGAGAGGTAGAGGGAGCAAGGGAAGAGAAGGGCTGTAAAAATGAGGTTTAGTCCCAACAAAGTCACTTGTCCTACACCAGAACTGCAAACTCTGGAAATTAAAGCTACTGTTACAGCTACTTTCAGTAAGCAGAAGATTGGTGTTGAGTTCCTGCCTGTGAGTAGACAGCTCATCTCCTGCAAAACTGGTTGTGGGAAAGGACACTAAGGAATTCAGTGCTATGGCACTTCATGCTCTTCCCTTCTGCTGTATTTAGTTTCCTCTTATGCCTCTGACAAGTACACAACTGCCCACCACTGCCATCGCTTCAGCCTACCCAGACTTACTCAGAAGCTCTCCCCTCCTGGAAAGATGCAGAATGGAGACATAGGAATTCTCAGCCCGGCGTGCTTTGTCGTAGCCTCTGCACTCCCTGAACGCTGCCTGCTTCACTTGTCAAGCAGCAAATGACACACAGAGAGTGTTTGTCAAACCTCTGTCCCTTTGTGTGCTTAAGGGGAGGAAACTGCTATTAATGTTTAACAAAACAGGAGCAAAGCCTTTCTCTGCAATCTCACATGTTGGCTTTGAAGGGACCGGTGTGTGGGAAATGTGGCAAGCCAGAAGTTTGCTCCTGGTAGCCCACAAAAATTGAGGTTTTATTTTAAAGTTACAGGAAGCAACAGTTTACATTTCATTCCTGAAACTCTGAGCTGAGGCAATCCTAGTCTGATGCTAAAGAAATCATAGCAGCTGTGTCAGCGACCAAACCACACACACATACACAGACACAGCAAGTCTGCCAGGCTCAGCCCCTATCTTGAAGCCCACATGGGTGACAGTACTGCTTGACAGGAAAGGGAGAGGTTAAAAATCCACATTCAAACGCTTTCAGGTCTCTGCCAACAAATGGCCACGGGCCGTCTGCCATCTCCCCTTTGCCTGTATTGACAGAGTGGCTTTCCAACTCGGCAGCAAATCGAGGGGCAGAGGTCTTGTGTGAGAGCAGTCTCATTACTGGGCATTTGTTCATTTGTCTGGGCTGACAGCTCATCCTTTGGCCCCAGCTGCCTCCCGGGGTGAGCGTCCCGCTGCACAATAAAAAAGGTGAGTCAGCTGGAGACATCCACGCTGTCACTACAGGAGGATTAACCAACGCTACCCATATCTGAGTGTCACCAATACTGCCCCATCCCCAGCACAGAAGTCCCCTGTACGAGCAGCCCACCTGCCTGCCAGCATTGGCTGCTAAATGGACCTTCTGGGCTTTTCGCTAGCGGAATTTGAATCACAAAGCCTTTCTGTGCTACTGCCGCTGCAATGAATTCTGCTTTTACAGCTCAAATAGTTATGTTGTGACCTGGAAAAAGTTTACTTTGAGGAAATTGTGATGCATGATGGGCTTATCCTAGGAATCCAAAATGAAAAATACCATTTCATCTATTAGCCGCTGTTAATTGTTTGTCAAAAAAGTACTTCCTGCACAGCCACAGTATTGTGGATCACCTATGTTGAAGTGAACCTGCTTTACAGACTTAACATTTTCTTTCTACAGCTAAGGAGAGAAGAAAAACTAATACTTCTCATTTACTTCAGCATTTTCCTACAGCTCCCTGAAAATAAAATACTAACACATATTGGCATTAAAGCTCATCATTAATATGATAATCAGAAAATATTTCCTTTATAAAAATAGTGTTTTAACAAAGAGCTTCAGGAGCAACATACAGACACTGGGCAAAATTTCTGTATCTGGTTAATAACGAACAGGATATTTAGGCTCTCAAAAAAAGCAGTCAGGCTGCTACAAGAACTGACATTCCCATTGACTACAATAGAGTTTTATGGATTGACTCAATAAATCAACTTTTTAAGTGCTATTTATTCGGAACATCGTATCTGTTACAATTGTTATATTTAGTTGTGCTTTCAGCACTGAAGCCCATCTGACCAGATGCCTGCACATTGCTGCCTACTGCTCAACAGCTCCAGAGTTCCCTGGTGCCAGGGGAATGTGACACATTCCCTTGTGGCACACTGCTTGTTCCATACACAGGACCTGGCCAGAATGGAAATAACCTCAGAATAACCTCAGAATGGGCATGATGGGAATTGTGACAAAAGTTTTGAAAAAGTCTCCGAGGAACTGTGGACATCTTTGCAGGTATATATTGTAGTAATATGGATGCTACCCGTGTAATTCCATTAGTTCCTATTTTCCTGCTTGAAGAAAAATGCTTGCAGTTTATTTTGCTGTCAATGTTCATTCCTCAAGTGTGGAGACTGAATCAAGCACTGAGCTAATTCCCCGTTTCATCACACACTATTGTCTGGTGAATAGTGATTATATTATTTAGAGGATGAAGCCTCTGAGGATGCTATGTCTGTGGACTTCTTGTTTTGTACTCCCAGGCAAATGTTTTTGGTTTTTTTCCAGTCAGGAGACAAACATATATTATCTATCTTATTATGTTCAGCTTTTCCTTTCAAATTCAATCTTCAAAAATTCTGCTATCTCTTCTTTTAATGCTTTGTTCTGCCCAAGTGGAAAATATCTTTTTAGGATAACCAAACAGTGCAGGAAACTGATAAGACAACACAGACTCTTTCATTTCTGAGCCACTGATTCAAATCCAGACTGATTAGGGCACAGAACGGAAATTGTTCTCCCACACTGATGGCTTTTCAAGAGCTCAAGTGTAAAGAGATGAGTGTCTTAGACGGCTCCTAAATGGACAGATATTCACAGAACACATAATATCATTTGCAATGCTCATCACTTGCATCTTTGATGATCTTTTCAGTGAGATTGTCAGCATCTCCCTGGTCCTGAAAGCAAGAGCTTCATTCCAGAAAAACTGAAATATTGGCATTATGATGTAAAAATATTATGCACATGATTACTTATGCCCTGAGGACTTCCGTCTCACTTCTTATTGCCACCCTAAAAAAAAATTCACATAAAACTTGTGCTCTTATTCTCTGATACTGCACTGGTGGGGACTCCTTGTGAGCTTTTTAACATGTGTCTTGCTCAATGCTTCTATTCACTACAGTTCAGTGCAGTAAAAGCACTAGAAAGATATTGGAAACATTTCCAAAATCAAGCTCTTATAATAATTTTCTGCAAAAATATCTAAGTTCAGTTCAGATCTTAGTACATTGTTGTAAATCTAGTGATTAAACAAATAAAGATCGCAGTGTTAGTCTAAGTAGTCTTCATACTACAAAAGTTGCATTAAAAATGCCTCTTTAGTGTAGCTTCTCATCTAGAACTCTGTTTTTTAAAGACTTGTTAGTTTCTCGTCTTGATTTTTTAGTTTCCAGTGATTTGGCAAACGTAAATCAAAAAGATAATTTCAATGATAAGGTATTATTTGCTACATATGAAAGCATAAAGCATTCAAAGTGTCGTAAGAATTAAATTACAATTGGAAGGAATTCACTACTTTCCTGTAGCCTCTAAGTAATAATAAAGCCAACTTGATCTGAAGCTTTATGAAACAAAATTCAACCAAAATTTTAGGGTTTGTTGGGGTGTTTTGTTTGGAACCTATGCAAATGGAAGGGAGATATTGATAACATTTCCAGCTAAGAAAAAGTGATTTTTTGACTGACAAATGCATTCTTCCTGAATGGATTTTTAAAATTAAAACGAAACCAACCAACCAGCAATAGAAATGGAATAGAAATGAATGAAATCTATCCCCACTATCAACTGTTTGAGGAAGCCCAGAAGATGTATCCAGAAGTAGGTCCACTTCTACAGTTCTATCTCTTGATCTAACTAGAAGGTGTCACCTCGTCTTGCAAACCATTCCTCTCGTGTCTGTAGACCACTGTGCTCATCAGAATGTTTCTGCAGCCCTGCTGAAATGACTTGCAGAGGTTCCAGCACGGCCTCAGCCCTGCCAGGCCGGGGTCGGTGCCGAGCAGTGCGAGGGAGGGGAACACTGTGCCTCAGACCATCGGAGATCAGCACAGCACCTCTGCCCCTCGCCCAGATAAAGGGCAGCAGCACAGTCAAAGCCTGCATTCAAACCCTTCCCAGCTTCAGGGTCATCTGAACCAGCACTTTGACTCATTCCCACTGCAAATGTTTCTGTTCCCGATGGCAGTAGGTGCCCTCCCACCTCCCATGGCCCAGTTCAGAGCTGAGCTGCCAGAGCTTCACTTCCCAAATGCACCTCCAGTCTTACAGGGTAAAGAGCAGCTCTTATTCCCTTCTGAACAAAATGAAACTCTGCACTGCTGGGAACTGAGCTGCTGAAAATTTGTCAGGCTGTTTCTGCTTGTAAAGGAATGGGTACAATATTTGGTAATAGATTTCACGACAGTTATTCAGTTTTCATTGTTATTTGGCTAAAGTTTATTTGTATGGTTTTCTAAATCTCAGTGGTTTAAACAAAATAAAAAAAGCTGTGTTTCATCACAGCTCCAATAACTGAACATATTGCTTAGTCTTAGAATTTTATTAAATCACTATTCTTCCTGTTCTCAAGCTTACTGTCAAAATATTAAAACTTAGTTCTCTTCTAAAGTAACAAACATTTTCTACAGGGGGCTTGTTGTTTTTCTTTCTCGCAAATTCATAAAGAGCTCATAAATGTTCTCACTAGTACTTCTGAGCAGTAGGCAAATACTTTTGGCAGGAAAATGCATCTCAGCAGTTCAGTGTGGAGAGGCTCGTTGCCTTGAGCCCTGCTCAGCTGCCAGAAGATGTCCCACAGCAGAGGGGAGAGGTCTCAGTCCAGGCAGTGGGGAGAGGCTGGGACACACTGAGACCATGTGAGCTTAACTCACACCACCGGCCTCTTGCTGCTCTAACAAAGTCCCTGACTGTTCCTCTGGCTGGAAAAACTGGGAGATCTTTTAGCCCAGGCCACCCCACAACTGATGGGGCAACAGAATTTTTTATTTTAAAATAAAACTGAAAAAAACCTTGGCTTCCTACTTTAGGCATATATAACTGACTCTCCTTTTCCAGCTGGTCTCACTCCTTCCTCCTCAGAACCCTCAAATAAAACTTGCATGCCCAAATATGCACAAAAAAGCATCCACTAACCTTCCAAACCATGAACAAATGTCAAAAGTTGTGAACAACCAGAGACCAACTTCTAGACCTGCTGGCTTTCCTGTTCCTGTGTATCAAGTGTAAGCCCAGGCAGGGAGTACCTTTCACCTTTAATTAAAATGCAGCCTTTCACTTGTAATTGAAATGCAGCCATCCACAAGGGAAACAAGCAGCTTTTCTATCACTTACAGCAATACTATCCACATACTAAGCAAGAAAGGAGTAAAAGATGAGAAGATACTTTATCATTAATATGCTAAGACAATGGCAATCACACAAGAATTAGTGGGAAAACTGCATGCATTAGAATTTCAAATAAGATCAAAACCTCACTGCTTTGGAGCAACACAGAGAGCTGAAGACGCATCTTTTGATTTGCAAGTTATTGCAAATAACTTCACAACATTCTCCAATCAGAAAACTCAGAGTATGTAATAAATCTAGTAGTCTTTAAATTTATAGTCATGTGAAATACATAAATACAATTAATTACATTTTGTTTATCTTACTGGTAATAACATTTTTACGGTAGGACCAGGGCTGCACTGTGGTGGATGCAGAGTTATCTCCCTCCCAAGTCTCTGTAACTAATGGTGAGGGAGTGTTCTCCTGCCCTGTCTGCCCCTGGAGTCATCCACCCTGGATGTGAGCACAGCTCTTCTGCACAAGTGACAAGAAAATTCATTGTCAGTGCAGCCAGGCTGGATCACATCTAGATGACTGACCTGACAAGAAACTTGGGCAGTGCCTACGGTCAACACAGAGCTGAGGAGCACTGGTTAATTTGCCTTTTTTTTTTCCTGTATTAGGAGTAGCAGAAGGATTGAATGAATAAGAATTAAAGTCATATTGTTACATATCTGATAACACAAAAGGCCCTATATTTGCATCCACGAAAGGATGTGTCTAAATGAGAGACAAGTCCTGCACAGACATTGCCTCTCTGAAGATGACCCTTCTCCCTAAACAGATGAGTTTTCCTCAAGATACGAGATTATACTTGAAATGAAAAATTTACTTTGGAAAGGGAAGAGAATAAAGCACTCTAAGGACAATCCAGCAGAACAAAAAACCTGCCAGCCCTACTCCAGCATTGACAGCAGAGCACTGCTGAATTCCAGCAATGGCTGTATCTACACATTCTTTTATTTAAGAATTCTGGAGGTGTCAATTCCTAAGGGAAAATATTTCTAGACTTCTGCCCAGCCCATAACCACATAATCCTTTCAAAGGAAACAAAGTACTTCAGTTGGATTTAGTAATGTGAACCAAGAATTAATTTCACTTTAAAATAAATAAACATATTTGATGTAAAAATGAATGAGCTTGGCTTGAGTATGACTGATTTTGGAAGTGATCATACATCTCAGGTTTTTAAGGCTGAAGCACAAGCACAAAGTCTTCCTTCAACTAAGATCTTTTTAGAAGTTTTCTTAGTTTCTAAGACCTTTCTAAGATTGCTTCTGCCTTGAGAGAAATGCAGTAATAAAACACAAGAACTTGACATGGATGTGAAACAGCTGAGCATGGACCTGTGTGCATGATGGAGGGAGGAAACCAACCCAAAACAATATTCCTAGTAACCAACCCATGGGCTTACTTTGTTAAGAAATGTAAGCCATTATTTTATTTGATACCTAAAGAATTATAAACAATCCATCTGAAATGCTCCTGAGGTGTCACTAGCTGTATTAGTCCAGCCCATGTGGTGTATCTCTATTGCCTTCACTGGAGGTAAGATAGCTCCACCAATTAAAATTCTGTCCTATTAACCTAAATTCTGAAGAAGGAAAAAGTTCTGAGCCACAAAGCCTGTGCAAACATATCTCAGTACACTAGGCTAATGGGGGTGACAAACTGCCAGTGACAGCAGGAATGTCCTCACACACTGCTGGGAGATAAAAACCAAAGCCTATATTTAGAGGTTTATGGGTACTCAGCTCACTTCTTCCCAAGAGGAAAGATCCAACTCATGACATCAGATTTCAGTTTTAACCAAGTAAGAGTGTATTTGGTTCAAAGATTCAATTAAAAGTATTTAGAAGGAAGAAGTTTTATGAGTATTATTTGAATAGACACTTTGCAGCTTGGTGCTCATGGCAATTTGCAGATGTAATCCTTTGTTTTCACAAATCTCTGGTGTCTTGCTATAGCACTCCCTGACATCAGCACCCCCAGTTTATTGTGCCAGTGCATCATGATTGCTCAGCTGGAGAACATCCTCCACCAACATCCTCTGGTGAGGACACCACTTTCCCTGTGGAGACTGGGTGGAAAGACAACAATCCACATCACAAAATCCAGTCTATGACAAAACTCCCGTGATTCCAGTGGCATAGCTTTCCTTGGACACATAGCCTATGGGAACAGTTTTCCTAAAACATGGTCCTTTTCTACAACTGGAATCAGGGTTAGTTTCTGCTTTGGCTATCTTCCCAAATCAAACTCAGAGACTAAATTTGAAAGATCTTTGTTTTAGCTCATCACAGCAGTCCCTCTGTATATTCTACCGAAGTCACCGTGCTAGTGAAACATTTACTTGCAGCAAACTTAATTTTTGTTCACTACAATTGTTTGAAATGTTTTTCAGCTTTCAAAAGCTCTCTCCTATTCTCTAGGGTGGGGCCCATATGTAAGGCATACTCTGCACCACAGAAAATTTTACAGACAAAGAGAAATTCTGGCACTTACAAATATACTGGAAGAACTCTGTAGGTCCAAAATCTGATGTTATTTATGCCTCAGACAATAAGCTCAGATAAAAAACTAAAACAATGGGGTCCTCTAAAAACAAACTGTACTTCCTGTGCTTCAGTTGCTGCAGCAGCTGAGAAGCCTCAGTGTATAAAATGTCTTGAGATGCAAAGTTCAGAGATAGCATATTAGCCAGAGGCAGAGACATTAAGAGTTATTTACAGAAATTATGTGGCCACAAAACTCTAAATATTTTTCAGCTCTGGACCTGTCCTTGTTGCATGTCAAACTGAGCTGCAATTTTAAGATAAAATTATGTATTACTATATAATATATCATAATATGATATATTACTATATATAAATGATATATTACTGTATAGTTATATACACTATAGTGTATATATAACTATATATATACTATGAATTATATATTACTATATTACTATATATACTATATTTTGTTCAGGATTTTTTTTATTCCTTGTGTCTGTTATACTACACAGCCTATAAGTTTGAAAGCTGTGTTTTACTAACTAGAGCATGACTTCATAGACATAACTATTGGCTTGTTTTAATACAGTACAGTGTAGAGGTGATTTTTAAGTCCAAGGTAGTAGTGCCATTTTTACATTTACCTATGTTTGCACTGGAGAAAACACAAGTGGACCTTGTTACACAAGGTCACACCTTTCTGTGACTTCTATTCTCTTGAGGTTTCCTCAGAATTACACTGATCCTCATAACTATGGTGCAATCAAATTCATTTGATGCAAAAGGGTCATGGTTGTGCACTAGCTGCAATCATGCTACGGGCTCCTTTGTCCCCTGCTGAAGGATTAAGAAGATTTTACAGAGCTGCTTCCTGCCAGAATTGCTAAGAAGTCACTTCCAGCTACACACAAGGTGCTTTCCTATCCTTCCATTCCTTGGCATTCACCTCAGTGACTCACAAGGAAGGATTAAAATTGTACCCTGGAAGTTCACTGTAAGCCAAAGTCTCCTTTTGTGAGCATAACAACCCTTCTGCAATTTCTCCAATTTGCTTCCTGTAACTGACTCTTGCTCCAAACAACATCAGAATGTTCCCACTGGCTTGGACCAAAACAGCATTCCTGGTCCAAGGTTCAGTCACTGACCATGAGAGTTAGCAGGTGCCTGGAGAAGGGAACAAGAACGTGCAATGCAGCTTAACCAGCTTAAGAGTCTGTTGATTCACAGATTTTATTTCTGTGACTAAAAGGCTTTGGAAGATTTTTCTTCCATGGATTTCTCTGATTGCAGCATTGCTTAACAATAAGTTTCATGGTTTAAAGACGTGCTGCTGAAAAGTGCCTTCTTTTCAACTGATTCTCAACCTATTGTCTTCTCGTTTCATTGGATTTGTGTTAGTTCTTATGGAGAGAGTATTTTTTCCCTATTTATCATCTTGGTTCCATATATAATTTCTGATACTCCTTTTACCCTTCAATCCTTTTCTTTCTAGGATGAAGAGTCACAATCAATCTACTCTTGTCTTGTAGTGAAAACGTTTCCTACCCTCAATCACCCTTGTCATCATTCTATAATTTTCTCATTCAGGGCACAGTCAAGTTTTCTCTCCTAAAACACACAAAAATCTCAGTTTCTAACAAGTGGTAAATGAGCTTCAGGTAACTTCAAAAAAATGCATTAATGTGGTTTTATTTAAAACACTTCACTTTCTTCAGATCCAAGGTTTTTTTCCCCTCCTGTGCTCACAGCAGAAACCCATGAATCCCACAATCACATTCTCAGGTGAAACTCACAGTTATCCTCTCAAATAATGTCCTCACTCTGCTCTCTGTCTTTCCCTCATTTCCTGAAGTGCCATTCAAACAACTTTGGTGGAAAAATGGCTCTGATGATTCATGACAGTTAATTCCCACTCTGGTGAGGACCGAGGGAATTTTAGTTACTACAAGAGTCTTAATGCCTGCAAAGCATGGAGCTGTATGGATGTTTACGTGGAGGCACCTTCTTTCCACTGAAGAATTTTATTATTAAAATTTAAACTCTTTATCTATAGGGATCTGAATCACAGCCAGAGTCATTAGAAAGACTTCTAGAGACTTTACTGACCTTTGCTTCTGACCTATAAGGAATCACAACACCTTTGAACCCGCTGATGTCACCATATCCCTGAATCACACCTTGCCTCTTAGAATCACAGAATCCTTGAGGTTGGAAAAGACATTTAAGATCATCAACTGAACAATCTTGAAACAATAAACCCCACCAAAACTAAGATTGACAAGAAAATTACTCTTAAAAATATATCTTAGCAACCAAGAGACTGCTACACCTGTGTTATGCCAGTATCAGCACTAACTGAAACTTTACTACCACAAATTACAAATGACATTTGCAGTTTTCAAAATGCCCAGTCAAATCCCACACTAAGCAGAGACAGTGACTGTTCAGTTTAAGTCAATCTTTGAACATGTTTACAATGAATTTTGCAAGCTTTAAACTTCTATGATGCCAGCATTTACAACACTGATTTACAGTCTGACTCAAATGAAGAAAGCCTATGGTTGACTCAAATAACATCCTCCTGCAGGGTTTCTCAGAAACAGGTGAAGATTACACCAGATAAAATAATAGATGGAGAAATGGTGCATGACCACCTATTCATCTCCTCACTTGTTATACAAGTGCAGCTTAAAGATTTTCCTTAGCTTCTGGCTTTTACTTGTATTTACAAAATATCTTCCTGACAAATTCTAATCTAAACTGATAATGATGATAAGGAGAGACAGTTTATTTGACAGTTACTATCCAATAACTTAGTATCCCACTAAGTACTTTCTAAGCTATTCAGAATGGAAATGATTTCAAAACAAAAGACTCGTCCAAAGTCTGCCAAAGCCTAGGCCCAAGTTCCCAGCACCAATTTGTCTGCTCTGGTGGAAGGACAATAAACAACTTGAGAATTCCAGAGATCATTAGGGAACTGTTTTAGTATCTACATATGAGTATCTCTCTAGAAATTCCTTAAGCCACCCTAGCCCCTCATTATTTTATCTTTTTACTATTTTGTACTAGGAGATGGCAAACACACAAACTGGGAAGTGTACAAGGTTATTGAGTCCACCTCTGCTGGGCTCTACCACAGCATAATATGCCTAATGAAAAATGCCAGAATGGATGCTGGTTGTCTGCATCTTTCTTTGACTGCACATTTTAAAAAGTTTCATTTTTTCCCTAACTGTGAATTACAAAGGTAATCTACTTTGCAAATTATTTTAATGCTACAGAAAGGACAAATAAGCAAAGCAACAGAGATGAGCCCCGTACTTTACATTCAGCCCTTTCCCACTCTCTGCCTGACCTGCGACAGGAGATGGTCTGACCATGGTCTGTGAAGGCAGATACAGCAGAGGAAATGTGACACAAACCAACACAAAACACAAACTGGAGATTGGCAGTGCAGGAAAGCTGACATGCAATCACATGGCTGTGAGATTCAGCCCCAAATTTCTGAGCTCTATACAGCACCTTCCACACAGTTCCTTCCTTGCAACCGCTCCCGTCATAAACAGCTCATGAGCAGCAATCGTTCAACAAGAAACAACCTTTCCTCATACCTTGGCTCATCCTCTCCCTACAAAAAGCTTCCCCCAGCCCAGCAAAGCTTTCTTTGTGCCAGAATGGACACAAAGAACAGAGGTTGCTTACCCTTGAACAGACATCTTGTCCCAAACACAGACAAACTTTACTCAAAATCGACAAATCCTGCAGTTCTCCACTTACCTATCCAGAGTGTCCTGAGGCACTTTACTCCCTCCAGCTCTGCTGTTGACACTGCTGTTCTTGTTGGCAGTCATGGTCATTTCTGCTTTCTAGAAATGTGGATATCTGTGAGAAGAAAAGTCAATTAAGCTTCAACAAGCCCAAATGACAATTAACTCCTTGGACTACTATGCTGTGTAAAGGCACAGGTTGTTTTTCATTCTGTAAAATGCAATCAGTGTAGTTATGATCCTGGAAAACTAAACCCTACCTCTCCACTGCTGCTGTTGCATATCCACAGGCAAGTTTATCAGAGCCCAGTGCTATAAATGGAAATAGCTTATGGGAAGTAGGTGTGTACTTTCAGGTGCTGGCCTGCCTGATGAGCAGAGCTGGATACCAAGTTGTCAAAATATCACAGGTTTGGTGTGGTTCTTCCAACCATCAGAGTATGTGGAGATCCCAGCAACAGCACTGTGTGATACTTGCAAGTGCAGATTTATTATGGAAATATTTTCTAATAGTGAAATTTATTCAATGATGGATTTTTGAATATAATTTTCAAATCTGCTTGTGATATGAAAATACCACAAGTGGTTTTCTCTATTGGCCTCAGGATTCTTTAAGTAAAGCTGTCTTAGGACACTTATAAAACCTCAGGTAATATAGAGAATCTTTATCAATTCCTAGCTGGTTTTTAGCAATTTGGTAATGCCAAAAGCAGTGAACCCAATTTCAGCCCTGTGTATAAAGTTAGGTGCCCAAAAGATGGGTCTCACTTCTGTGATATTGCTACACATTGGCAAAGAAACAGCCCAGTGCCATGATTTATTCTGCCTTCATTCTGCTGTCTTAACAGCAATGTCATGCTGTGACTGAAGGGAGAACATGAAGATACGGATAAAGGACCAGATGTCATCCAAGGGATGCAAAAACAGGAATCCCTAATATCATGCACCTCCACTGACTGTATCCCGTGTTTCTCCAGTGTAAAGCACAGCTCCTACTGGCCATTTCTTCTGTCATTGTAATCCCTTGAGAAATATTTTGCAAAATGAGGGAGGAATGTATTTTCATGTCATGACAAGATTCCTAAAATGCCAGCAAAGTCCCTTGAGAAAGAAAATGAACAGTGTTTACTCCACCTGATGCTACAGGATTCATTTATGAAGGATTCTGTGGCTCTGCTGGCACTGGTCTGGGTGGTTTCTGAGATGCTGCTTAGTATATAAAGTAAAATATCTACCACGGTTTACAGCAGTGCCACCCAAGGTCTGACCAGAACTATCAATTTTGATGACCATTAACAGCACAGCTAATGCAAAAATAAGGAGTGTTACGAAATTTCTTGTTTACTCAAACCCACAGGAAGTCCAGACTGCTTGAGAAGCCACTGTAATGTGATGCTGCAAAGCAAGCTGGGGACAGAAAACACACAAAAATCCCTGTACTAACAGACCTATCACAGTCAAAGGACATTCTCTAAACCACTTTGTTCCAAGCAGTTCTGCCACAAACACAGTCAGAAAATCTGCTGATGCAGCTCCAGAGGCAGAGTCAATCATGCTGACCACAGACTCCAGGTCTACTTGTCCTTCTCTGCTGTCTTGTATCAATTTTCCCAGATTAGGTAGAGATTTTTTTTTTTGCCCTGGTTGGTAACATTTTTCCGGCACTGAAGCTCCCCAAATTCCTCCAGTGTCTCATTGTTATTGTTAGCCTTACATTATCAAGATTACAGCACTGTTACAGAACTGCCTGTTCCGAATGGAAAAGGGATTGCTCAGGACAAAAAAGGAAGCCTGCTAATGCTGGCCAAGCTTTCTAGGACTGTACATTCCACAGGGAGTAAGCAGTTCTTTTTAATGTTTTCCACTCACCCGTTCAATACTTTTACTGTGTTAAATCTAAATCACTTATTAGCACTTAATGTGAGAAAAATGAGAGATAAATATGGCATAAGGAGAACAATAACTGTTAGCATGCCTGTGTAACATTAATTTTCCAAGATTTGCTTTCTTGTTCAAGACAAAAATAAGCTGAAGATACCCTCAAAAAGATGGTATACTGATCTGACACATTAAAAAAATATAGTGTGCTTTTATGCTGCTGTTTTTGAGAGTCCACTTTTCCCATGCCCAAAATCAGATTGGGGGATGGGGGGAGGGAAGAAAAGTATGTCAAAGCTTGATAAAAATCGTTGTCAACATTTAAAAGAAGTGATTATTTAAATGTTACATTTCAAAGCCGCCTAAAATGTGAAGTAGAACAAAGTAGTTTGTTTTCAATTAAAGATAAATTGAATTCCTAAAGACAATTTCTTAAGATATGTCAGATTTACTGATATAAGTGTGTTCCTTCCCATGCACTTGAGAATATGATATATATGGTGATATACATGACTTTTCTATTCAATTTTCCTTTAATGCTTATTTTGGATGACTATTTTACTGCAGGTGATGCTGGTATCATCCCAACATATGCAGAGAAAATGCAAACAGCATGAACATGGCAGAAAAGTATTCAGCCTTTTACAGAGGTGCCTGTAAGGAAGGACTTATATCACCTCAAAAAACTCACCCACCCGCATCACCCCAAAAGTAAAGGGAAAAAAAATAAAACAGAGACAAAGAAACAAGGAAAGAAAGTCTAAACTAAATGTTATAGTTTTGTAGAAAGTTATTTTAGAGCCTTCAAATGAGTCTGACAGCCTGCAAGTTTACTGAATGTTTGTAAGGTCAGAATCACATCTCTTGGGCTTGGGTGAGAGCATTCCTCATTAGAGTATTTGCAAATTATTCTTCACAAAGCAGTGGAAACCAAAATCTCTCAAGTATTGTGACATACTGTTTAAAACAAATCCAAAAATAGTCATGTCACACAGATTCTGCATTGCCTCATAAACCATCTAACAAACTTGGTCTAAAAATGCAGAATTCTCTTTTCTTTGTAAATGTAAAGAATTCCTCTGAACCCCTTATTTAGCCATAATTTGTGCTCTGCTTGAGACATGGTTTCAGTAATTTGATTAGGATAGCTCTCAAGCTGGCAATTTAATGATCCCAAATGGTAGAATCATTATATCAAATTTTGCCTAAAACCTCCACAAATTATTTATGAAGACCAAAAAGTAAAGATGAGAGACAAATATGAAAAATGGTGTGATGGCAACAGGGGATCTCCTGCTTGAGCTAGGCAAGGTTCAGCATCCTGACTGAAAAGGGCTGCTGCAATGCAGATGTTTCCTAAGCAATCTTTATCATTACAGGAAGATCCAATGACAGAATATTCCTTATGGACCATCTGTTAATGAGCCATACGCTTTTACTTTTTTAAAATTAAAGTGTGGCTTGAGGCTTTTTTTATGGACAGATGAGGTACTGAAACCCATCACACTTTGGGCTAATGAACATTACAGCACCATTGAATGTCTAATTCCATTAACAGGTGTTAGAGGAGGAGGGGTAAGTCCTCTGCTCCTCCCCATTGCAGTTTGAAATTATTATTAATTTCCTAAAGCATCCCAACACTTTGGAAACACCCACTCTCAGTCTCACTGCTGAAAAGGTGAAAGGTTTTTTTCACTGAAAGCTGTGAATGGGAGTGGGTTGGTTTGAGGAGTGAGGCTTGGAGCAAGCATCTGAATGCTCAAGGCAATACAGAATGCTTTAATTGCTTTAGAGCTTCAAGACAACCTCCTGCTATCTAATACCCAGTGTCCATCAGTAAGCACATTCCAAGAACTGGTTCCTTCCTCTCCTGTGGAAGGTGAATGCTACTAAACCTAGAAAAAGAATTTACATGTGGTGTCTGATGACTTGAGCCTTTGAATGTAGTTCCCAAGCCCTCTCCTGGCATTATCACTAACATGGCTTGAAATCTACTTGAGATCTTGGGTTCTGAAGCTTTTTCATGCCAATTATTTTCCCCTTGAAATTCCACTGGTCTGGGATCTTGAAAACATGGGAAAATATTACTCCTTTGGTCTGCCCCAGAGGGCAGAGACCTGGAGACATAACAGGAAGTGATAACAGGGAAGAACTACAGGCTGCTAAAACAAGCTCATGTTTTTGAAAAATTACAATATATACAAACTTTCAGAAGTATATTTATAATAATTGATGTGTCTACTTATTTTTCTCTTAACAGTAGCTGCAGTGGAATGGTTTTAGCCAATAAGAAGCTAGCTTTACGTGTTAATTTGCTTTTCTGAGGCTTTAAGGGAGCTTGCCCACATGTCAAGAGGTGTAGTACAGCTGAACTCTTGTTTAGGAGTTGCAGCCTGCTTGGTGGCAATTTGCCTACTCCCTTCCAGTAAAACAGATAATAATGTCCTTCCAGAACAACATCAGTTCTCATGAACTGGAAAGTCCAATAAAATTTTTAAAGATTTCTGCCTTGAGAGGGCGCCTGTAGAGAATCCTGAGAACATTCTCATGAGAACTACATCAGGAATACCTGTTCTCTGGACTGGGATTAACTCCACAGTCTCAGCCAAAATTTCCCTCCCTATAATCCACAACCTGTTTCCAACAAAGTCAGTGACCAGTCTCTCTGCTAAGCTTTCACAGCTAGGTGGAAACTTTACTTCTAGCACAAACTTCCTGCTATAACCAGCAGGAGTGGTGAACTTGGTTGTTATTGATCCTGCAAATGCCAAAACCATCCTGTCAGCAGTTCAGTCCCCAGTGAACTGAACTGGTACTACTGGGAAACTGATGTTGCAGCACTTACTGGAGGGGAAAGAAGTTACCTCCTCCAGGCAGGTGAAAAGCAGACACTGCCTAAAGCAAAGACAGCTCTCCATTCACCCTTCACCCTCCTTTCCTGTTTTTCTGCCACCTAAAATGCTTTTCCTTTTTCTAATGTTCTTGTTCTTTCCTATTTTGTGCCTTTGTTCTGTCTTCCTCACCCTACTTTATCTTCTTATTTCTTCATTTATCTTCTCTCAAGCTATTCCTTCCCCCCTCCCCTTAATTCAAAATGGGAAATACCTGGTGGGGAGAACAGATCTCACTTGAAATACACAGCAGTCCAAACCTAATGCCTGAACTAGGCAAGAACTCAGTACTAAGCTCCTTTATTACCCTTAGCCGTCCTAGGGCAATCACAGCTTCCAAATGCAAGGAAAACAACATGAAAATCAAGGAAGAAGACATTTAGAGAAGGAGGCACGAACAGAAAATATGTCTGTTATTGAATCAGAAATACTAATTTCCTTGTGTAGGCTAAATAAAAGGTTTAGGTTTAAAAAAAATACATTGACTATTTCATGGTTAAATTTCTTGATTTGAGATACCAGGGTAGAAAGGGTCTACTTGGAAACTATGCCCAACATATATCTCAACCCTTGTTATTATTCTCCCTTTGTTCTTTCCCTTTGTCCTCAGGATTTTTGCATAAAAACAACCATTTAAGTCTCAGGAGCTCACTTGTTCCTGTTGCTTACTCCTCAGTGAAGTCATAATGCTTTAATAGCAACATGAGCACCATTTTCACAATAATGAACTGCTTCTTGTGACACAAAAACCAAATTATAAACTTGCTAAGAAATGAGAGTTGGTTAGCTTTGAGGAACAAAGATCATCTTTCATTAATATCTCTTGTGTCACAAAGATTATGATAAATGAGAAAATAGAGTGTCCTTTGGTATTTCCCACAGGGTATGACCAGTCCCTAAAAATATTCCAATGCAATTCACAGAGTGAACAAAGAAAGATGAAAGCCTTAGTAAGTCTTAAAAGGAACTTGCCAGTTGAGCTGACACCCATGACTGAACCCTCCTCACACCAAGGCTGACTGACAAAGTCTGCCAGACAGCTGAGAAACATCCTGGCTTTGCAACTGCTGTAGGTTTTGGTTTGTTAGAGCATCATCTGAGGGAAAACATGGGTCACAGCCATCCAGAGCAAGCTGCTGTGCCCAGAACTGTCAGCACACCTCCCTCTTCCTGCCTGTCAGGCACACAAGGCTCCCACTCAAAGCCCTACTAGACTAAGAATTGTAAAATTATTAGCAGTTACTGGCCTTGCAAAGTGTTTCAATGATACATTATGAGAGGAAGGGCAATCATCTTTGAATATCTCAGTAAGGTCAAGAGCTGATATGTGGTGATACCAGGAATCTCCTTCTGATTAGATCACTGTTTGTTAGTGACTGTTCTGAGCCAGTATCTCTCAGAAGCAGGTCCTGTCCATGATACCCAAGCTGCCAGTGCTAATGCTTCCAGTGAAGAAACTACTAATTTGTGTGGACTGTCTCAATATTATGATATAAAAGCAGCCTGGGATGATGAGGTATGGGCTGGAGACACGGATGTAAGTAGAAAACACTGGCCAAAGTTGTCTTGGCTTGTACAAAGATATGAGAACAACATTGGGTCTGTCTCTAGCTCTTGACAGTTACCCAGGGAATCTGTAGAAAGGCACACAAAAGATTTTAATTCCCCTAGAGAAGATCTTAATTCCCCTGTATCTAAAGTACATCCAGAAGTTGAACCTGGACACAGGCATTAGCAACAACAAATGGGATGGCAAGTAAGTCCATTGTTTGTATTAGGGATTTGTGCAGGAACCTTTCAGGAAGGTATCTGTTTACATTTAGAAATGATGTTCTTGCACTTAAAGCAACATCTGCAGGATGCAGAAGCTCTGAGCTGTATTGGAGCTCTGACATGGATTTCAGTCACAGTCTTAGGAAACTTGCTTAGAGGTAAGATCTGCAAATTCAGTGCCAGAGATTAAAGCTCACCACTCACCACGTGGTGGGTGCCATTCTGGCATCTGGCTGAATGGCCCATTTTCTCAAAGGTACTCCTATTTTTCTTACTACCTCAGGAATCTATCCAAAACTGCAGATATCTCTGCTGTACCAGAGACAGAGGCTTAAAACTGGCCTGACTTGAGGCAATGAGCAGTTGTCTCATGCACAGTGGTTTCCTGATTCAGGTTCCCTTCATGTCCATGAACACTTTGGCTACTGCCTCCCTCTCCTTCGAACTCTACCTGTTCCAAGACAAAAGAAACAAACCCAAGACCCCTGTGCTCCCAGGATGATAAACTACAATGAGGTGTAGGCAGCCTGACTGAAAGGATGCAGTCCCTCCTCTGCCTAAGTTCCCATCTCAGACAACTAAGTAAAGAATCATCCGAGAAACATGGACCCAGCAAAATGAGTGAATCCCAACCTTCTTTCTAGCTGCTGAAACAGAAGATGTATGCAAAAAAAGCAGATAGGAGGGGGGAGGTCCAGACAAACATCAGAACAGTTCAAGATTCGTAGAGCAAAGGTGAGGTGAAGAATAGCTAACATACTATGAGAAAAACACAAATGGGAAACAAGAAAGTGCAGAGATTTTTTAGAAAGGGCAATAAGAAACCTCAAGGTGGGAAGAGAAATACAGCCCCCTTCTTCCCCTCCACACTGGGAGCACACTCTGTGTCCCCCAGTGAAAGCAGCCTACTTTTCCTCACGCTCTGGGATGTTTTCATTCCATGGCTAAAATCTTCCTCGTGGAATAAACTTTAAATTTTTCTGAAGATACTTCAATAAAAATGGATCTGCAATACTATAGTAACCTGACATGAGACCTCACCAAAGCAGACAGAAATTCCTGCAGTCCTGAAAAGCAGGTGCAAGTCCATGACAGTGAAGAGTGCAAAAAGTCATTCAATACACAAACCCAGACTCAAATCTAAATTCAAGTTTTTGAGTCCCTGACTCATGGGTAGAAGCTTCATCTCCCATGCACACACAGCCCTGCAGTGACTGCAGGAGACTTGCAGTTCCTAGATTCCGGCAGTTTCTTTACAGAATTGGTTCTAAGGGAGATTGGAGGGAAAAGAGAAGAGGAGAAATGACTGAGAGAATATTGGCAGAATGACAATATAGCAGGATGACAATTACAAACTAAGCACAGCAAACTACTTCTCATTGTCTTTGTTAATAAGAATTATAGTAGCTATAGCAACAAAAAGGAGGGCAGGGAGGAAAAAAGTCTGTGATTTTTCAATATCCCCAAAGAACACAGCTTTCTAATATGGAAAAATCAAGATTTATGGCACCAGCAGCTCCTACAAGGCAGGGCTGAAGTAGTGCACAATGGTTTCAATTAAAGGCACCAATCATTAACCAGTACAGCTAGGCTTAGCAGTTGACAGGCAACATCATCTCTTCCAGTGAGCCACGATTCCTTCAGGAACTGAACTAGCTTCTCTTGCTGTATGATGTGCCCTGCAGCCCCATTTCTGATTTACCTCATACTGCCTGTCAAGCCCTGTGACAGAGTGACTAATGTCACTGCTCAGCAGAGATATCTCCTGTGCTCAAGCCTTGGTGCCTGTACCCCTTCATCAGCCATCACACCCTGATACCCCCATGGATGCTGCCCATAGCACAGCCCTGCACACTCAGCAGGCATCTCAGGGAGAAAAGCATTTCAGTTCCCTGCTGCCTGTGAGTATGCTCCTTCTCAAACACACACTTGCAAGCTCAGAGAGGGGAGGAATGTCTGGCACTTCTGCGGTGACCATCTGGCAGAAGCACTGCTCCATTTTCTGGCAACTTGACCAGAGTCTTAGAACAATTATTTCAGTTCCTGATTCAAGCGCTGGAGACAGAAGATCAAGTTACATTTCTCTCCAGCCATCAACACTAATTCAGTTTTCACTAAGTCAGCCTTGCTGGAATTTCACTTTTCCACACTAAAAAAAAAAAAAAAAAAAAAAAAAAGCAGAGTGTGAATCTACACTGAAAAGCCAGTAGAAGAAATGTAAGGAATTTCAAGAGTTGCCTTTCACAAATGTAAAAAATGCCAGTAAGATCCAACAGGGAAGGAGCTGTTTCTTCCTAGAAAGGATATTTTTATAAGATAAAATGATGAAGAACTGGATGTATTGAAAATTAAATGATATCATGGTTCTCAGTGATATCCCCTGGCTTTTTAACAACCATGTAAATAAGCTTTTACAAGCTGATTGCTATCACAAGCTGATTATGAGTTGAAGAGAGTACCTTCCCACCTATTGCTCAGTCACAGGTACACACAGCCATCAGCAGAGGTGCTTTTCCCAAGGAAAGTGTTCAGCTCCCACAACACTGACCTTTGTCATCTGTGTGAAAGGAAAGTTTCAACAAGCTACCACAAGCAAAAGTGTTATAAATCACCTTTCATCAGGCCTCCAACCACTAGCCAGAGAAACAACTGGAAACACTTAAACCTGTTTTAAAGTTCCTTGTAGAGGGAAGCAGGGAAACACCTCCCCATCCACCCACTGAAGCTGATTGCAGCCATCAAACCACTCTGGACAGTGACTCCTGCCAGTGGAGTTTCTGTTGAGGATTTCTGCAGCAACAGCCTTTCCCAGCAGAGCTAGAAAACCAAGCAGCAGCCACAGAAACTCCATCTCTGTTCCCATGTGAGCTGCATCCAGAGTGGCAGGAGGGAACCACAGGGGTTTAGATGGAGGCAAACAGAAACAAATCCACAAACAAACTGTGAATGATATCACATATCTTTAAAACCTTCACATGCTGGGAGATGGTATTTGATGATTTGAAAGAGCTTCTCGTCATTCCTTTTATGAAAATGAGTTACATGCAGCTGTGTACATGACACGTTGGAGACTTCTCAAGAGACCAGCCGCTGCTCCAAAGAACTCGCACTTCTATGACAGGAATTTCATAACTGAAGGCACTAACTATCTTCCCAGATGCAGGCTTGAATAGACCCACTGTGCTGGAGAGTTCTGCTGAGGGAACAATCTTTCTTCACAGCCTGCAGAGCAGGAGTAAACCTGACACAGAGGAGCATTACAGCCTGAACTACTTCGTTCTCAGACTGGGGAGAGAGAGATCCACAGGGGCTGTCAGACAAGCACTGCCCCCTGTCACATGGGCCCGTGCAGAATGCTCCACAGCTTCCCAAATCCCACTTCTCTGCTTGCAGTCCAAGTCTGAACATCTGTAATGCCAGAGAGGGCACGGGAGAACACAGCCTCAGAAATGTGTCAGGTAGAAAATGTGATCCCATGCCCTTACAGTCAGCAGGATGTGTCCAGGAATAACAAGTAGCCAGTGAGTGCAGGAACAGGGTCCCATTTCTTGTTCCCAGGTTGGCTGCAGTGCCATAATGTGCTACCACTTTTGTTTAACAATATTGAAACATGTAACCTTAACTTGAAATGTTTGTGTGAAATGATTAATTTTATCCATTAAAATTTGCAGCATTTGGAATGTTGCTCCGGCACCAGCATTTCTACCCAAAGTTTTAGCACTGGTGCTCCTACTTTAGCTCAGTTCAAAACTGTGAGCAAAATATAATTTAATAGCAATTTGATTTTGCAATGATCTCATTGAAAAGGCATATGCAGCATTGCCCTTGTAACACAGAAAAAGCCACAAGATAAGCCTAAGGGACACAGATTAACACTCTGACCAGAAAAAATTTCAGCCCCTTCTCCCTTGCAGGGAATGCTTTGGCCTTTTGCCAAGCAGAAAGCATTCCACACACAGTAGGGTAAATTTGGTATAGCACCTATATGGAAATATCTTCTTCACAATAAGGCCAGGGAGTAAAATCTATTATCTGAACACACATGCTCTCTTACTTCAAACATGAGTGAGTCTACAGCAGAGGTTGACTCAAATCCTCCCCATCTCATGGGAGTCCATATTTAAGCAAGCTTTAGAATGGCACTGGCACTAAAGCTGGCACTCATCCTTCTTTTCTTCTTTCCTGTGGTTTTAAGCTGAAGGCAGCAGAAGTTGAATATGGATCTGTTCCCTATACAAAAATATTTTTGTTTCTTTTAAAGTGTGGTTACCATAGACAATAACTGCATCAACCAGACCTTCAGAATTGGACCTGTCTACTCAGAACAAAAATGTCAAAGCAGATTTTGCTATGATCAACTATGGAACAACCTGAAGTTTTGTCAGGGGAAGTTTAGGCTGGATATTAGGGAAAGGGTCCTCACTCAGAGGGTGGCTGGGCACTGGAACAGCTCCCCAGGGCAGTGGTCACAGCACCAGCCTGACAGAACTCAAGAAGCGTTTGGACAATGCTCTCAGGCACCTGGTGTGACTTTTGTGGTGCCCTGTGCAGGGCCAGGAGTTGGACTCCATGATCCTCATGGGTCTCTTCCAACTCAGCTTATTCTCTGATAACATATAGTTGTTTTAGTGAAAGGGAAAACTGAAATTCTATTCTGCTTTCATAGAGTTTATGCTTATGCAGTTCTCTCCTTAACTCTAGTTTCAGACATTCCTTTGCTACTGTCCATAGAGGGTGATACTAGAAAGGAAGTTACAGCTCAGACTTCTCTTCTGTTTCCTACTCCTTTCACTGCTGCTCCTTCAGTTCAGTTGTATGCACACTCATCTTCCCAATACCAGTAAACAGAGAATTTAAAATGTGCATCTACAAATAGACAAATTGTTACAGATAGAGGTACTGCACACACAATCTGGTAACAAACTTCACAAACAAAACTTCTTTTCCAGTAAGTAAATCGAGCAGAATAAAGTATACACACAGAGCAAAAACAACACTTTCCTACTAAAAATTCCATAATCACAAAACAAATAAGTCTTTAAAGGTAAAAAAAAAAAAAAACTATTACACAAACTCTTTGGTGTCAGCTTTCTGTGAATGTATTTTCCCCTGTGCTTGATTAATAAACAAATCAAAACACTCAAGACAGATACTAAACAGTTTTGTCTGGCATGAAGTCTGCATTGCCAGATTCCACGTGGGTTCCAGTTGGTACCACGAACTTGGCCACAGTTCATTCAAAACTCAATTCTAGTGCACCAAAAGGTAGATAAATACCTATGAACACTTTCATGATGCCAGGAAGGTGATTTCTATTACAGAGGCAGATAAAATTGTACCTGGGCCTAGTGCACAGTGGACAAAAGCTAACTGACAGCAGATTCCACCCTGCTACAACAAAATTAATGCCTTTTGCTACGCCAAAAGGTAAAGATTTATAAGATTATGAATCGACTTTTATGACTAGCTACTCATCTGATGATTTAGGGATGAGATGTTTTAACTGATAATTTGTGTTGAAATTTGTAGGTATAGAAATGCACCAGGATTCACAAGTTTCTACAGAGCATGAATTCCTAAAGGTTCCTGATGAAATAACTACCTCTCTCTTCTAGTGTGTGTCTATTACTTAATATCTGAACTCCTACCTCATTTCCCCAAATATTCTCCTATCTAACCTAAAGAAGAATGCATGGTGGGACACCCATATCCAACAGGTTTTCTTTATCCTATGTTTCAGATGCAAAAGGCATGTTAAGAAGCTCTTTTCTGATCCTAGAGAATCTAAAGGTGTGAAAAACATGAAATTCACCTTGGCTGATTCTTCACTGTAGCTGTATTCTAGGTGAGGCTCTAAAGAAAATACATGTGAGAAAATGGTTTGAAGTTTGAGGGCTTTTTTTCAAGCTGCACTTTAATTTTATGGCAGTTTCAAGGTATTATCTCTGCTGTTTCAGACAGCTGCATTTTCTTAACCCTTTGACCAGTCTTTTCATCAAAAAGCCAATAAGGTTGGAGTTTCTCTGTGTGTGATAAATTCACCTCATGCTGTAGCAAAGCATCAAGCAACTGCTCCATTCAATTCTCACAGAAGCGAGTTTTGGCCCTTCCAGTTTTAATGGGAAAGCTGGAGCCACAACACAAAAAATGAGAATTTTGGGAATGCAGCCACACCCCACTCATATTCTGCTCTGTGCTCCATGTGCCCACCCACAGATACACAGCAGAGCTGTTGAACCAGTAGCTGAAGCTTTGCAGATGGCAAATCCAATATTGTGCCATTTTGGACTTTCTCCTCAAAGGATCATTCCACATGGCTTCTTTTACACGGTCAGGATTTCTTTTCTTGGGAGGATGGACATTTGGGCATGGAAAATATCTGTGGGCATGAACAATGGGGAAATAGCATTTATAAACTGCAATAAAGCTTTTCCAATTTGTGGAAACAGCTGGAGGGAGGAAAGAATCATTAATAACGTAGTTGAAACTCAACAGGCTGTTGACAGTGAGTCCTTTCAGATGCCCACTATGGCTATGCTCTTACATAACAGTTCAACGTTTAAATGTATAACTAAAGATGAGTCAATTCTCAGTGATATACCCAGCATTTTGGTGCACTATACTGAGATCAATCAATCAATCCATCCATCAGTCCCTACACATAATTTGTAGAGAAGGAAGAGTAGTTTCGTCTGCATCTTGTGTATTTCATGGTGCTGCATAAGTGCTAGAATGAGCATTAAGTGCTGCTTTAAGCAGACAATTCATTCAACACAAAAGTATTAAGCTCAACAGTCAGGCCAGGGAATGGCTGCACAGGCACCTTCAAGGGAGCATCTGCTGAGCTTCATGTTTCTCAGAAGGTATTTCACTCCTGCCACACACGAGGCTTTCAGGTTGTGAAAGGAATCTTGTTTCTTACAAGGAAAGAGGGAAACTTTCAGTGTATGTCATTCAATACAGCATGTTTTCAATACACATTTCAGAGTAAGTCCACAAGTGAATGCCCAATGAAAATAGACAAAAAAACCAAGGAGCCAAAATTCCACATGAGGAAACACCATAACAATCTCATTAAAAGTGTTACAGAAATCTTTCAAAACAGCGTCAGCAAGATACTTTACCAATGTTAAGGAGAAGCAAATGTATTTTAAGAAATAATTTTCTTTTTCTATTGAAAGAGGTAAAAGCTATTTGCCAGCTAAATATTTTCCTTCAACGCTATCCTGCTTCAGCCAAGCCCCATTAATCATTGTGCCATTAGACAAGACTGCTTTGATGCCAACAGATCATACAGAAGATTTAAGACAGCAAGCTGTCTGAAAAATTCAGTAATAAGGTCAAGGTAAACCAAGGTAAAAAGTGTTTACTCAGTTCTAATTTAGTCAAAACTTTTACTTGTTTCACATAAAACTTACCTACTTTTGATTGTTATTTTATTTTATCTAGCACTACATAGTGCAAAACTTGTATTATTACTATTGCTTGACTTACCCAGTCACCTGGAAACTCAACCATCTAAGGAGAAACAAAGACTAAATTAGAAATACACTTCTCAATAAGGAATTGGAAAGGGGGAAAGAAGTGTTGACTTTGATTGAAGGGGTCCCATGGCCCTGTTCAGATTAGCCAAGCAATTTGAGTCTCACTGAGTACTCTCTGAGAACCTGGGCAAAACATGGGGTTTTGGGGTTTATTAGGGGGTGTGTGGGGGTGAAAATTAAAGTTCTCTTTGGGCACTATAAACAACAAAGAAAACCCACACTTCCTCTATCCAACAGCGAATGGATCCCCCAAGAACTAGTTTCAGAAGAAACTACTATTAAAAATTCTTTTGGAAAATATTCAAGTTATGGTTTATGGATAGAAAAGCATTTTAAAAAGACACATTAATGCTGCCATTAAGAAACAAAAAATAGAAACATGCAGACAAATAACTATTTAAACTAACGCTTTGGCAACAAAAAAAAAAAAATTAGTACATCACTTAACAAATGGATTTGACCCAGATTCCTACCCTCTGTTTTAAGAGAACATTCTTGAGAAGAGTTCACAGGCTGTTGGTACTACTAATTTATCTCAATTGTGTTGCAGCTTTCAAAGCATCAGTAAAAGACTCGCAACATCCGTTCCCACTTTGTTGCCTACACATATTCTTACCAGTAAGGGCTATTAAAAGAAGCTGAACTAAAACTGAAAACAAGGAAAATTTTAAATCATAATCAGCAGTTGAAGGGAAGGGTGTTTTTCTACATACTAAATAAGGGACTTGAAGGATCTGCCACAATAACAATCTTGGCTTGCTTTCCACTTCATATAGTCCCTAGTTCCTGTGACAAGATTGGTTTTGGTTTAAATTTGTGTTTGCTTGCCTTCAGCCCACCCAGGCTGTCTTCGTCTTCAGGTGATGACACTGTCATACCATTTCCTTTATTTCAGTCTGAAAAATCACCAACTCAGCTGTGCAGAAGGAGAAAATCTAACTGCATATTCCTTTTAAGGAACGTTTTTATGGAGATATGGATTAAAGTAGTCACAAGATACTTGTGCTAGTTCGTTAATAAGCTGCATACAGTATGATATTGTTCTCTCAACAGTAGTCATAACAAACACCCTTATCAATTCACTCTCCAGTTGCTCTGTTGGTTCTGAATTTCTCTCTGTGGTTCTGCTACTGAGTACAAGTCCGAAAAGAATAAATATGCTACTTCTCTGAGTCTGCAATAGAGCAATCAGAGCTATCAGACTCAGCACAATCTATCTTTTACTTTTAAACTCCAAGGCTCCACGTGTCCTTTCCCTCCAAGTTGGTTTATCATGATCGGAATCACTGACCTGAATTTTCCTCTTCTGGAAAACATACTATATTTGCAATTTCCAAGCATGCTGTAGAAGTCAAATTATCACAGAATAACAGGAGTTGGAAAGGACCCCTGAAAACCATCCAGTCCAAAACCCCTGCTGCAGGTTCACCTAGAGCAGGGTCCACAGGATCTTGCCCAGAGTGGGGTTTGAATATCTCCAGAGGTGTTTTTGCTGGAACAGTTGTTTTCGTGTGTCCTTCATATTTAGGTGCCTGAACAATTCAGCCCCCCTGATGTTACAAACTAGCTGCAGTAGCTCTATCACAATATTCTACTTGACATAAGAAGCCTTGTTATAGGCCCCCTTTTAATTCCTTCCAATTATTTAAAAAATAAGAGTGACTGATGTTTTAAAAGACTGAATGAGCATCCTATTTGAAATTATTTAAAAAATAAGAGTAACTGATGTTTTAAAAGACTGAATGAGCATCCTATTTGAACAAAGGTCTTTCACCTCCTTAATAATCAGTAAAACCAAGACTAAAATTCTATCTTGTCAGTTGAGATGAAGAAATTTCTAGATATCAATAAACATTCCTCGGCCACAGCTATAGGAGTTCAGCATCTTTAAGCATCCCAGTTAGAAGGAATACATTTTTTAAAAATTAAGTTTCTAGTTAACATATGTAAAATCACACCTTGAGCTTTTTTCCTTAAGCTTTTCTTTTTGCATCTAATTTTTGTTTCTGTCAATATTGTAACATAAGCCATCTGAGAGGTTTAAAACTAAACAGTTCTAAGCAGTGGGTGAAACCACACTATGTTAACTGGCAGGAGGTTTTGGCTCCATCTTCATCTTTAAACATCTATTACTCAGCTGCTGTTCCTCTGCAGCAGGGCCTGGAATATTAACAGACTTCAGTTCAAGGCTCCTAGTTTCCTAATACATGCTGCCTAAGCATGTTTTTACTTCATTTGGTTGTTTCTTTAATAACTACACCATTATTGTATTCCAGCTTGCCCATCTGAATACCACCAATACTAATTCACACTTACTGCAGCTGGTGCCCTTCACTGAACACCAGTTGTTCAGATGACAGCACACATGGCTGTGATGTCACCTGACAGAGTTATCCCATCAGACAAGCGTCAGAGCTGGGACAGATGGTGAACACAAAACAAGACATGGATAGTAAGAAATTAGGGTAAGGCAGAAGAAATACAAATATGATATCTCTTAAGTTTTAGCCAGTTCTCCTTCAGCCAAATATAAAGCTATTTTCAAAAAACTAAAATATTTTTCTTATGGCATATAATCCACAGTCAACTTCAGCACAAGAGATTTTATCCTCAAACAATCTGAAGAGTGGAAGAATGAAAGCTTAGAAAATATATATTCTTGTCTATGTTGGAAACAGCACAATTCCAAACCAGAGACTAATGCTGAAATACAATCCAGGGGTGTGCTTCCATTCATAAACTGTTCCATTTGAACACAGGGTCTGGAATTAATTTTATCCTCATGTTCAAACAGAGACCCACAATTTATTATAGTGCTGCACTCCTCAGCTTCAAAATCATACCCCTAACATTTTTTTCTGTCAAATCCAATGGAGATTAGCAGATTTTTCAACCAGGATCATCCATAAAGAGAAAATACAGCAGAATCCAACTGCCCAGAGACATGAAGAAGCAAGTCCAGTTACGTACCACATGGCTAAAAGAAAAGAAAACCTACTGTGTACACACAGCTTCAACAGTCTGAGCTGGAAAGGCATCAGAAAGGTCCTTCCCTTAGTAACAGCATAAGTGGGATCTCAAATTTTTAGCTCAATAACAGCATAAGTGGGGTCTCAGACTTTGGCTCTGTCTTTAAGTTATCACTAGACTGTCTGTGCAGCAGCCCAGCTCTATTACTCCTGTGTAAGATCACAGTAATTCTCCCTGACAACTTCAAACCCCAAA
Source organism: Trochalopteron elliotii (assembly GCA_024734555.1). Lineage (NCBI taxonomy): Eukaryota > Metazoa > Chordata > Aves > Passeriformes > Leiothrichidae > Trochalopteron > Trochalopteron elliotii. The sequence continues at coordinate 1,015,342 of JANPWX010000452.1, read as the reverse complement.
ATAAATAACCAGTGCTTCCCAGACATTGCATATTCTGCAGCTAAGATGTGCCACAAAGGTACAGGCTTATTTGCATCAGTTAAACTTTGAGCTGTTTCAGGAACCTCCTTAGGGTTCTCTATCTAATCATGACTCTCTGATGTTCAAATAAAAAGGAATTTAGGATTCAACAACACTGGTATGACCAATTTCAATCTATAGGGTCACTGCATTTTGCACCAGTTGTCTACAGTTTTCCAGTGTCTTAAAATATTTCTCTGGCAAAAAGACTGCTCCAAAAATTGTAACAAAGCTGAAAACATTTTCATTGATATTCCTCCACATACAGCAAGATGGAAGAAGCATCTGCTGCCAGTATACAACAAGGTAAAAACAATTTAAATAATTACAAAAAAATTCCCATCAACTTCTGGGCTAGAACAATTTTCTCTTCTGGAGAAAGGGAAATTGGTGACATGGTCCTTCAGCTGAAGGATGTGATCCAGCAATCCAATCTGTGATTTAACGCATCATTTCTAAATAACAATTTTTCCCACAGATCTTATTGTACCAGAAATCTCTAGGTTGATCATTGTATACTCATACCACACCACAAATCAGATTTCCATAGTACATGGAGGAGGAGAAACTAGACTTCAGTTAACCTAAACTTTTAAATAAAGACAAAGGAAATTATGACAGCCATCAGGTACAGAATTCTTATACAGCAAAATTTATTAATCTGTTAACTATTAACCAAACTTTTACATGCCAGTAAAAAGCTTTCTATTTGATAAGTCAAAGCCACTACTACATCTCTTTTGCATAGTATTCATATATTTTATCTACCTGGTCACCTAATAAAACAGTCTAGATCCCTTCAAGCCTTCCACCTCTCTTTGACTGACACTGAGCAGTCATTTGACAGCATGGATGACAATTTAAAATGAACTCTGCTTTGACTAGAGCTGCTGTAGAATTTCGCTTTAAAACTCATCTCTGAGTAGCTCTGTTTGTGACTAAGAAACATTTTTAACACAGAAGCTAATAGCTCCATGAGATGCTTCACCATCTATTTTGGAAGGCAATATGCCAAGAGAACTGTGGGTGCATTTTCATTCATCTCATGGCTACTGTTTCTTCCAAAGTTTCTGTCCAAAGACAGCCAAAACCAAGTTCTATGAATCACTGCTTGAATGAGATCTAATTATTCAATTAGTTCTAATCCCTTTCTTCTCCTCATTTCTCAACAGCCTTATGCACCTCTTGCCCTTCAGGGCATTTGTCCATGTGTCTTTCCCACAACTGGGAAATGCAGGCAATTCTTTCCCACCCACAAGAGCTTTCAGATTAAGAAGAGAACTGAATACAGCATCCTGCACATCCCCTTTAGATACAGTCCTTTTTACCTGAGAGGAAAAATAAAAACTTGTGTAATCACCTACTCACAGATACACTTTGCTGAGACCTGACCTGCTGCTTTGCATACACCACAGATTTATTGCAAGTTAACTCCCTCACAAAGATATTTGTCATGTTTACTTTTACCTGAATACAGAAGATTATTAATAAAGCCTCAGCAATGAAACTACAAATATATGGTCCACCTAGATAGTGTGAGTGGGGGAAACTTAACACTTAGCTGTGAAACATGAACTGCTCCAAAAAGTGCATTTAGTTGGAAGGTTTTGATGAGGAAATGAGGAAAAAAAAGTGACAAAAATCCCTCTCAATTCTCCACCTTGCTCCTTATGCGTCACACTATTTTTTGTTTTGCCTGCTACTACATTAATACAAATAAAACCCAAAAAACCCCCCAGCCTGTTTCAGAGCAATGTTGTCTGCTTTCTCCCTGTATGACCACACACAAAAGAACCAATTATGAACAGTATAATATAGATTTACAGCAAATTCCTAATGATCTGTTCATCTTAGCCACTAAGAACATAATCCCATGTCACAGTGCTCTCTCAATTCCCAGGTAAGATGACTCAGTTGTTTTTACAGGAATACTTTTGGGGGTTCAGACCCATTTTTCTGGAGGAAGATTTTTAAGGCAGAATGAAAAATGCAAGCTAGTATGCAGCCAGCTGAAAAAAAAAGCACTTTTTCACAATTTTAAGCTGGTTTTTCACTTCCCCACCTTACTGCCAACAGGAATGTGCTGCCTGTAGAAAAACAACAGAAATACAAACTTCCCATTGAGATACTGGATGGAGAGATTTTGTAAGTACTACATTTTTAGCCACAGATTTATGACAAGATTGGAAGAAAGTGATGAGCAAGTTGGTATGCATTGACTCACCTTTCCTTTCAACCAGAAGATAGTTAATGGCTCTTGAGGATCAAAATGAGTGTATCTTTAGAAGAGCTACAGCTAGAAAAAGGCAATATTTCACTCAGTTTAACAGTGGTGCTTATCAGGCCTGAACTTTACTAACCCAGTTATTACTACACCCACTTCCTCAGAAACAGAGTAAGGCTTAGCATAGTGAACACTATGCAAACAAAACTCAAAATGTTGGTCTCACTTGAGTAGTTTCTCTTCAAACACTGTGGCAATTTGAGTTTGCTGTGATGTCATCCACACAGTTTCTTACACCATCCCTGCAAAGGTGCAATGGAAGAGGTACCTTGCTGGGCCTAGTCGTTGCTAGGAGACAAAGAAAACTCTGCAGTAAATTTTGTGAGTCACCTAATGCTTCATTTTGCTGTAGTTTTGCAAAAGAATATGCAATATGATTGGTAAGGGTGCACACCACTGCTGCCAGCAGAACCTATACATGAAAGTCGCACCTTATAAAATGGTTATCAGCTCCTTTTGATTGACTGTCCTCAAATGTTACCTTTTCTATTTTCAATGCCAAAACCACAACAGAATTTCAATCTTGCACAAAAATACTTAATTCATTAAGCAACACACTGTCCTTCTTGAGAAGTCTTTTTTCTCTTTCTCAAGATAGAGATTTGAATTTGTTAAAAATGTAAAACAAAGGTATTCCCTCACCAAATACCCAACTCACTGAGGAGCAGAGCATCCTTTGAGAACAAACCCATTTGCATCCCTAGTCTTTCATCTTCCCACTGACTGTGCTTAATGTGTCACAAAGTTCACAGAATTAGCAAATGGTATGGATTAGAAGGGACCATTAAAGATGATTTAGTTCCAACTCCCCTGCCATGGATAGGGACAGCTTTCACCAGGCCAGGTTCCTCAAGGTGCCATCCAACCTGGTCTGGAGCACTTCCAGGGATGGGGCATCCGCATCTTCTCTGAGCAATCTGTTCCAGTGTCTCACCACCCTCTCAGAAATCAGAATTTGCTACTTGTATGTGGCAAAATTTTGTCTGAGAGACATCCTGATTCCTTTTTCTTTAGGGTCCTGAATGTAGCACCAGGATTCAACTCATGACCTTCTGATAGAGAGACTCAGGGTCTGCCACTTCAGTTAAAAAAAAATTTCAATACCTGCCAATATTATCAAAGCTGCATCCTGTCTGTAATTTCCCTCAGAGAAGGACTGAATGCTTCTAAGCAGATCTGATTCTATTCAGGAAAAGGCAATCATCTTTTACTTCAAAAAGCCCTCCTTTTTATTAGTTATGTCATATTATCTTATTTATACAACTATTATTTCCCTTCTTTTATCTTTGCTGCATAGAGAGGCAAAAACTGGTATTATAGATTCTTCTACGAATCATGATATGTACATGATAGAAAGAGAGTTCTCCATGTATATAATTTTATCCTTTTGTTTTCTCCACGTTTTATGCATGAGTATGATTTGGCATACAACACATTAATAGATATCCTACAGATAACAAGCAGTTGCAGACTGCTGCATCTTGTAAGGTTCAATGAGGAATTTCAAAAAGAGATATTAACTGAATATAAATTACATGCTTCTGCTCTTTTTTTTTAAGTAACTGCAAGAGAACAAGTCTGGCTGCTCACCCCACAGGTTCAACCCTGGCCAACACGGCTATCCGAATTTCTGTAACTGTTCTGCAAAAAAGTCAGTTTGATTCAAGGGTGCCCAAACCTCCCTATAGCACCTCCACTGGTGCTTCAATCTCCAGAACTTTAATCAGAACTTTAGAGCTTATTTGGTCCCCAAAACAGCAAATAAAACTTCTGAACAAATGGAAAATATACTGAGTCAGCACTGGTTCAGCCCCACACAGGAGACACTGCAAATTGCAGAGAAATGTCGCCAGTCATGGCTGGCTGCTTCACACACAAAGAGCACAATCAGTCAGTAACAAAGAGCAGGAAGAATCATTTTCTCTCCTTATCCATATGCTTTCCTGACTAGGGTCCATAGGGGATTTGCTGATAAACACAGCTTTGTCACATTTGTCAGACCTGAGGCTGTCATGGAAACATAACTGATGGGACAATCTTTAATGAGCCACTGTCACAAGGGCAGTATGTCCAAGGCAAGAGTTGCTGCTCCTGTTCAGCAGTGAAACAGCCCAGCAGGTCCCAGCATCACCCCACTGCCACAAGTGTCCTGGACGGTTTTGTGAAGACACCATGTCTTCATGATAGTGAAAAAATATTTTACAGAATTGCCCATCTACAATGATGGGTCAGTTTGCTTTTAAATCAGATCATAAGCAAATCTTGCAATAAGTGTTGAAATGATAAGCTGAGCCAGAAGCCTGGGTTTTGATTTTGTTCCCCTCCTGCCCACCTTGCACAAAGCCCACCTCCTATCCAGAAGAATATATTTTAACAAGGTTCTCTTAACTCCTTCACAATATCAGCTGGCGCTTTTTTCTGCACTGCTCCTCCAGCTGTTTCCTAGCATTTCCCTTTTCTACCCAGACTTGGGAGCAGCTGACTGTTCCCTCACTGCAAGCAACAGGTTTGTCCTTTTCTCATGACAAAGCATTTTTTAATTGTAAACACTTGAATGCTTCCAGAAGCCAGCATATCATTTGGCACCAATACAGGTAGTAAAAACTCCCCCTTCTCAGGAACCAGTGGCAGTTCACTTTGGAGTCTGTCCTGTCACTGCGTCCCTGAGGGAAACACGTGGTGCCAGACCTCAGAAGACAGTCAGCCCACGTGCACCACTGCTGTAAGCAAAATCTCACCAGAAATGCAGCTGCCAAAATGACATTACACACCTAATACAGCTCAGCAAGAGGCTGATACATAGGAGAATTTATCTAATGCAGCCATGTTCTGTACATGGAAATACTGAGCTAAAGAAAGAGGAATTTGTTCATGATTTCAGGACATCTCACAGCCTAACCAGAGCAGCCATTGCCTGACTCCTGAAATCTCTGGATAGATGGCTACTTTTCAATCAACCTGCCCTACCTAGAACAAGAACTGCATAGATTTTCCACAAAAATCTTGAAAACCTTCAGCATAACTCCGCTGCCTTCCTTTACCTGAGGAGCTCACCATACTTTTAGAACAGGTAGCAGACCCATCATCAGAGTTATAAGCACAGGAGCTGCACTGGGAACTGCTGATATGGTGCTGCAGGCTTGATGACCTCGGGCTGCTTTTTGAATGCCCTGTTCTTCCAGATGGTTATATATCCCAGGAGGTATCCTGTGCTATTGCAGTGTACAGCACCGAGTCAGGTTTATGTTTGCTTACTGAGTCATATCTATGTTTGTTTTCTGCTGTCCGTAAATGTCAGTCAATAGTAAATAAATCACAGCAGGGACCTCAGCTCTTGATGTGTTTCAGCAGAAACCTGGATAATGTCTTGTCATGGGAGAGGAGAGCATGTCAAACCTGACAGCACATTGTACTGTGCACTGAGATTGGAGCAGAAAAGAGCAGAACCTGCTGATGGGGTTCTCTGCAGAATCAGGTTGGATAGCAGCCCCCTCACCACACAAGGAGCTCCAAACATGTGGGCACCAAGTCAGTGTTTCTAAATGCAGTTGGTTCAACCTCTGCCTTTACCCAACCTTTACATAAAACAACTCTTATGACTAGGGGACAATTTTGCCTTCTTGACCCAAGCCTCTCTTCACGCTGACCTTTTGTGACTCCTGCCACACTAGAGCCTCCTGCAGGCGAGACAGGGGGAACAGGCCCATGAAAGCAAGGGACATTATCACACCATAGCAGAGGCTTGATGCTGTAGGAGGCAGAAGGCATAAATGGACCATCTCCAGGGACAGGACTGGCTCCCCTTCTCCCCCAAAGCCTCAGATCAGGGCAAGAGTGTTTTAACTGGGCCTCAGCTGCCCAGGCTGGGAGCAGAGTCTTGCTTACAAGTGGCACACAAGGGCAGTGCTTTCCACAGGAAATGAAAGGCATGACCAGACACCACTGAAAAACCAGTGTCTGCTCTTAGATCTTCATACTCTTCCAGAAGCCCATCTGCTTCCCCAAGCCTATGTGCATCAGGGTCAGTACAACAGTGAAACCCAGTCTGATGCACTGCAGAGCAGCTCTAATCCAGTGCATCAGCAGATTACACAGAGCATATCCATTGTCCAAAATTAGTTTTATTTTCACTCTTCCCTCTGAAACCAATTTGACTCTTCTCCAAAAAACAACACCAGAATGAGTCACTTGAAATGATTTTCTAGGTGGGTTTTTAAAGACTGAGTTGCAATATGGCCCCTGCCCTGTGACAACATGCCAGGAAACCCCTGGGAACTCTCCCAAAAAACTGCAAGGGGATGAATGCAAAACAGACTGAGCTGTTCAGCTTCTCACCTCCCCCAGCATGGGCTTGAACATGTTGACAGCAGGGTGGTATGAAGATGGTTTTGTCCCCTACAAATCTTTTGGATAAACAGGACTGTGCTCTACATCAGAAATCTCTCTTTGTAACTTCAGTCAATATTTTTTTGGCTTGCCACTCTTGACAGTCATAAAACAGCTCTCTCTGGAATACACCATTCAAATTAATCAGCTGTCAGCTATTCTTTTAAAACTAATAATAGAAGGTCTGCATGAGCCTGTGAGAGACTGAAACATGGGAATGTGAGTCGTGCAGCTGCAAATGTTTCTATACTGCTGCAGCTCTCAAATTGCTTTTTGCTCTCGACCAAGAGGGCATGAAACAACATTGTAGGGAACAGGTTTTGGACTGTCAAAATTGCCCAACAGTCCTCAGCATGCCCATAAATGTGGTAAATGTTTAGTGACACCTTTTAACTTTCAAGGAAGCTTTAAAGACAGGAGGGATGTTGTGGTCATAAACGAACAGGCTCAGCTGGCCCAGGAGCACAGATAATTTGAAGGCTTGTATCCTTTGGATACCAGCTGCACAGGGGATGCCAGACCATGCTCTTGCATTGGCAGAAGTTTTAGCCTCCAATTCATCTTCTTGTCATCACACTGCAACAGAATGGGCAAAAAGGGTTCCAGGAGGAAGCAGTGCCTCTGAGAGGAGGGGGAAACAGGACTCCTTTGAACAGCCCCATGACTACAGCAGTTTGGCTCCAAGTGGGCAGAGAAGATTAAAGTTACATGAGGCTTGAACTCAGAATAAGAGCTGGCACTGGAAGAAAGACAACTGTGCAACACTCCTGTAGCTACTTAGGGGACTCTGTTGTCACATGAAACTGAGGAACACCTGGGAGGCTCCTTTCAAAAAGCACTCAGGTTGGAAGCGTATTTGCAAAGCCTGATGAAGGAACAAGAGCAGCACCTGCTTCTTCCAGGTCTGCCTAAAGCTAGTACCACCTGGGGATTTTGCCTCTACCAGCAATGGGACCATTTTCAGCCTGAAAAAATACTTTTTAAAGCCTCTCAGGCTTTTAAGAGAAAGAAGCAGTTTAAATCCCAGACCGGAAGCCTTAATTATAATGGATTTATGTGAAAGTTGCCAGATCTTGCCCTGCTCTGTGATCAGGGCTGTGCCAAGAGTCTGCTTTGTGTCACACTAGCAACTGTGCTAAGTTCAGCAAAGTAACTGGGTCAAAGATGCACAACCAGATGAGAGATCACTGATTAGCACTAATGAGAGCCTTCACTGCAGAGCAGAATGACAGTGCCATCATGTCGAGGTTCCTGCTGTAATTAAAGGTAGCCATACCCATATCCAGTGTGAGCTGCACAGAACAGATCTTTTTGTGTGTCACATTTTACACCTTGGGAAGTCACTCATGACCAGAAAACAGAACATGAGGGGAAACAACTGAGAACTTATTGTTCATACTGCCAGAATTGAAATTAACTTGAATCAGGAGAGATTTGAGCATCCTCATGAGCAGCTCTACCAAACATGCAGCACTGTTGTTTTCAATCAATTAATTCTACCTATAATGGGCATACGGTTACAGAAGAATACTGATTTCGTGTTCAAGAATTTAATGGTACATCTGTCCACAACACCAGGTGCTCTGAAGATCAACCTTCAACAGAAACAGCAGTAAAAAAGAAAACTACAGGGTTTTTCCAATGTCTCACAGACTTGCCCTAAGAAGAAAAATAGAAAAGATCCTGTAATAATCTAGAGAAAGGAATAAAATTAGAAACTAGTATTGAAATGTACAGACAAAAATCAGTCCTAGGCCTCCAGATAGAAATATACTGCTTTGCAAATGAGCTGAGGCTAAGTAATAATGACAAATACATCAGGGTAGCAGTTAACCTGGAATTAACTTCAATATACAACACAAACATCTGCTGTCAGCCTATGGACAGAGAGCGTACAAGGAGCTACAGAAGACAGGATCTGTGCAAGACAAAACAAGAAATTAAAACACTATACCTCAGAATATAAAAATTACTCAGGAGACAGTTAAGAACAGAGGACAAAAAAGATTTCTACTGTGTTCCTTCACTTTCCTTCTAAATACAATGAGACAGAAAGCAATTAATCCCACCAAAGTACTTCACCGATGTCTCTGGAAAACTCAGAGCCACTGACTATCCACAGACAGAATATGGACATTCAGCTGCTGGCAGAAACATGGTGGACACCTGGGACCTGTGAAGACATTTATATCAAGACGACACAAAACAACTGTCTTTGAAATACAGAAATGAAAGCACTTATAAAGTGACAACTACAGAAGGCTGTAAATGCTGAGCTAAGGACCTGTCCAGAGGTGCTGTGTTGCACACAGAACTGTTGCACCTGCACAGACCCCTGCAAGAACTCCACCTGCCTTATCAGCTATACCAGCAGCCTTCCTGAATTGCTCACTCCCTCAATAGATGAGAAAACAATGGGTCAATCTTGTTAAAATTGTAGTTACAAATATATTATAATTATTATTATTACTATTGCCTACTTGTAAGGTATATGTAGCATAACATATGGAAACTTCATTTGAAACCATTCAGGATGCTAGAACACGTGGAAATTATCTTAAAGGACCAAGGGAATGATGCTTCATATCACTTTTCAAAGTAACTTGCAAATGCTACAGCACAGACCATTAAGGGAAATGCCACTCAGCCAGAAAAATCTGGGAGTGAATTTACCAGGCTTCCTGCTGCATCACAGCAAACAGACACCAAAAACCCACAGTTGCCTTTGGAATACCCGGTTTGCAACATCTTGCAGAGATCTCTCAGGATTCCCAGGATGATCATCTGTAAAATGTAAGCAACTTAAAAGCAGCGGTTCTAACATTGAAAATCATTAGATTTGTCTGCCTAAGAAATTTCAGGGACTAATAACATTTTTCCCTCAAATAAACCTTAAAATTGGGAAATAATCATAGTGTTCCTTCTTAAGGAGGGAGATGGTTCAAATTAGCACACCAGCTCCACGGGTGTTTCATTTCTAGTCAAAAACAGCACGAGGATTTCATATTAAACTGGCCCCAACCATCAAAGAGATGTAAAAAAAAAATTTTTCCAGAAGAGGCTATTGATATTTGCTAACAGTAGTATTTATTTACAGAATCAAGCTGGTAGGCAAGAGGTGGACACAAAGTGTTAGGTAGTACTGATGAGCCATTAGTTTGCAGATGACAACTGTCAGTTCTGCTCCAGCACAGCCTGCTCCTCCTGCCATGAGTGCTCTAGGCTAGGCCACATCTATGACAGCATTTTTTCCCTAAAGTCTTCCTGGAACTCCCCTCTGAAGCACAGCCCTTTAATCGAGGAACTATTTGCACACACACACACTTGTAAACAACATCCATTTGTGAGGAGGGGAGGTGGGATAGAAGGATCCGATTTCCATCCTTTCCCCTCTAGGAAGGTTTGAGGAGAAAGTGAAGATCAGCATCACCATTATCTCCAGCATGTGTTATTAGCAGCCACGCTGAAGCCAGTCAGCAGCGTCTGGCATTGTTTGGAGCAACACAAAAGACCTTCTGTTTGGAAAGTTCAAGAAAGAAAAGGCAGAGCCTGTGGCCTGGTCCTGCAGTTAAAAGACTGACACAGAGGCTGGGAAGTTCTCAGGCAGAGGCTGATCCCAAGCCCTTTGAAGTTGACAGGAAAACTCCCATGGACTCCAGCAAGCTTTGGATCATGCCTGAAACACACTGAAGGGGACAAAGCAGCATAGAAGTAGAAATGAGCATCTCCAAAGGGCAATTTAAACAGCTCAACGGTGACCTAATATATTCATCATGGTTGCCGATACAATGTGGTTTTCTGATGTTAACAAAGTAGGATTATATTAAATTTTTAAGTCTCTTCATTAGGATACCACAGTTGTACACTCATTAGGTATTTTTCTGCTTAAATGCTATGCATGATGCCCTATCTTCAAGTGTTTAATACAGCATTTAACAAAAATAAAGCTGGGAAGAAAAGTCCCTTTCAAATTGCTGAAATTAGGAGTTTTCTGCTGTCTTTCCCCACTGTCTTCTCCCAAAAAGGCTGGTGTACAGCTATGAAATACACAGTCTAGGACTGAAAACCTTATTAGGAACAATACTGCCAGCATCATCTATTCATGAGCAGCCGCCTGAGAGAGAACCCAGCCCAGAAGAAACTCTATAGCAGCACATTCTCCAAACAATTACTAAAGGATCCCAAGTGCAGGGAGGCTCCAAATCCTCTGCTTAATTAAAGTTTAATTAATTTTCTCATTAAAGATGAACATAGGAACATTAAAGATGAAAGAAAAGTCTTCTGACTTCTGTAACATTTCCATAACAATTTTCTTGAATATAGGAGTAGTCATTGCAGTGGGTTTAAACTTTGGTGCTGTCAGGGTCCTAAATGATATTTTCTGGGAGTTAATTTGTTACAAGCTTTTTTTAAAACACTTCTTGTAGCCTTTGCACAAGATTCAGAGCCAAAGTAACTCCCTTCCCCCCTCCCACCCCAAAAAACAAAAAATGCAGGATGTTTCCTCTTTCCCTGGCTAATAGAATCCAACTGTTGCCGCATGACATCATTCCCCAGAGTTAGGGAATCCAAGCTCACTCCGACACTCTCGGCTGGGAGTAAACACCACCACCAATAAAAAAAAAAAGTAAAAATCAAACTTTACAATGGGAGGACATAACATTAAAAAGGCAATTTTTGTTACCTGAAATTTGGAGCATTTCCCTTTCCACTCCATTCTCAGATTTGTATTTCCCAGACAAAACTGTGTTATTATCTGAGGCAATCAGAAAACCAGTCGTTTAGTGTCTAATACCTGCTGTGCTTCCCATAACTCCTTCATATGACCTCTCTCAGCACTGATTGCAGCTAAAATGATTGCAGAGAACACAGACTGGCCAGGCCAGTTGTCATGGAGATCTCTCTCCCCCTGCTTTCCTAAGCGCGCGCGCGCACACAGAGATTTAAACAATTCTGGGAGGCATCCACAAAACAGCATGCCTTTTCATCAGCTAAATTTTGAAACATTCCACCCCTCCTCCCGCCCCTCCCCAGAGTCAGCCCAGGAAGCTGAGATTTGGGCAGGAATTGATTGTGGAAATTAGAGATATTGCCTTCTGAAAAAGAGAAAGCTGCCACAAAACTTGTATTTTTTTTTCCCCCCCAGAAGGAAAAAAAGAGATGTTTGCTCACCAAAGCTTTGAACTAAATCTATCACACTCAGACCTGCAGGCTATTTGTCTTTGCCTGCCTAGTTATGAATTTGATATGTGAAAGCACTGAAGCTTTGTTGAAATACAATCATGCAGATTACAAGAAATGCTGCTGGCATGACCTGACTGCTTACCTTGCTCTTCTCCCAGTACCACGCCAGTGACTTAATTAGCACAGGTATTCATAAGGTCATGCAGGACTTCCTGTATTCTTTCATGTTTCTGTAATTAAGAAGAGAATTGGGCAGATCAGGGACATGCAGCTCAAACAAACAAACAGAAAAAAATCCCCCAGCTAAACAAGAACACAGAGATACATCCAGAAGTTTTCTCATACTGACTATAAGTTTGAGTGCCGCTTACCCAAAACTCACTATCTCCCAGTTAAAGGAGAAACTCATTTCACTGACGTTTGCAAATACAAGAACTGATTAGTTTACCATATTCACTGGCACCATGGTTGCAAAACAAAACTTATTCCAAACATAAATAAAGACATACAACATTTTTTCCCTGACAAAAAGAATCCAAATTAATCCTCACCAACGTCATATAGGAAAGTCTGGACTGATAAATCAAGAGAACAGAAAATACTTTATAAAAAAGAAAGAACATTTATTAAGAAGATTCAGTTAAAAAAATATTTGGACTCAGAAGAAAAGTACTGTGCCCAAGGTTTTTACACTTTGAGAAATACCTTGGAGACTTACTCTTTGGAGAACTTAAGCAGAGTCAGTCATTCAAAGTTTTAAAACTTCATAAAAGATACTGAAGGGACTTCACGAGTCTGTGTTCTGCAGTATAAGCAGCAGTCCCTCTAGCGGGCAGAAAATTGCAAAGCTGCCTTTGCCAAGCTGAACAGGAAATCAATTTCTTCTGTATCTATTAACCACTTCATCGTGCTGTTATGACACTCCACCCCTGCATTTAAAACTCAACACACTAGCATATGAAATCCTTTATATATTTTGGGAGATGAACACAAGAAAGCATACATGATAAAATCAACATAACTAGGTTTCTACATGAGGAGATTAAAGAGTTCCAATATATTACTCTTTTGGTTGTGTGAGATAGCCAAGAGGTTTCACGGGAACACCTGTCTCTCCATATAGCCATTCTTACACATATAAACTAGATCAGAGTATATTATTGCCTGTACTTCAGAAAACTCTGAATTTTGTGAGTGACAGGGCTACCAGCAGATTGCACACTTAAACCACCTCTCTTCAAACAAGAACATCACACAAAAGCAGATACATGTGGTATATTTTACACTGCTACCAAAAACTGTGTGCATACTACTCACAGGTAAATATAACAAAAAAGCTACTTTAAAAAAAATCCAAAAGATACTGAAATGACATCACATCAAATAGTTCCCAGATATAAAAGTACCATATACTAAGTTCACGGTTTCACACTAAGTTCTGCCAAGAATGCACCAGCGATGTCCAGCCAGAGCCATGAGAGCCAAATATTAAGGAATTATGACTTGGTTTTGTCCTGAAAAGTTCATTTGGTGTATGACTAAGGTAAATTCATCACATGCTGCAAGTGGACACAATTTCAGCTGTGTGACTGTGGAGAGAGGGAAACTGCTAACTCCTCACAGCAAAGTATCGCGTTACGCTGCATCACAGCAGAGGGAGTGTTCAAAGACACAAAAGTAATAAAAGCACTCTAGGAATTGATCAATGGACAAGTGAAATGGATGATCACACTCAGCTCTTCTATAGACCCATTACTGGTAACATGGGACTACGTACCAACCATCTGCATCACATCCCACTCCAGCATTCATGGCAAAGCTCTGTGGCACTTTATTCCATGACCACATCTGCATATGTGGCAAGGATCTGGGGGAGCAGGCAAGCTGGCATTCATAAATCATTGAAAATGCTATGTGCATTACCTACACACTCTGTTACAGTTTAACAGAGCAAAGCAAGTGAAGTTGTTAAAATATATCACACGTACACAAATATGTAGGAACAAGGCACAGTAGTAAAAGCTTTGGCCTTGAGCAGGTGACTACCCCAGAAGCCCTCAGACAAGCACATTTCTATTCTAAGCCCCATGAATACACCCCGAATCAGTTCCTTGTCAAAAGCAGACATACGTAGCTCAAACTGATCCCAGTGAAATGTAAGCCATTCCCAAATTTTACTTTTTTCTCAGTGGGCTCTTATTTGAGCACATCAATACCTCAGGACACAATTTAGGCTCTGTACAGTCTAAACTCATAAACAGAGGACATGATGAACAGCTGATTTTGCATTAATTACAACGTCACAGCCACCTTGCCATCAAAAGGCATCAGAGTGTGTACCCTCACCCCCTGCAGGAGACAGACAACCCATTACTCACACGCAGCTGATGTTTAGTTTATTTCCGACACACTTCCCCTTTCTGACTGGTTGAACACACTCCTTCCTACACTCCTGGTCCGGGGCTGGAGCAGCCACGTGAGGCGCAGGAGCAGACACGCACTGAGCAGGGTGAGTGCACAGCAGGAGCCCTCACCAGGCACACCTGCAATCCCTGCCTGGAGATCGGCAAGGGAAACGTGATCTGCCCAGTCCGAGATCCTTTACCGAATGATTTCCAAGCAGCCATCAGCAGCAACAGGAGAGGAAACAAAAATCAGTCTTGTTCCTCGTGAAATTTTATCACTTTCAGTAGGTGAAAACACAGCATCAGAGGTGAGCTCCAGACTAAGCCAGCCACAAAGCAGCACAAATCTCTGGTAGGTATAAATTCAGATTAATCCCTGCTCCAACTTCAGTAACATTTTCCTTTGCATTTTTTAGATAAACACTCTTGCAAAGTTACTTAGGATTTTTCCCCTCCTCAAATATCTTTCTGCCCTTCATGAGGGCTTTTGCCCCTTTCCCTTCCCATTGAAGACAGCCACGTTGTTGCTCTTCCTCATGTCATCTCTACAGATTTACTGACCATCTTTCCAGTGACCTCAACAAATACGCATTTGTTTGAAATTCCATAATTTTAGAGTCAACAACAAAAGGTGAAACTTAATTAGTCTGTCCCAGTATGTTTTTGACCCAATACTGCTGCATGTGCCTGCAGCTCCTGCTGATCTCACTGGGAGAGGCAGGGAGCTCAGGAGCAGCACTTCCTCATCACCAGGCAGGGACTTGCAGAGGTATGGAAATAAGGGGGAAAGCCCGAGCCAGCTCTTAATGTAAAGCACACATGCACTACAAAACCTGTGTTCTTTACTCTTTTTATAGAGATCCAGCACTCAATGCATTTGCTTAGGGAATTTTGTGGACTACCAGGTGGGGCAAAGTGATGACAGGCAGGGCAGCAGCCACCACACGCTCTAAAGCAGTCCCATAGCACCACTGACTTCTTTAAATTCTTTAAATTAACAGTGCACAGCACTGGCCGTTATTGGTAACACTACAACAGGATGGTGGTAAGAACATAACAACAGAGCAAGTGGCACAAGGTAACACCTCTGACCCCAAAGGTATCATTCTACTGAAGTGATTAAACCTTCCACTGCCTTCAGTGGCATGCTAACTTTAATTTTGCCCCACTGCATGTTTTTCTAGGATTGTGGTATCTGAGTTAGCAGCACAAAAGTAGATGGAAGCCCTGCAAACAAGAGCAAAGGAGTTGACTCAACATAGGTGCTCCTCAGTTGCAAGGGGACTGCACAGGTGAAAGACTAAGATCAGTCAGCTAGAGACCTGTTTTCTTTCCCCATTTCAGACCCATTACTTATAGTATATGCACAACTCTCTTCTAACAGGAGAATTCAGTTTCCACAACCTCCTCAATGATCTAGCAAGGATCAGGTTTGCAGCACAGTACTGGTTTCACTAACCCAGAAAAGAAAAAAAAGAGTGTGTGTATATCCCCAGTATTTATACAGTATGTATATAGGAAATGACTAATCATAGCTGTGCTCTCTTTGAGATGCTGCCAATCTCTTTATGGCCCTATATCCCATTTCAGTTTGATCTCATTCTGCAAATGAGAGCCTGCCATTCTTGGGTCTGACCCTGACACTGCAACTGTGTACAAGATGGCAATTTGAAAAAGTTTCTAATTCACTAAAACTAAGGGGAGATCTGCACCTAGGGGTCATGACAAGAAGCTGACATGCACTCAATTGCTGTGCAAACACTCATTCAGAAATAAAGTGGCTTAACTTTGTGGCTATTATTATTTTAGGCCCTGATTCAGCAAAGCACTTAAACACCGACTTCAAAAGAACTTAAAAATACACCAAACACATGCTACAATATTTTACCAAAGTGGTGGTTTAGAAATGTCATATTTTAGAAAAGAGAGGGGGAAAGAGTTTTTATTTGGCAATTAAAACTTTAAGGCATTGTTTGGTCATACTGGGACACAATCCTCATGCTAAACCTACTAATGACACTGAAAATTTGCTGAGCAATAAACTGAATAATTCCTTAATAAAACAACTTTAAATGTGAAGAGCGTGGAATTAACTCATGCAAATGCCTGGTTTGAGAATTATCCATACCTATGGTCTGATTCATGACAGGAGACACATATTACAGCTCACCCTGCTAGAAAAGTAGTGCAAAGCCAAGCAAGCCATACAAACTGGCTCTGGGCCCAGGCAGCCAATTCAGCCAGCCCTCAACATCCCAGCCCTGCAAACTGTGTCAGGTGGCACCAGGCCAAGGCACAAGCCAAGCCAGAGGGATAACCAAAAGGTGGGAATCTCATGTAAATAAGTCCCTCTGCTCCTTAACTTTTCAGAGCCAGCCCTGTCTGCAACCCATCTTCCTTCCAGTCAACACCCTTCCTTGCATGGCTCTGCTGCATCCCAGGCATGCCCAAAAGGGAAAGACAGGAAGCCGTAGGTCCAAAACTGATGGAAGGGGAGAAGCCCCAGAGGAGAGGTTATTTGTCCTGTCTGTATATCCCCATCAACGGTGATTTATGCCCCAAGCAGAAGGGCAAATGAAACAAGCAGGCTTCCTGTGGGAACCAGCCATATCAGGAGAGATGTCAATGAGCTGCTTGAAACTCCACAGGATTTCTGATTTGACCCTCCATGAATGCGAGATCTCCATGTGTCTCACTTCACTGCTGTTTCTTTTAAGTAGAAGTGAAAGGACAAGTTTCTGTTGCCCCTGTTCACACCACACTTCCTGTCACACAAGATGCTACGCATGGGACTAGAAGACAATTTAAAAACCAGATCCTCTCACACCTGGAATTGCACTGAAGCAGAACACAAGAATATAACTTTGGGAGGACTAAATCTTGTGTGAATCTGAGCAAGTGCTGCAAAGCTTTGCAGAGGGGAACAGAGGGGCAGAATCCTTCTCAGAAGACATAAATTATGGGAATACAGGTCATATAAGCCAAATTCCAGCTGAAGGGGAGCTTTTCAAATTCTTGTCAAGGTATCCCACTACCTGTACTTGCATCCAGGTAGTGGGACAAAGGAAAATATGCTGTTGGGATCAATCTCAATTGTTACACTGTCTATAGGAAGCTAACAAAGGAAAGAGAATCCTCTAGCAAAGCAAGGGACACAAGGACAAATAACATTGCAGGGATGATTTCTGAAGAAGAATATGGGTGGTGGTTGCATTTTTTGCATTTTTCCCCCTGCAAAGATGCTTTCTAGAACAAAAGAGCTCTTAAATTAAACTCGAAATGGAAAACGTGGGCCGGAGGCTGTGCATCCAGTATGATATCACCTTGTTTACATAAGAAAAAAAATCACAACCAATAGCACTGTACACTCTTTGAACTTCTAAATAGATAAATAAATAGATAAATAATGACAACATGTTTTGTGATTCCTTTTGATCATCAACTATGAAAGTTCACAGGAAGTTTATACAACCCCCTCTGACTGGACAGATCTTATCTTCCAAATGCTAGGAGCCAAGAGACTCCAAGAAGAAAGTGTCAGCCTGATGTTCCTTTGGACAAAAGGCAATGACTTCTCTGTGTGCTAACACAGTTGGTTTCCTTTATTTTAGTTGTGACATGAACTTCCAAGCTGGCCTGGAGATGCTGTGAACTGCTGTTAACATGCATGGGGAATGCCTGGGAGCCCCACTTCTCATCTCTGGGGAGGATGGATAATGCAAGCATTAGCCCAGCAATACTCCCATCACCTTCACCCCATGGAAATCAAAGCCAGTGGCAGTGTGTGTTTTCTCAGGGATACAAAGAGTATGTCTTTTGTACTGTCATAAACATCATAGCAGGCACATTTTAGGCCACAGACAAACTATTTTCATCTCTACTCTGGATAGAACAGATAAACATAATATTGCTTTGAATATGCAGAGCTCCTTTCATTCAAGGCCCTCAGGGTGCTTTGCAAAGCCACATAAATGTCACCCCAGTGTGGCTGCTTGGAAAAACGGAGTTCAGTGGCTTTGTGTAAGTCTGCACAGTGGCCCTCTGGAAACTGTGTGTGACCAACAGTGTTCTAAACACCAGGCTCTGCTGCTTGCCCCGAGGCCAGAGATAGAACCTGGAAGGCAGTTGGGGTCAGTCAAAATTGGGGTTTTCTGGAAAACAGTTTGGGCATGGGAAACAGACAAAATGAGGCATTTTCTAGCTGGTTTCCAGTGCCACAGAGAGAATGAATGTCAGTGACATTGGAGTGACTAGGATGAGCTTGGGCAAAACAAAAGAAATCCAAAACCAGACCATGCAGACAGTTCAAAAACATTTTATGAACTCTGTGTTTGTTTCTCAGTACCTCAGTGCTTCCTGGGTTTACAACTGGAGTGTGGTACAGAGATGTCCCAATGAGCCACAACCACCCTAGCACCAGAACCAGAAACAGCACAGCTCCAACAGCACAAAGCAGTGCCTGAACTGGTGCAGCTGTATTTTCTGGGAGGGGGCTGTGGCTCCACACAATGCCCCACTGCAGTGTAGGGCAGTGCAGACCTCCTGGAGAAAGCTCCAGGGCCCTTTGTGCTGACATCCATTGTGTGGCACACACATTCCCAGAGCAACACTCTGCAGACCACAGAGGAAGCCAGTCCCAGCACTGGAAATTCAGCTCCCAGAACTTTAAAAGCAAGGTCATCCTTCCTTCTTCAATTCTGACATTCTTCCAAACAAAGCTGGGGGATATCTCTGAAAATAGCCCCATAGCCAAGGATGGACTCTCCCAACATCCACATTTAGGCTGCTGGAGAATCACACACCTACATATATTTTCTTCACCACTGAGAGTAGAGGTTATTACTTAAGGAAAGAAAAAGTACATATTTTGCTTCATTCTCATCAAAACAGATGGCTCAGAAATAAGACTTTGCCTCTTGACATGAAAAAGCACAATTTCTTATTTTCATTAAAATACTTCCCATTTTAGAGACAAAAGGAAAGCACGAATCAACCCCTTTTTTTTTTCCCCCACATCAGACTGAAAAGGGTGGAACTTGGGAAAGTACCAGTGCTTTTCATCCAAGTCTGGGAAAAACGATACAGTTTACATAGACCAGGACACTGTTAGAGATATTTTCCCTTTAAAACACTGGATAAGGTCCATGTAGTCACATGATGTTCCCTATTGCTCTGTACATTGTTTTAAGGGGATGAACAAAACTCCCTCCCTGGAACTGCTGCTGGTTGCTGTTCATAATATGGAAGTGGTGAAATCCCACAACACAGGCTCAGTGTCAGCCATTCAGTATGCACAGACCACACACCAGAAAGTTTGCAGAAGATCTTCCTGCCAGTGAAGAAGAGCAAGCAAAACCTCTCTTAAAACCCTCAGTTTCTAGCTAACCTCAAACCTGGGTAGCACTGAATGCTGCACCAATACCTTCATTTAAACCCCACAGCTGGGCCAGGCTGCCAAAGGAACTGGACATCCCCAATCAATCCCACAGAGTCATGCCAAGATCTAAACATGTAAGCTATGGCTGTTACCCTCGCAGCTGGGTGTGTGTGTGTGCACTGCAAACACCAGTTAGTGCCTACAGTGCTGGAAGCAGCTCATGGAAAGTCTGAACCGTAAGATGCAAATCATTAGGAGCACGCATCACAACTTGCTCTGGGGAAAATTCCCCAGTCAAGAACAGACATGCTGATTACATCTCCAGTTTTCTGATTTCCTGACGTGTGAAAGTCCCATCAGTAAGCATGAGAGCTCTGTGCTTACTGAAAGCATAAAGCAATGGTCTCAGTTTGCCAGAAAGAGCTGAAAGGGCTTTTTTGCACACATGCATGGCATTGAAAACCTCTACGCTTCCTCCTGTGCTGTGTGGAGAGGGCTAACAAGGAGTCACAAGAGTCAAATGCTGTTCTTGCTTTTGACACCATGCAGGTATATTACCCTGGATAGCTTTCTTTGCCTAGTAACACAAGGCCTGTTTGGCTTTCTGAAGGTGTTGGAACACTGCAGTAAATTGTAATCCCACCATGAACTTCAAACAATATCTATTTTTGGTTATGTTACGCAATTTTGTACATTAAACAACCTCTAAGCTGTTTTCAGTTTCTTAACCTGCTTCACATCTATGCATTTTTGATGCTCACTCCAGCCTGAAGAAGGCCAAACATGAACAGGGTTTCCTCATCATCCTTACCACTGAAAAAAGAATTTTCCCTCACAATTTACATGGTCCCAGAGAGCAGCAAATGCAAATGTTGTCCTGAGCCACTGAAAGAATTAGAACCTGATTTTTACGGCCTTTTTATTCTGACAAAGTCAGAATTTTGCACAATTTCTTAGATTTTTGTAGTTACATTGCGAGATTTAAAAGAAACAGAAAAACCCCCACAAACCTATGCTGTGGGTCATTTCTAGAATCTCCTCCACCCAGCTGCATTCAAAATAAGCTGCAATGCACCTGTCTTGTAAAAGCCTCCTCAATGGTTAAATAGTCCTCACATAGCCTTGTCTTATCACTAGTTTTATCTCTAGTTTACCTGGGCATGACCTGGAGCAAATCTTAGTAATTCCTCACCTCCTCTAGAGTGGCTCCCAAGTATAATCCACACAGCTTGTGAACTAGCTGTAAAATAAAACAAGAGCTTATATCCCCTCTTCCCAGATATCTCAGACACTCAGAGAGCCAGCAGGCTAGCACAATGTAGAAGATGTTTGTAAAACCATGTGTGTCATTTTACATCCTTTTGGAATAGCAGCCCAATACCTTAGACAATACAACCATTCCCTGCAGTTCAGCATGAGACACAGGGAACTGAAACAACTTTCTGCTTTCTGCCTGTTCCCTTATCTCTAAAGAGCTGATAATACTGATTCTATTGGAATACTGTTACAATAAACTTATTTACCTTCATAGGATGGCCACAGATTGCTGGAAGGAAAGCATTGCTACATTAAGAAGAGACTAGCTATATCTCTTTTAATTTAACTGGATTCCCACTACTGGGCCAATTTAGGAGGCTGTATTAATACATTCCTCAGAAACATTTTCCTTATACAATTTTAACATCACATTGTGAGCAAGGGAATGGAAAAGAAACGCCATGCACTGTCATGCACGAACAGAGAATAAGAGTCAACTGCTTGGAGGCTGTCTCCTGGATGAAAGAGCAAGCCCGTTAACAGGAGAAGGTGATAAAAAATCCATATGCAGCACAGAGCACCTCTGAAAGCCAAAACAACACCAGGCAACTGAGGTGGAGAGTGAAGCAGACTGCTATGACTCATAGGCTATAAGTCTAGTCAGTGAAAAATCTGGCAGAAGTTTGCTGTTGGACTATGTCTGTACATTCCCAAGAGATTTATAGCTGCTTATTAAATCATCTGTTCCTCTTAAAACTAAAGAAACTGTATATGTTTCACTGGATTTTACATCTGCTAGAAAGACCCATTAGTACAGAGTAGAGTTTTTCCTATTGGGTGAGTCATTCAAAAGATTTTAAGACCTTACTTGAGAGAGGAAGGGAAACCTACACAAGTGATGGGCTGCAGTGTGATCCAAAACCTGCTGCTTCAGGACAGGTCTCCCTCACTGGCATCTCTGGTGTGACTGGCTAAAAGAACAGGTCTTTTGAGTAACAAATATTTTCTGCAGAGGAAAGGAAGGGAAACAAGTACTTACTACAGAGGAAAGAGTCATGCCTTCAAGTAAAAGACCACTGTGGCTTGAGCCAGGGTTTGTGGAGCAGTTTCATGGAGTGTGGTGACACACAGGCACACACTGGGTGCCAGAGGACCTGTCAAAACACGAGGAGCTGGCAGTGTCATCAACTTCCAGACAAGCTGCTATGCTCAGGAGCTGGAGGGAAAACCCCACTAGCCCTGCAATGTTATCTCAAAACCCAAAGGAGCAGAAAAAGGAGCTGTGCACACTCCTGACTCAAGCATGAAGAGTGCTATTTGAGCACTGGTTAGTTCACAGGAGAGCAGGACAGAAGGATGGGTAGGGCTGTCATTTCTATCCTGCTTAGCTAAACAAGCTGTTTTGTTGTCTCAGAGTGCTCTTGGAGCATCTCCACCCCTACCATTCCCACACATTATCCACTGAAAAAACCTGCACAAAGAATGTTCCTTCTCCCATCTCCCCTCCTCTCAGTCTTACTTTTTTGCTCTTTTTTCCACCCTTGGGCACACTCACAGATTAGCTCCCTGAGATAGCCATCTCTCAATGGTAATGTACAAAGATGTTATTAAATAAAAGCCATTCACTGAGGTATAGATGGGACTAAACATCCTGAACTCCCAGAAGGTAGGAAAGTTTTACAGATTTTAAATTAATCCCTTAAAAATAAGCACAACTCATGCACATTTGCCAAACATATAAGAGTGCAGAAATACTGTGTCTACAGCTACTTCAGTGTTTAGACTGGAATAGGGATGTACTTTAAAAACACCAAAAATGCCCTTCAGGGTCAGACCAGCAGTGCCTCTAGCTCAATACTCTGCCTTCAGAGGCAGTGAAAGGTTGTGCTAGTCAGGACAAGCCCAGGAACCTCTCTGCTTTCTGGCCATTTTTCTCTGTCCGTGGGAGACTGCAAGCTGTGGGCGAGCAGAGCTGAAAAGCAGCGAGGTTTACAAAATGTTGCTAACGGTGCTTTTGTTACTCCTGCTGTACCACTAAAATCCTATTAAGTCTGTAAAGCAAAGCACAACAGAAAGCCATGTGTGAACTGTTGCACTTGGCTGAAAAGTCAGCAGCTTGGGAGCTTGAGAACACGACAATAAAATCAAGACCCACACCAGCTCACGCACACGGAATGCCCAAAGCCCGCGAGCGAGTGAGGGAGCCGAGCATCATCATGCCCGTGGGCACGACTGTGGCAGATCTGCCAGCACACACTGGATGGGAGGACAAGAAGGGATGGGTTGCTCAGCACATTTCCCTTTCATGTTTTTGAATTGCTGCCTTGTAAAAGTCAATTTGCTAAAAAACATGACAAGATAATGGTAGGTCCTGCTGAATCGGCACGGCTACGCTATGCCAAAGTGATTCCTGCAGTAAATCATGTGCACTCTCCAAACACAAAGGCAGGCTGACAGCTCTGCAAACTCATTATTTACTTTTGCCAAAAATGATAAAATGTCTGTCAGACTTGTTTTCTCTTTATTATCTCTGCATTGAACTATCTTCACTTTATAACTCTAAATCAATACAGAAGGAATAAACAAGCATGGTGAATTTGATCTCCCAACAATCCGTACAAAAACTGAGCCTGTATATCCTCAATAGGTTACAGCCCATCTCCTACCCTACAACTGCACATGACCAGCTGCCTACCTGACACAGTAACTGACTTTCTGATACATCAATTCATCATCAATATGCTGAGACTGAACTAGTGCTTTCTGTCTTTAAAAAACAGGAAACAATAAAACAATATTGTGAGGGGAAAAAATATCACTATGGGAATATCCATGCCCAGCACAGTAATACTACATCTTGTTCCATTCAGGGTGAGACATCCTGACTAAGGCATATCACCCCTGCTAGTCACATGCTACAGGAGTCAGGATGGTGGCACGGACAACCAAGAGCATTAGTCAATCCTGAGCAATCATCTTCATATCTTTTGATTTGGCTCTCCTTCCATAATGGAAGGCAGCTACACCAATTAACATCAGTTGCTTGCTCCATGTCAGCTTTGCTGCCTGTGTCACACAACTCCATATCTCACAAGAGGTGAGCTTGGAGCAACTCGCAGCCCAACCCAAATCACCCCAGTGGATGTCACCCACCCACCTCCCCAGTGATCCAGCCAGGTAATAAACTTTGCAAGAGAAGGAGGAAGAACCACTGTACTTCACAAGCACAGGAAGCACATAAATATTGCTATCCACTCTTACCAGAGGAAACACCACATGAGAGCTGTTGTGAGTTCCATCAGCCTTCCAGGCCAGTATGGAGCCTGAGTCAGCCCTTAGCTGACTTAGGAAAGCTGCTGAAGTCAGTGCTCAGCTTTCAAGCACATGCTCAAGTATTTGGCTGAGCTGGGACCATTTTCAAGTGTGGGATGCAAATCCCACTCAACGGTTGCTTCAGTGATAGACTACAAAAGTATTCTTGATATATAATAATGCAGTAATTTATGGGGGTGCATTCTCCCTTAGCCATAACCTCAGACTCATCTGTTCTTTGCAAGCAATTGTTTCTTAAGGAGTATTGCTGTGCCCGTCATCTGAAACACAGAACAGCTGCCAGCCACAATAGGAAATGGTTTGTACTGATTGAAAGTATTTCTGAAACCCCACCAATTCTTCTCCATGAAAAAAAAACCCAAGCCAAAAAGCACAAGTAACAAGAAAACCCAAGAGAATTTGATAGTCTTTATTCTGTTCGTTGTTGAGAAGTAAGGATCTTTGTTTTCTCTTTCAGACCATCCTGTTATTCTCAAAGTGAATTACAGACCTAACCAGTTCTATAAATGACTGTTCCCCAAACTCATGGTTTAAGTTTAGGTCAAAAGAAGATCATTCACATGTAAAGTATGACTCTCCTCTGGCAAAGTAAAGCCATTCTGGTTCCTGACAATGCTATATTTAACTTATTTTTAACTGTCCTGATTTTCTGCCTCTTTTCCTCAAAATAAAAAGTGGCAGACATCAGAAGAAACATTCTGCAACCCTCAGTTAGAAAGGTCACCTGGAGGCAAGCTCAGATCCAGGAGTCAGCCAGTGACAGCACAGACAGATTAAGACCTTCCAAACCCTAAGTTTCATTTTAACATGGTACCACTGACCTACCCAAAGTCACATGAACATCTCAGTGCCTCAGTGCAGGATCATAACACTTGTTTACCTAATACATGGGTTATCATAAGGATGCAGTTTAGAATAACCAGATTGTTACCATTTGCAGGTGATTAATGCACCTCTGATGCCATACAAAGCTGTAACCACTACCTGCACACTGAGATCATCAAGGAAACAAATGATGCTCTGTAAAATCTATTTAAAACAAAGCAAACACGTATTAGGCAATATGGGTTTAAGCTTGTAAATTTAAGGTAATACAAGGTAAATTGTGCTAGTCCTCTACAAAGGCACAGCACCTACCCAACAGAGGCTGCTTCATTAACTGGGGTATGTAACTGCGAAGGCACAGTTCATCTAGCCAGAGTTTTAGATGAACAAGTACCTGCTTCCACCTGCTAGTCAGGAGCTGAAATAACTGATAAACTCTACCCACAGACACTTGAAGGTGAATGATTGTTCCTGTCCTTAATGTGTCCACAAAAACACAAACACCACCCCTGCCACTGGGCTCCCAAGCTGACCAGGAGCACACAGCTACTTATATATATACAGGACCCTAAAAATCTGCCCACTTTTAAAGCTGTAACAGTGCAGTCAAATTACAGGACACCCAAAAAACATACAGCAGAGTGACTAGCTACTCCCCACTCAATTTGGTTGTCATTGATGCTAAGGAGACCTGCCTCCCACATGCCATGCTGTCAGAATCAACAGGTGAGTGTCTATGGAACTTCAAACCCTGGAAGGGTTTTGGAGGCAGGGGGCTGGTGGAGGATTGGATCAATTTATTTTTTTAATGGTTCAGCATTTACAACCTATTTGTATTTTACCAACTAGAACTGGATAGGCAGTGAAAGGTGCCAAGGACCAATCATACCTTCAAGGGTGTGAAAATGAAACCTCAAAACACTTTCTTCCCAATTAAAAACTTTGGAAGCAAATTCGCCTCATCTGTGGGGCTGGCAGAAAGATAAAAAGTCTCAATGCACAATCACATCTGATTTCCTGCAAAGCTCTGCTCTGAAAAGCAGGTGTTACAGAAGGAGAGTGCCTGGGTTGCAAACAGCCCTGCTCACCTTCAGTGCAGTTCCCGAAATGGGAGCAAAGCAGAGGAGCATGGCCATAAGGCTGTACTATCCCAATGCAGGAGAAATCTTCTAGCTTATGAGTCAGCATCTCTTTTTCAATGAAAGACAAAAGAAGTAGGAGAATGCATCTGAAACATTATTCCTTTCCTCCTCTTCCCCTTCCCCCAGCTTTCTAGAGAAAATACTTTTAGACAAATTGCATACAGTATGTGCAGTCCTCCTGCTTGGAAAATTCAGTCTGCTAATAAAATTAAATACAAAACAAACAACAAGAAGCCTATTTTTAATGGGTTTGCTTGTCATGCCATGGCCCCCAGCTTCCATTCTCAGGGATTTACCAAAATATTTGTTTATTTACACAAAGCTGGAATTCTGGAGTACCAGATTCTCTTCTCATTGACCTCTGGCCATGCTTGGAGGCTTCAGCAATTAAATATATTTCCAGTGACATCAGTAGGGAAGTAACTGTGCTGCAAATAATAAGTTAGAAAAAAATTTGGCTTTGTCCTTCCCTTACTGATACTCAGCAGTGTGAAAGATTGTGGAAGTTCTCTCTTCACCCCAGCCCTGTGCAAAGTGCCAGTTCCTTCCCCTTCAGTGAACACAGTTTCTGACCACTCCAGGTAGACACAACTTTCTCCTGTCACACCTCTCAGCTTGCTGGGAGAGGGACTGCGTCACAGACCCATCTCCTGCTCTCCTCCCAACACCACACAACAAGTGGACAGTGAAAATAAGAAGAAATTCATTTTACTGGGTTTAAGTACTTTATGCCTTGAAATAAATCCCTGACATGCTCTGAAATGACCTAAAAAAATCACAGAATTTTAGGAATAAATAAAGGTAGTACTCCTCCTATTGGGTTTACAGATCTCAAGTCTCTGGGAGTGATGTTTTAAAGATTTCCTGTGTAGCTATAAAAGCCAGAGAGGGTCAAGATTTCTGATAGTCACTTAGCTCCAGGAACTCTGGACTTAAAAGAGGGTAGGAAAAAACCCAAATACAAAAAAAAAAAAAAAAAGAAAAAGAAAAAAAACTACATTAAAATTGGCTGAGTTGACAAGAGTAAGGAAGAAAAGCTGTTGATTTTTTTCTTTTGCATTTACCACCCACTGTCTCCTGCACAATAACATTGGGTAAGAGCACATTGTGACAACACTTCTAGGTCTTACTTTAAAACCCCTTAGTCACTGTAATTATATACAGAGCAAACAAGATCTGCTTCACTTGCCAGCAAAACACAGCAGCACCTAGACTACAACATGGCAGGATGTGTAAAGATGAAGAGGAGAGAAATCAATAAGTCTGGAAATCAAATACTAGAAGGCCAGACCAGCACACCCTGACCCCATGTGAGAAACGCTACCTTTGATAATACAAACAAGAGATATTTGATAACCATCCAGTGTTTCAATTATAGCTTTGTCTCTCTGTGTGAAAGCTGACAGCTACTCCTTACAGGATGCAACCACCACATTGGGGGTGTGACACAGCTGTAGTGTCCCTACAGGGATTTGGGATGTGACAAAACCCACCATATGCTACCTAATGAAGGTCAACTATTCCCTGCTCCATCAGAGGAATTCATACCCAAAAAAAAGGCACTTCTGGAGATGGAAAACAAGAACAACTTAGATGAGATCCACCAACCTAGGGCAGGAAGTTTCACACCAAACTTTCTGGAATTTTCCTGGAGCAAATCAGCATATTCATCTGCACATCAGGCTTATCTCAAGAGGCCATGATAGTTAAGAACATCTCATTCACTAGCTCTTCTTGTAACCCCCTCCATGGCGACTCTTGCAATTACTATTTCCACATGAATCATTATGTGCTGCCTACACTTCAGCCTTACTCCTCAAAAATATCTGTGTTGACTGCAAAAACACATGCTACCACAGGCCTTTCTTACAGATCAAACTGCAAGCAAGTGAGCTGCAGGACTTTCCTGCGTGTTTATTTTGTGAACCCCACATGCAGTAACTTCATCTCCCAGAGAACACGTGTACAGCTCAGCCCTGGGGGACAGGGTGAGTCTGATGCTCCATTCTGTGGGGAGGCCCCTTGCTATGGATGGCTGCTGTGTGGAAGTGCATTGTTGAGGCACAGAGCAGCCTATGAACATTTTTCCTTGGATGTAGAGCTGCCTTTGAACTCTCTCATAATTGCACGACCTTGTGCACACATGTTCATTCCCAGAGCTGTGGGTGGGAGGCGCATCTGGCGCCAGCTCTATGCAAACCTTGCACAGCTTCATTCTCAAGACCACTGAAGTCAACATAGGCTTTTCCACAGGCTTCTTCAAGCTTGAGGCCAGACCCACATTCCCTTCATTTTAAAGGACATCAGAACAGCACTGAGTATTTTCAGGCAAGAGTTGAGTCACCACCCTGGTGCTGCAAGGCCAGGACAGTGACCTGCTCAGCCAGCTTTTTCCACAAGCCCTCAAGGCAGACCTTATTCACTGCACTTATTTTCTTCTCACTGACACAGAGAAAAATTAGACACAAACTGGCCATGAAGAGTCTTAGGATAGAAATCTGAAGAAAGAAATATTTTCCTTCCCTTTTCCAAAACTTACATTCATCTAAACATTTCATTAACACAGAAATTTCCCTCTCTTTGGCTCACAGCTGCCCACCTCAGCTTTCCCTGGGACTGCAGGGGACATCCACAGACAGGAGCCCCAGTCCATGAAGACTCAACCACTTTCTCAGTCTGCTCCTTAGGAAGTGAAATGTTGGACTCTTCCTTGCTTTGGCCCAGGGTACACTTGTAACTCACCATTTGGCCTCCAGAAAGGAAGCCCTACTGTTCCTTACTCATGTTCAGTAGCTCTTTCATCACTGTGCTGTCTCACAGAGCCCAGAAGAAATTCTTACATAGTAAATAACATGTGCCATTAATTTTGTCAGTGCTTGGCCTCCATCAGAGCAGCTGTCAGGGCCCCAAGTGCACCAACAACCCATAAATGCCCTATCTGGCCAGACCTGGGACTTGCACCCCCAAAGCCACTGCCCAAGGGACCAGAAGGACAGGATAATCTCAGGCTCAGCCATGCTGCAGGTTCACCCACCCCCAGCCCTGTCCTTGCTGGGCCTGGCTTGCTGTGTGGATTTAGCTCAGTTTGGGCTCTTCCCTCTGCACCTACAGAGTGATCACTGGACTACCAGTGCATCTGTCACTGTCACCAACCTGGTCCCACTTGGGCACCGTGAGACTTTGCTGAGGTCAGTGAGAGCATTGTCCTACCTGTGCTGGGGTCACCTCAGCTCATCCTTTCTCATGGTTCAGCCTTTGCTTTCTGCTCCCTGACAGTGCCATGCTCCCCACCCTGTTTCCATTTGCTGGTCACCCTCCCTAGCTTGACTGGCCCTGGAGCATGATTAGGACAAGCACCATATGGTAGCCAGAGGCTGGCATTAAAGGGGAATTTTAGAGGAAGGAGATGTATCAGAACATCTTTTCAGAGGGATTCAGCCCCTCGACACATGGAAAATCTGAAGAAGTAGCAGCTAACCTGGTATCAGAGCAGGTTTGGGAAACTGGGTCACTGGTTTTCCTGGTGATTAATTCCAGGGTAAGATATCGATCTGGTTCAGACAGAGTTCAAAACATCCCTGCTTATACAATCAGATGTATGGACAGGAAAGGCACCTTTGCAAGCAATCATCTCTCTTCAAACAGAAATACTGCATCACAGAAGCACATGGTTTCCTGCTCACAAAACGGGCTGATGGATAAATTCAATTATTCATACTTAGCAAGGTTCTCAGCTATCCAGACTTCCCTAGCTAGCCTGATGTAAAAAGAAAATCTTAGAATAATTTTTTATTCCCACAGAAACAAAATTTCTAAAGCTTCTGCCATTTGGACTAAATACAATGTGGCAAAAAGCATCCTCACAGCCCCAGAGCAAAACTAGAACTGCACCAGAGAGTTTTCCTCAGGTTATGCAGGAATCCTTGAGAGCACTCTGGCCTCGCCTTACTCCTCTGCCTGCTGGGAGCGCAGGCTGGAAGCACTGGAAGAAAACTGGAGTCCAGTTTTGGAGCTGTTTTATTTTTGGTCTTGGAGAGCCACTCCTCCTCTTTGCATATCATCCTTTCAAACAAAACAAACAAACCAACCTTTTTCTCTCTTTCGTGTTCATAGGTAGAGGCAGAGAAATCAAGAAAGCTGATTTCCACTAAGAGGAGACACCAAGAAGCAGCTGCAGTGTATGAATGTCAGAAGTTACTGCAGGTTCTGCAAAATGGCACAGTGATGTGCAAAACTAATACAAGACAAAAATGAAGCATATGATCAGCAGAGAAGTTACACAGGCACGTTTCAAATCTGGAGTGTTTTTCAAAACAGTATCAACTGTATAGGCACCTTCATAGGTGGCACCCTACACTATATGCTACCAGCAAACAAAGATACAATTTCCAGAGGCAGATTATTTTGTTTTGGGAGATACCATTTTACATACAGCTGTCTACTTTCTAAATCATCTATCTCTATTGTTTGATTACACCCATACCCCACCCCTAAACACTCTTGTATTTAAGTAACCAATCAAAACTCTTGAAGTATATTGCCTGCATATTTGGATTGGGGGGTTTTTTGGTGGTTTTTTTTGGTTTTTTGTTTGTTTTGGTTTGGTTTTGTTTGTTTGTTTTTTGCAGGGAGGATTGGGGGGTCTGTGGGGAGAGACTGTGGTTGGGTTTTTTATTCCCCTGAAGTTAAAAAGGGGGCGTTACCCTCCAGCCTTTGGTGGTTATTCTGGTACAGATGCCTACAAAAGTCACACTTGTATTCCGAGGACATGTGCAAGGACAATGAGATAATAAAGAGCAAAAGTGAGCTGGAATGGGTATCCTGGGAGTCCCACAGGTAGTCCAGGTTTCCAGGAGGGAAAGCTGGAGGAAGAAGAGAGATCCTGTATGTTCTCTCCCTAAGGACAGGTTTAGGGCTCTAACATTGTCTGCATTGCTCTGTTTCAACACTGCATGCTTGCTCAAAAAACCAAAACTCAGCTTCCCCAAAAGACACTCAGTCCTGCAGGTACTTGTACATAACAGTGACCACATTCCTAAAGTATTAATATAATAAAGAAGATACATAAAATAATGCTCAGCAATGAGCACAAACCTTATGGGAACATAGGTCATTTGGAACTGAATCCAGAAGTTTAAATCATTAGGTTTCTGGATGTGGCAAAATTAGCCCAGCCCCATCATGAGATTTAACCTTCCTTCAAGGGTTACAAAACAGGAAAGGCTGGGACTAGGAACAACAATAACTGCAAGAAAATAAGCCTTATCTGAAACTAATCAGTTACTAATGATTTGAGGAAGATTATGTCAACTCCCCATATATGAGTTCTTTATCAGAAAGGGTGAAGCACTACACTGCCAAATAACAGATGTGACTTCCACACTGATCTGTATTTAAGATACATGTTCTTCAATTACTCTTCTCATGCTCCTTGGAGGGACAACGGAAAAGGATTCCCAGCATCACAGGAACATCTACTGAGGGCTCAGTTTATATGCAGTCAAGGTATTCCACTTTGCCAGGATTAAGGGCTTTGATGTGACCCTTCCTGATGAGGCTGTAAAGGTGCACTCCCCTACAGTCACCGGAGAGGAGGCTGTAGCAAGGTGGGGGTTGGTTTCTTCTCCCAGGTAAGGACAGACAGGATGAGAGAAAATAGTCTCAAGTTCCACCAGGGGAGGTTAAGTTTGGATATAAGGAAGAATTTCTCCATCAAAAGGGTGTCAAGCACTAGAACAGGCTGCCAAGGAAGTGGTTGAGTCACCATTCCTGGAGGAATTTAAAAGCCATGTGGATGTGGCACTTAGGGACAAGGTTTAATGGTGGACTCAGCAGTTCTGGGTTAATAGTTGGATTCACTGATCTTAGAGGCCTTTTCCAAGCCAAAGAATTCTATGGTCTATTCAGAATATTTGATTATATTCAGATATATAGAGACAGCTGTCTGTAATGCAAGAAGAATATAGAATATTCCACAAGATTTTTTATTGCTTCCTGCAGAATTCCAATTTGCTGGCTGGAATTCAAGACACTAGAATTTGGTTTTGATGCTTCTCCTTGATCAGGTATTAGCATTCCTCCTGATGCCAGCCTGACAACATTTCCAGTGTTTTCACAAATATTCTCTCAGATCACACTGCTCAGGTGCACTTATGCTGCAAGACTGCAGACAGCTCCAGCTCAGAGACAGCTTGCTGGAGGCATGAGCTGTGTGTCAGAAAGCCATGCTGATTGCTCCTCTATGGAAAAATGAAAATGCCTCATGTTCACACACATAGATTTGTTGGCAGCAGCTTCAAAATTTGTGGTACAATCAGTTCAGTGTTAATTGCACACCTTCATAATTGATGCCCAGCTCCTTCTAAGGACTGAATTTCTGCAGCTGGAGAGGCCAACAGATCCTCTGTGACTGGGATTTTGATGAGAAGTGTCCTTGAAGTTTTACAAAAATATGGACACAGGAGGAATTCCTCTCTGTATTGTCTGCAGGCATCTCCTTGCATGAAATGAGGCATAAAGGTTTTCACCAGACACACACTTAACAAGAGTTATAGCAGGTTTTGATGTATCCCCTACAGCACCCTCAGGCCTCATCCACAACAGCTGAGACACTCTAGCTAAAGCCTCAGTGAAACTATTGCCGTTGATGAAATTTCCTCTGACCAGGGAGGTCAGGGATATATTTTGGCCAAGAACCCTAATGACCCTACAGCACTAAGACAAACCTTTTCCAGCTATTCGTCTGCATTCCTTAGGCATGAGGATATGAAGAGGGGGAAGCACTGAACTATGTAAAGCTCTGAAGGAAAGGGAGACATTCCATGCTACAAAGCTGTTCCAGTTAGCATCTCATTTATATTCTAGGATATAAACATAACTTCCCTCCCATATGTGATGAAGATTCCCACACATAACTTTTCAAGACCAATGCTGCATAAACCTCCTTATAGACCAGTCACCCCACAGCCTCTGAGAATTTCTAGTGAGTGACATTTTTGACTTCTTTTTAGTATACTACCAATAAATGACACAAAGTTAACGTGTATTTCTCTGCTTCCTGTCTACTTCTTATATCTGTTTCTTTCACATCAAGCAGGGACCTTTGATACTGCTTACACACACAGTTCATGCATGTAGAAAAACCAAGAAATCTGGCTTCAATCACCAACTGGTGCTTGTAGACTACACTGGAATATGAATAAAGGTAATAAAAGACAGCCAATGGAAAAAAAAAATGTGAGGAGACCACAGACTTGTTAACATACAGCATGGCATGAACAATGAAGGTAGGTATAGAAAAAAAGTAGAAGATGAGGTAGGAGGGTACTGTGCCACCCAGGTTCCTGCCAAAGCCAATAGGAGCAAGAGATGGGTTTAAATAGACAAGCCTGTCTCCAAGCTAAAATTCCCAAAAGAAACTAGGAGTTCATTTCTCTCTCTTATTCATGCATACTTTAGAAACCTCTGGAGACTGCTCTGCAAACTGGAACAATAAAACAAAATGTCAAGACAATAAATGGGGCATTGAATCTCTGCCGTCTGTTGGAGGAAGGCCTTTTCTGACTTGAGGGCTGTACCTTCTTTCCACTTCCCAACAACAAAACTCTGCAGAGCTGTCTTCAGGATGACCTCTACAAAGAGTGGGGCAGCACAAAGGCACTTGGCTGGATCAATTACCTTCAAAAACATCTACTTGAAACACACTTTGCCACAGGTATATCTCACTATTCTTTTGCCATTTATTCTATGATGTCATAACAGGTATGTTGTTAGAGACAATGATAAACAGCAGGAATCCATTTTATTTTTCCGTAATTCTGAGGAAATTAATTCCAGTTCCATTTCCACTCCCAAACTCCAAGGAGCTCCACACATATTGCAATATATGAACAGTGAAACAGTGAATGCTTTGTTCTCATTTGCAGCATAAGCACTTAACACGAAAGGTAGACCTAGCTTCCCTTTTCTTTGACCAGGAGAAATTCACTGTTACTATTTATCTACACATTTCACTTTGCCTGGAATCTTAATTCCTGGCAGTAATGGCTTTTATGCAAAAATGGTAAAGCAAGTGTCTTGTTAAACTGTGGTGAAGCATCAGAGGCAGCTTTGTGGCCAGAAGACTCAAAGCCCCAGCTCCATCTTCAGCATATTGGGCAATTTAAGTCATGCAAGTAATTTTATTTTCCTCCAGTTTGATTTCTTAACCTACAAAATGGAGATACTGGCTAAAATTATTTAAGGATGTGACAATATCCACAGTGTCATTCGTTGTTTTTATCTCATGTTTGCATGAAACCAAAAACTTTATGTTGCACAATAAGCCAGTTGTGCTGATATGTCCATTCTCCCATAAAAAGCAGTTGCTGGGTTTGTTTCTGCTTCAGTCAGGTCTTTAGCCCACTGTGGCTCCTCAGGAAGCTCTCCCAGCATCAAATGAATTCCATAAAGTGTTCAGCAGAGGCAGAACAGCAAATTTTAATCATGCTTCATTGAATCAAAACCTTTTAATTAGCTCTAGTAATGGCTCCATCCAGCTTTGCAAAACACTTTGGAGAATTGCATTGAGAAGTGCTGTATCAGAGCTAGGTATTATTACCTACCACAAATATGAGCTAAAGACTTCAAAAGACATACAGGCAACATCTTTGTGCCTTCATTGACTTAAATGCTGCTTCAAGTCATAGGATATTCCTCAAGGAAGAATTTCAAGTCATTAAACAATTAGTAACCTTGCAACCCCTTTGAAAAATAAATAGTGAAAATTGGGCACTCACACAAACTGCTTCATCTGCTGGAGTATGGCTGTTTCTGGAGCAAAACATAATACTCATTTTATAGTGCAAAGCCACAGAAGCATGAAGGACACAAAGGACAAAATATTGTTTTATCCATTTAGAGTAGAGAAGGGAAGTCTGTGGAGGCAGAAGTGCAGTAAACAAAAATAAAATAAAAGCACTTAAATAGTACCCTATTCTTGATGCCAAACTGGTCAGAAATAACTCACATTTCCAAATTTGGTAATCTTCCAAGGAGGAATCAAAAGCAACAAATCTTTGTAGGGCTTGGTAAGGGTAGAAGGGAGGGTTTTCCGGGTTTGATTTAGTGGCTAACTTAATCTGTACTGTTTGTGATTGTTTAACAGTGTTGGTGGGCTGGTCTTGTGTTATCTTTAGATGACACTTTAATGTTGCAGGGCAATCATTATTACATTCTGGCGAGCTCAGGGCGCCTCGAACAATTGCTTAGATCCAAGAGATGTAATAATTCCTCAGGCAGACAGGCACAAGTGTTAAGCCCAGCACCTGATCCAGATCTCATTTGAAAACCATGATGTCCAAGAGGGCTGTGCCCTCAGCTCCTCCAGAACCATTGGCACACATCTTCTCTGGTCAGGGGACAAATGCCATGAACTGAATCACAGAACCAAGTGGGCTCTTGGGAGGTCTCCTGCCCACAGACTGAGCCTTTCCCAGTCTGTTTAGCCTACAAGAAGCTGTTTAGTCAGAATGTTTTAGAGAACTTTGCAAAAACCACTCTCGTATCATACAGCTTGCTTTGCCAAAGCCACCAGTCCTATTCAAAGGCAGATTCCACTCTGCTTCCAAGCCTGCTGGAAAATATCATCCTGCCTCTTCAAGTAAGGGGAGCACACTATCATGCTGGGATATTTTCACCCTTTTACATGAAGTGGAGTAAGAAATACCCTGAGAAGCAGGGGAGTGGGGTATGGGCTACATTCCTTCATTGGTCTTTCAAACAACATGGCAGAAAAACTGACATTTAGTCTTAGAGTTAGGACGGGCACTGTAGGTGGGCATGGCAAATTCCAGCCAGGAGCACAATCCTCACTGTGCAGCGAGCCCCCAGGAGCAGCTTTCTAAACAAATGGAGCAGAAACCCAGTGTATTAAAGACATCGATTCCCTTACAACTACGCTCCCAGGTGGCAGGAACTGGGCATCACTCAGCCTTACAGAAGGATATAGATTCTGATCTTGTTAAGTATCAGCTGTGGAAAAACAGATGCCTGTCCCTGCTTTTCAATTCATTTACTGTTGCTACTAAGCACAGTAGAGAAAATCATCAATGGATCAGGTTTCCAAATGGGAAACAAAGCCACTGGAAAGGCCTAAGTCCACTTCCACCTTTTTGGGAGGTTTTATCATTGTTTCATGATCCTCTTCTAAGAAACACAGTATCATGCTGTTTACATG
Organism: Trochalopteron elliotii; assembly: GCA_024734555.1. Lineage (NCBI taxonomy): Eukaryota > Metazoa > Chordata > Aves > Passeriformes > Leiothrichidae > Trochalopteron > Trochalopteron elliotii. The sequence continues at coordinate 978,873 of JANPWX010000452.1, read as the reverse complement.
CACTTAAATACTCGAGTTACCTCAGCAAAATGCAAGTGTGTTAATGTAGTTCAAGGTTTAGACTTCCATTGCCCTTATTGTGAACAACATCCTTTGTAAAATACAAAAACTAGACACATTTTCAGGATTTCTTTTTCTGACTTAAAAAAAAAAAACACACCACCCAGATGGGGTTTCAGTCCCAAATATGCAATTGGCATTTGGCCCAGTGTAAAGACATGCCCAAACTGCCTGAGGATGGAGCAGCTGTGGGGCCAGGGGTAGGTCACAAACTGCCTAAACCAAGGAGACTTTGCAGGAGGGATTCCCTTAGGACAGAGAAGAGCTCTGAGGAAAACAAGCAGCCAGTAAACTAAATCATTTCCATTCAGTCTCATGATACACAAGTTGAAAGCATTTTCTGTCCCTTTAATGCTCCTTCTTCCTCCACCTGAGCCAGAAATTGCCAGCCAGTCTGATCTCCTGATGAAACTATCTCCCAACATCAGTTTACAAGGAAAGGAGAGCTTCCAGAGTAGCCACAAATCTAGTATGGTACTGAAAGAAACTTTTGTTAAATACAATAAAGTGATGTCAGGAAAGATCAGCTAACCCAGCTTGTGATCCAAACTCTGTAAATGTCTACATGAGTGTAGAAAAAGACCAGAAAAAATACTGGAGAAGGAGAACAGAGCAGTTCACTTCTCTAGCCTGCATCCCCTCCACAAGAGAGGGTACAGGAGAAAAATTATGTCTGTGGTACCAAATATCTGCAGAAAGACACAGCAAAACCAAAGCACAGCTAAGGATGCAAACAAATGTCCTCTTACTTGCTTATTCCCCCCCTTGTGTATTTTATGCATGTAGCTTAAAAATATTTGACCTAAACGCAATCCATTTACACAAAATTGAAATTTGAAAAAGTTGCAGCAAGGTGTCCTTTGGGGGACTCAAGTCAATTCAAACAGACAGCATGTATAAAAAACTAACCTACAGAATCCAAAGGACTGAGAAAGAAAAAAGGTTATTTGAAAAGTTTTTCAAAGAAAATTATATCCAAAACCCAATTTAACCTGAACCTGAAAACTTTAGAGCCTAGTAAATGTGCAAGAGAGACCTATACACCATTTCCTATTAGGTGGCTGCCAAATAGATTTGTTACACATTTAATAAAGCAGTAAAATAAGGTATTTATGTAGCATGTTTAACTGTGAGCATGTTGGTAGCATTTTGTTTAAATGAAAGTGTAACCTGATAGATGCTACAGTTCCTGGACAATGGGAAATATGAGGAGAAAAAAGAAAAGCCAGAAATCCTGCTGCATCACAAAAAAAATAGCATCTTGCACAGCGCTGCTTTAACAGGCCAATAAAACCTGGATGTTTTGAGCCTCTCACAAGAGGGCCTGGCTGGCAGATGGTGAGTCCTCATGTGCCTCAGAGGGTCCAGCTACTTGGAGGGAGTAGTCTTGAACACCCTTTGCTGGGTCATACATCATTGCTATTCCTTCCTTCAGGGCTTCACCTCATACTTGGCAGGGGAGCAGAGCTGCAGCTCCTTCCAACGTCAACACCTTTTCTTTGCTCAGCCAGGGCTGTCGGCACAGAACAAACACCAGTTTCACCTTCCCAAGCTCAGAGCTCCCTGAGCCACATGCACTGCTCAGGCTCACTGAAACTGGACAGGAAAATTGCCTCCACCCTTCAGAATGCAATTTCAGCCCACCACAACCCTTCCAGGTTACAAAAGATATGCAGCAAACTGCAAAGGTACATGTCATAAAAAACAGCTAAATACAAACATCTGGTTGCTTTTGTTTCTTTCATGTGCAGGTCTCAGGACTATGTGGGGAGATATCAGTTATTGCTTTACAAACACACAGGGAAACTGAGTTCCAGGTAATGGAATGACTCAGAGGACCTCCGAGTGAGCAAAAAGCAGCAACTGGACAAGAGATTTGCCAGGCAGTAACTCTTTACCCAGATTTCTTTCTTTCCACAGACATTGTACTTAGTTGTTATGAAAAATAAAGAATTCTCTTTTGGAGAAAGATCAACATGCTCTTCCTCATGGGTGGTTATTCCCAGAGCAGTTAAAAACCAAAGGGAGAAATGTACAGAAATATCAACATTACAGAGCAAACCTGTTTTCTTCCAAGTGTGAGAACAGAAGCAAAGCAGGTATTTTGGGGCCAAATTGTTTTAAGAAATAGGTACTTTTCTGCTTCAGCACAGATATATGCAGACATGTAGACCTATCTTTAATACAAGGAAAACACTGAAACAATAAGTTGCTGCCATTTGCTTGCACTTTCCTAATGGGAAGGTCCCGAGTTCCCTCTAAGAGGAACATGTGGATGTTTTATTGTTAAACAATTATCCCAAAGCCACACTGAGGATTTTTGTATTTGGTTCAAACTGGATTTAGTGGAAAATGAGCATCTAACTATCAGAAGTGTCTTAGAAAATCTCAGCAGGGTTGTATAAAAAGCCAGAGCACTTTTTGTTCTATTTGAATCTAACCTAGTTAAGGGTCTGTAGAAAACTGAGGACTTACTAATAAAGATCAGAAACTGTGAAGGCAGAAAGGGTCTTTATCTCCCTCACTCCCTGGTCAAAATTAAGTTTAGGAATAAATGAAACATCTGCTATGATAACTTGTGTGTCAAAGAAACCTCTGCTTCCAGCCATAAAAAGGGGTAATTTAATCCACATACAGAAAGCATAATTTGAAATATTTGTGAAAAGAAATGGATATATTAATATCTTTTGAATAGTCATGATAAATATACTCTACATAAGATGTAAACCTGAGCTGCACACTGATATACCAGAAAGTATCTTTGCCTCTTGGCACAGGTTTATAGTGGAGGGGAGGATGGGGATAGTAGATACAGAACTGCCTCCTTGTAACCAGAAATAATGGTTATGAATAAGACTCAAAAATCAGACATAAGTAAAGAGAGAAGAACTCGTCCTTTTCAAGAAAAAAAAAAGTATTAACATCACATCTCCGTATATACATTAGTCATTTAATAAACATTTGAGATTACACAGTGAAGACACAGAGTATTAAAAGCCTAAATTTTCCTCATAGCCTCACCATCTGATCATACAGCTTTTGAAGAAAAGTAACCTTCATTTAGAATCATATTTTATGTTGTGGGGGCATGTAGAAGCTATTTGAGGCACTGAAGGGCAGCAGCAATATTATCATCTCAAAATCGCTGCTCTAGGTACTTGTAGTTCAATACAAAAGAAAATGTTTTGCCTCACAGTATATTTCTGATTTTCCTAAGACTCACACTGAAAATGAAGAAAAAAAGTGTTTATCTGTTCCCAGAATTACCTTCCCAATCCTTCTCATCTGCATTGATGTTTTCCTCACCTACCAAAGTCAGATGCAGTCTTCTATTCATTTGTTCACATTTTGTTAAGTGCTTTTAGATTTACAAATGAAAGATGCTACTCTGTTTCTATAGCTCATCATCTTTCTGCTGCTATCTGAATTCAGCTCCTGCTTTCTATTGTCATTTGCCCTACTCCTAAAAAACCACCAATCTCAGTTTGATTCAGAGGCCCTCATCATTCGGGTTTTTTTAATCCACATGATAAAGCCTAGAGATTAAAATAACCGATCTCCACTAGACCCAGTACAGAAATACTCCATTCAGTTTGTAGAAGTTATGGAGGTAAGTCTTCATTGTGTATTGAAAACAAATATATAGATACAGATATATAAAATCTCATTTTAGGTCAATGAATCCTGGATCAAAACATCTCTCACTGACTATCCAATATTTAGGGTTATCCTAAGGCTCCACAAAAAAAAAAAAAGTTAACATATACTTGCCCCTTACTCTTTGTCTAACTAGGAGGGGAAAGGTAATAAAAAAGATTCAGAAACAATTTGAAATTTGCAGCCAGAACTACAGTGCCAGGTGAGGAAGAAGTGAGCAGACACTGCTGGGATAATTCATGTCCAGGTCCAAAGCAGCTGCTCTGTGTGGTCTCCACCCCAGCTGACCTTCCCATTACATGTTTGTCTGGGCTGGACAGGCAGATGTGCTTGCCAACCTGTCCTGCTGCAAAGCACACGGGAAAGGGAAAAGGAAGTTTTTAGTCCAAGACAAAGCACTCAGCTATGCAGGGCTGGATTCCTGCTGTTTTAGCCATTATCCATAGGCTCATGAATATACATAACATATTTGAATTTCTCACATGAATATGCCACCAACCATAACTGTCCTGCTTCCAGAGCACGCCTCCAAGCCCAGTGGCTCAGCTACACTTCTACAGAGCAAAACATTCTCCTGTCTCTCCAGATTAAAGAATAGGTCAGATTTTTTCCTCTATCACATCAGCCTACTCACAGTAGCTCTGGGTCAACATTAGTATGCCAAAAATCAGTCAGATTCATCTCATGCTCTCTGTACATAATAATGCTCTCTACTAAAAATAACAATAATGGATTGAATGTGAACCATTAACCTTCAAAAGAGAAGCTGGCTTCAGTCAGAGCAGCAAGAAACTTCTCCCATCTTTCTCATAGGCAGTGCTTTTAAACTAGGTATTAACTCCTGTCATTTTTCAGTTGCCAGTAATATCACAATGTACAATGATCTACACAACTGGAAAGACAAGACCCACACTTCCCCTCAGCCTTATATCCCAGACTGCTGCCCCCCTCCAGATGCAATCTCTTGGAGGTGAAAAGGCAGACAGTGTATTTGTCTCATAACTTTTTTTACCTTCCACTGTTATTCCCTCTGGAGCATGTGTCTGTCACTGAAAACTCCATGGTTCTCTCTCTGCTTTGTTTGGGGGACAGAGCCTTAGCTAAACTTTCACCAACCTCTCTGTTGGTTTCTCCAGCTCACGGAAAACTGTCTCACAGGGAGACAACTCAATGGCAAACAATGCCAGAATTAAAGCTGAAATCACTATTAAATCTTATATGACACTCTTTAGCAGAAAAAAGTACAGTCTGATATACCTCTCTTGGCATTCCACTAAATACAGATGTCAACATCAGAACAGACAAACAAAGGATTATGTCACCAGCAGCTCAGGTACCTGCTATCATAGATTGTCTGTGACAGACAAGAAGCCTCAATGCTCACAGGTGGCTTTGTTACCAGTTATCCCCTTTTTTGGGCCTAAAAACTCCCAAGCCATAGTGGAAGTGGCATCAACAAAATGTAGGTCTCACATCCATCTACAGCTTGGAAGCAGCAGCACAAGCAGAGATTATGGCACACACAGAGTTCATTACAGCCCAGCTGCTGCCCTTGGACTGCTTTCAGAGGGAAGCTAAGGGCTAAAAGGAGAAAGAAGAAAAGCAGAACACTAAGGAAGAGAAAAGAATTCCCAGCATTTCCCTGGGAGCTAATAGACAACTTTCCCCAAAGCACAGGGGTTTAAATGAAGCCTTACTTAGAGGTAAAATGGCAAGAATCTGAGAGCCTTTGCCTCTCCCGAATTTATTTTTTCTAGAGAGTTACCTGTGTTGTCCAAGTTATGCAGCCACAGGAAAAGCAGAGCAGGCAAAGGAAGATTAACCCCAGCTCACCTTGGCATTAGATGAGAAGGCAGTTCTGCCACCTGGCAACATCCTCCTTCACTTCCCAGGCCCAAGGACACCGCTGGAGAGAAAGAGAAGTTCCCCTGCCAGCTGCTCTGCAACTATAGCAGCAAGAATAGTGCTGCTTCAGAGGCTAATAAGCACTGAGCCAATCAGCAGGAAACACCTCTGCACCAACCCTTAGCACCGGGAAGGGAAGAGCTGAAGCACAGCACCTGTGAAAGCAGGGAGGGAGGCTTGGAAGATACCCTGAGGCTGAGTAATAACAAAACCAGGAGATCAGGGTTGTGCCATTAAAACTTGCAAGTACCCCTGAGTGTCCCGAGGGCTTTCAGACAAGACAGGTGACAAGAAGGAGACACCATGAGCTCCCTGCCCTTGTCCTTGTTTTACTCTTTAGGACAATTAAATGATTCCAGATATTTATTCATTTCCACAGGAGAAATGGTGATGGATACACCCACAAAACACCAACAGAAATATGCACACTAATCTAAAGCTGCATGAATTGTATTGATGAGAACTGAGTGCTGTTTAAACTGTTTTGGAGTAAGTAATCTTTACAACCAGCCTTCAGGGAGGTGCAGATGATTTTACACCTCTTCTTTACGATCCCTTTTTCCCTTTCCAATCCCAACCTCCACTCTCTTTCAAGACAGTCATTTCAGAGCTTGAGTGGCACAAGTAATGTTCTGCTCAAAGATCAAGTTAACAGTATAGCAGGGATAATATAATAGCAAGCAGTAAAAGCACAAGCTGTGGTATGGAACTGCAGCCCAATTTGCAACTTCAATGTGGAAATAATCAGAGCTTGCTGATTATTTGGTAAGCTTTTGCACTTTACTTAATTGCCATATCTTCAAAACAATATTCCTGGCTCATAAAGCTCATTTGAACAACACGATAACAGGATCTTGTGAGCCTAGAACCAGGATTAAGATATGAGGGAAACTGGAAACTTCAATCATTATAATGCTGTAGCACAAATGAGAAGCACTTTCACACACAGCGAGTCAGTCAATATGTCCCATTTCTCTTTGTGCACATAGAAAGAAACATGACTTTAGATCCTTTCCCTTGACTTCAAGTGATAGGAGTTTTCAGTAGGACAAAGGATCAAAATCATTAGAACTCCTCATTAATTTCACCCCAAATTGCAAAAACTGTTTATACTCCCTCAAGTAATAATAATGTTGAAAGCAAAAATGTCAAGAGACAGATTCATCTCCTAGCTTCAAGGACTTCCCAGAACAATGAGCAGAGTCAGTGTCTGAAACATCTGGTCCTCACTGAAGAAGGGTTGCAAGATCTTCCAGGCCAGCCCTCCCAAAATCTTTGGTTTCTACTCTAATACTTGGAACAGCAGGCTGAGCAGAGTGCTCTGCACAGTGCTAGTCAGTTAGCATCTGTCCTCTGTGATTGTGACTGGGTGTCCCATGAAGAATAATTATCTTTTTCCTACGGGGAAGAAATGGAAACCAGTAATTCAGTGTGACAACCTCATCAAAATGATAAAATGAGTTATAGCTTTAAAACTTTATGCAGTGACTGTTTTTAATAACGTGGGAGTTAAGAGAATAATGTTAAAAGTTTCAACTCAAAGACCTGGTTTCCTGTGCTGGCACCAGTCCTAACACTAAATGTTAACACATTAAGCATTCTTACATCTTCATTTTAAAGAGCAATTAGGAGACAGATATACTCACACTGAAATAACATCCCGTTCCTGTGTGTGTGTGAACACACACAGGGCACGCTTCCGACAGAAACCCACTGTGCTGTCGCTGTGTCCTTAAGGACTTCTCCATTTGCACAAGTTCACTGAATTCTCAACTACATTGCAGCAGCTGACAGCATTTCAGCCTACAGCCACAGCTCAACCAAACGTATCTTCAAAGAAGGAGGGAAGGTGGCATTAAAAGTGAACATCTGCTCTTGTCCCAACCTACCAAGCACATCTCCAAGGTCAGAAGCCCACAGCAGAATGTAGCAAAAGCACTGGCTCTAGGAATTAGACCATTCATTCCCTGAACAGCTTTAACTATCTGAGAATACACTCCAGATGGAGAACAAGTTACATTACTCTAAACCTGTTCACTGTGGATTAAGCTAAGGCAGGCCAGACCCAGCTGGCTGCGAACACAAAGCTCCAGACCTCAACTGATGAGTAAGAACTCTTACTGTAACTCACTGCAACTCAGTCACCTCTACCCCAGAACAGTCTCCAGCTCTCTGCAACTAAACTATCCTAACTGCAAACTCTGATTATCAGCAAATAATAGCCCCAAATAGAAAGGCATCCCCACACCAGAGGGTGGGTTGGCCATGAAGTGTTAATGTAGTAGCTGATCCCTATCCCTACAGTTTGTAGTAGTGTTGGCTTCAGAAAGTTCAATTGCTAAAGGAGAACACATCTTCCAGGTTCAGTCCCCAGTGAATAAAAGGTTTCTAGCAAAATCACACAGCTGTTCAAAGCCTACATAAATGAAAAGAGGATTTAAATGTGAAACTCCATAAGCAACCAACCCTTGCTGATTGCTCAAATCAGTCTTAAAACTTCTGCAGAAGGAAACATCAAGGACCAGGGAAAGGGTAGCTACGGAGGGAGGGGAATCTCCACCATGGCCCCTCTCTACCAGGGCAGAGCTCTAGGGTAGCATAGGAGACCAGGATTTATGGAATCTGCACTGGATCTCATAAGCGGGCAGGAGTTCTCCTCTATGACATTTAACTTGACACAGCATGAGGCATTTCTACCTGAAGAAAAAGCAACAAACAGGAAAAGATTTTGCAGTCGAATAAGGGGTAAAAATGATGAGTGCTAACTCTCAGATGATATATGGACACCCGAAAAACATCCAAAATTCTTCCCAAAAGGGGGAATTTCAGGTCTTGCAGGGTGTGACTCTGTAAGGTTTGGTAAAGCCACTTATAACCTCACCAAAGTTCAATTCGACTAAGAATGTTTACAAGCACAAAAACTAGGCCAAATTGAGAATGTAAATATTTGGATTCAGTTCCCCAAACTTGTCTCTATCCACACTGCCAACTAAATCCCAACTGCAGACCAAAAATTCTGAAAAGCAACAGTTGCGCACACTTTACAGCACACAGACAAAACTAACACACAGGCACTCAGCAACAGGAAAAAAAGGAAAAAAATAAAAGGAAAACCCCCAAAATTGTAATCTAAACTAAACTTATTCTAAACAAGACATCAAGGTAGTTTGGACCAAAAATCAAATCTGCTATCATTTCATACATTTTGAAAGTCTGATCAGTCCAGATGTTGGTCCTCTGCCGTGCAGGAGCCTGGGTAACATTAAACATAGCTAGATTACTCAAGACCTCTTAGACAACATGATGTTTGTAGCAGACAGTGGTAACTTTGACCTAAACCATATTCTCTTAAGCCATCCAAAGCATGAACTTCCATTTTCCAGGCAGATGAATTGAGGAAAGACTCCTCTGGAATCACAGTAATTTATTTGGCAGACTCAGTCCCATATTCAGAAGTGATTTAGGAGCCCAGATCACCTGGAGCTCTCAACACACATGATCTTTTCTTCTCTAGTTTTATCCCTGTTCTTTTAGGTATAGATAAGAATGGCAACCATGGATTCATGGATTCATTCAAGGGACTTTTGACCTCCCATAAACACAGATCCCAAGGGATACTCCATATTCTCAGCTGCCGGTTTCCAGCCCCTCTTCAAAAGTGTTAAATGCTGTTCAGTCCAACATCTCCGTTGCAGATACTCACTGGAGGAAATCAGAGAGGTGAGAGTGTCATTAAGACCAGCATTTTTGTTGTTGTTGTTGTTGTATGATAAGAATTTGGGCATCATTACTCCCACTACAGTAAACTAACAAAATAATCCATCCTTTCCCTCTTCAGTTAAGCAGGAAAAGCACAAATCTGATTCTTTTGCTTTACTCAGCTGTGGGAAACTTGGGTTTACTTTCCAATTAAAAAAAGGCTCTTCAGTGTACTTCACAGTGACCTCTTCACAAGGGGCTTGTATAATTTCTTTAAATGCCCCTACACTAAAAATAGTCCTGCTTCCTAAACACAAGTGTTTAGCAGTTCCAAGCATTCCAAGATCCTGCATACCACTTTAATTTTTTCTTAAACTAGCAACATTCATTTAACCAGCAATTAAAAAAAAAGAGGCCCAGCCGCCCCAGTGATTCTTCCCAGAGGGTCTTAGATGTTTATGAAACACAATGAAAACAATAAAGTGGATAAAATCATGCTATTCCATCAAGTCCTTGGCAAGACTTCCCAACCAAGAATAAATTGGCATGGTATGTTACAGTCAACAGATTACACAATGGTTTACAGGGTCACCAACAATAAGGGGTCACACACTCCTTAAAGAGCTGCAGTGTACATTAGGGCACTTGCTTAAAGGGAAAGAGCAATGCTTGATCCTGAGCTTCTCAGAGCACATTCTGGCAGCCACAGCAGAAACATGCTGCAGGGGTAGGAGAGGACAGAAGGCTCCTCTCCTCCTGCCCTGAGCCAGGAAGGGCAGTGACTGAGCTGCACAAGCTGGCTGGGGGAGTTTAGCACCCTGAAGGGAGCAGCAGAAAGCCAGGCCAGGCAGGGCTCTCTGATTTCTGCACACAAGAGGAGAACACATGCTACATCCTTTTAGGAGCAGGACAGTCTCCACATCCCAGTGAGGCCCAGCACCACCATCCTGTCAACTCATCCCAAAAGCCCTTTTCCTCACTCCATATTCTTGAGGAAACTGATTCCACCCCAGAAGCAAGGCACCAGTTCCATGTCGGTCTAGTCACTCTTAACAGTGGAGAGACTGTAGCTAATTTTAAAAGGTGCTTGACTGTACTCCTGGGTAACTTGATAAAGTCATGACCATTGTTATAAATGTGTTACAATTTTATTTCAAATAACTAATCTTAAAGAAAGGGAAATGAATGGTCAAACCCATAAATCTTACTCTTACATGCCAACTTGGTAACAGACTTCCACTACGCCACCTGCATAACCTGATCACCACAATGAGAGTTAAATTTTGGTCCTCCTAAAACATAAATTATTTCCTCAAACCTCTCCTTAAATGCATGATACTCCTACCTGTTAACTTATCCTTCCACTATATGGAAATTTTCATCCACCCTATAAATGAATCATGTATAAACTAAACATTCTGAAGTCTTAAAGACAAATCAACCTCACTTTAATTCATCCTATCATCAAAAACCAGACTACAACTAACAATTTCATCCTGTACCTTCTACGGGTTTTGATCACTCCAAATTTATTGGATTATTTAATGCATGTCTGAAGTTAAACCTGACTAGGCAGCATAAAGAATTAAAGAAAACCTATTCCACAAGTCAGCTCAGGGTGTAGAAAACACTACTACTGACATACTCCATGCAGTAACACTATGCACCCAGCTTTATTCAGCTTGACTACTAAATTCGAAGTACATTTGAGTGATAACACTGGAGTAAACACAAGAAGTCTCTCTCGTATGTAACTGCTACTCTTTGATTGCAGTGACCGTAGTAACGCAAACATTTGGTACCAAGCCAAGAGCAGGACATCTGATTTTCCCACCAAGTGAACTGCTGCAGAACTCCCTTGGCTCTTCAGCCAAATCTGTCCTGGGATCCTAAAGTCTTCCGCTGGAGTCCAGGTGGCTCCTCTACACTTTTCAGCACGCACGCAAGCACCGCAGCCAGCGGGACCAACGATGCGAGTGGGCATTGAAAGGGAAGCGCCGCAGCTCCTTCTCCCCAGCTCCGAGCCCCACGCTCTGCGCGCTGGCTCCCCAGCCGGGTTGGAGTTATCCCGGTCCGACCGAAGTGGTCCCGCGGGCTCTGTCCCTCCGCGGGCTCTGTCGCTCCGCGGGCTCTGTCGCTCCGCGGTGCCTCTGCCCTCTCCACCCACGCAAAAAGCAGCGTCCCGTGAGGCACGGCGGTGGCACCAGTGCGGGAGCACCGAGTCCCCGCTCCGCCCGTGCGCAAGGACCCCCTGACCATCTGCGCTCCCCCGGGGCAGGGCAGGGCAGGGTCCCGCAAGGATCGCTGGTCCGGCCCGCACCGGCACGGCTCCGCTGTCCGCGGTCCGGGGACCCACAGCGCCCGAAAGCTCCCGCCGCCCCCCGCGCATCCCCGGCCCGCCCCGCTCTCCGGAGGCTCACGGCACGCAGGGACGGCCACCCGGAGCACGAGCTATCGCTTCTCCCCCCAGTCCCGCTCCCCTGCCCGGCTCCCCGGAGGCGACCACCGCCCGGTAACGCGGCTCCCCGGCCCTTACCGAGGCGCGCAGGGATGCGCTCCCTCCGCCGGCCGCCTGAAGCCCCCGTCCCGCAGCCCGGGCGATTGTAGCTTTTTTGGAGAAGCTGGGAAGAGGGAAAGAAAGGGGGGAGGGAAGGGGGTGGGAAGGGACTCGGATCGAGGGAGAGAGAAGTATGCAAAGGCAGGAAGTGGAGACGGCCACGACCAGTGCGGGAGATTAATGGGAACCAGTCACCCGGCAGCCAACAAAGAAACCTGCTCCCCCAGCACAGCGCAGCGCAGCCCGGCCCGGGCTGCAGCCCCGCCGGCAGCGCTCGGCCCCGGTCCCCGGGAGGGGTGGGTGCCGCCTCCCCCAGCCCCAAACCCGGGTCCCGGACAGGCGGGAGGGAGGGGAGCAGCCGGGCAGGGCCGGCTTGTCCGTAGGAAGATGCGATGGGCACAGGAAGAGGAGGAGAGGAGGACGGAGCCCCCCGACTGACAGCCCTCCTCCTCTCTCTCTCCCGGAGGGGCGATATCGCTTGGTTTTTATTGAAAACACTACGAGCGCCGAGCTCCGGCCGGCGCGGAGCCGCTTGCGGGGCAGAGCGGAAGGAAGGAGGAGTGCGGGAGGCGGCTTCCTGCGCCAGGCGCGGGGCAGATGGCTCCATCGGGGGGCTGCGAACCGGGGAGCTCCCGGGCCTCTCCGAGCTCCGCGGGTAGCTCGCACTAACAGCACCTGTGGAGGGCCAGGGAGGCAGCGGCGTGCTCTGGGCTTCCAGCCTGGTACCTTGGTTCCGATCCAGCCCCCCGAGAGCAGCTCCTGGCAGCGATGTGGAAGCTCCGCTCCCTGGGCAGCGGAGCCCGAGGTGTCCCGCTGGCTGGCACGGGCCAGCCGGGGCCCCCAGGGCATCGCGCATACCAGGGGTGAAGAAAGTCCCTGCATGGCACATTGTCTGCTCAGACAGCCAACAGCATTGTACGGGCCACCTCCCTGGCACACATGTCCACGGCTTCTTGTGGTTTGGTAGATGAGAAACTCACGCAAAACCCACCCATTATTTTATTTGATATAAAATAATACAGAAGAGGCAGGATGCCTCTTAGCAGGACCATGAGGATTGTAAAATACAGAGACTGCTCCTAGATCTTGAAGTAGTATGTAGGCATTGATAAAACAAGTCATTTCACAATAGATTAACCAAATTATATTAGGTACAGAAGAAAACTAAAGAGCAATGTGTATTCTGCAATTCGAAATATGAATTCCAGCACTGCACATTTCTGGAACTTAAAAGCACTTGCTGGCTTTCTTTCCTTTGACTGAAATGGAAGCAAAATAGTGTTCAGCATCAGGCAAAGGCTTACAAGCTTTCCTACTCAAGGATACTTCCCTGAGCCCAAAACCAAGTGCAAACTATTCCTGTCTTTTGCCACCTCACCAGCAAAATGAAATGTATTGTCTTCAGATATTCTGATCCATCACCCCACACAGTGAGGAATCTGGTGGAAATGCCCAGCATTTCACAAACCTCCATTATATTTCAAAAGAATGAATGTACAGGAAATAAGAGTAACTCTGATCTGGATTCTGATGTGAATGTGTGTTTCAAAGCAAAAGCTATTTCAGCTGTCAACCTTCTTGGGACAGATGTATTTACTCAGCTGCAAAAGGAGTACTGTGTCATCAAACATCAAAAAATGGTGGGAGTTTAAATTTCAACACAACAGGAATAATTTATCTCCTGAACAACAAGCTACTGCTACAAATACCTAGAAGGAATAAAAAATGAACATAGTTTTCACTCCGTGTTATGGAAACTACATAGGAGGGCCTTTCCAAGTCTATTTCACAAGAGCAACAACATAGCAAACCCGCTCACCTCTCCAGGAGACCATTGCATGATGCAAACAAAGATGTTCAACTTCCAATTAAGCAGGAAGCAGTCTGTTCTGGCTGCTTCTCCACCACATCAAACACATTAACATTGCTTTTATCAAATATTATTTTTCTCCTCCCTTTATGTTGCATTCAGTTCTCTAGACCTAAAGCACTCCAGCAACTTGCCTAAATTTTCTTTTGAGTACAGGAGACCAAACTTAAAATTAAGCTGGATTTGAACACTGAATGGGGGCTTTCAATATCTTAATGAACAAGCAGCCTGTGAAGGGCTTGTTTGTTGTGGGGACTGGCTGTTGCTCTGCTTAAGCAACTGGGAGGTGACAATAAAATGTAAACTACGAGAGGATTATTTTTTTTTGCTTGTCAAAGAGATTACAGCTAGCAAAGCTGTCAACAAGAATGAAGGACTTGAAGGATCAGGGTCTCCACGTTAACATTGGCCATATGGGACTTAAAGAACTTTTTGGTGCTTATATTCCCTTTCTACTGTCACCTCGGTGCACAGGAGGTTAGTGAAGGCTCAAAGCGGCTCCGCTCCCACACAGCCACAGCCGCTCCGGTAACTCCGAGCGGTGCCCCAGCCTGGCACTGCCCTCCTGGGACAGGCCCAGCTCGCACGGAGAGAACCGGCTCGTTTGGCAGATCCCGCTCGCAGGGGACCCGAGCGCTGCCGGGGTTCTCTCGCGGCCCCGGCGAGCGGGCTTTCCTTCGGGGAGCGGATGCCGCGAGTGCACAGCCCTGCCCGCTGACCCACACCCGCCCTCACTCGGCCGGCCATCGCCACCTACTGTCGCTGATAGTTCGTACCGCAAAACTTTAACAAAAAAGCAGCGGGCAGCACCGAGACCACGGGGCACGGCGAGGCTCGGCACCTCCGGCTTCTACGGGCTCTTCCCCGTTCGCACAGCGGCGACATCCGGGGAGCAGCGCCCGGGGGTACCTCACTGAGCCTTTCAGGGAAAGCCTGTCCGGAGGCACCCCTCCTGCGTTATCGCAGGGCAGGGCGTAAGGGACAAACAAAGCCCCCCGGGCCGTCCGCGGGGCCGCGTCCCGGCGGGAGCGGCGCCGGTGCC
>JANPWX010000452.1:935720-963702 GCA_024734555.1 Trochalopteron elliotii | reverse complement strand
CCGGGCGCGCTCCCGGCCATTGCGGTGCGCGCACTCGCGGACACAGAGACAGAGACGGACAGAGAGCTAGAGATATACCGAGATGCACCGAGATCCGTCTCCGCATGGACCGCGGGCCCGCCCGGACACGCCGCCGCGCCGAGCCCCCCGCCCCGCCAGGTGCCCCGAGGGCTCTGCGGCTCCATGCCCCGCCAGCCTCTGGCTCTAAAGCGACGGGCGGCACGCCGAGTGACCGGGAATGTCTCTCGTTGCAGGACGAAGACCAGGAACGCCTCAGTGCAGCGTTCGCTTCGATTAAGAAGCTGATGAAAGGAGTCTCAAAGGAATGCGAGGTGAGGGGTCACCCCCGGACCCGTCCAAAGGGGAATGTTCATGATGTGCCTGCCAGAGGTTTCGCTACTTTTACTAGAAAAATGAGGCTTCAGGTTTGCTCGTTGTACGGCGAGGGTTCGGCCAGTGAGCCTGTGGTGCCGGCCGAGGTGAAGAAATTTGGGGCATTCAGCACCCTGTGGCAGGGTGCATCTCACCGGTGTTGTCCTGACCGGCTGAGCTGGTACCACCTTGGCTGCTAAACACCACTATCCGCATTTTCTATAGACAGTACCAGGAGCCCGGTACAGATTTTAGCAGTTTTCTCCATTTCTTAGCGGAAAGAAGTATGTTTTCAGAGACAGAAATGTCAGGTGACATCACAAATACA
Source organism: Trochalopteron elliotii (assembly GCA_024734555.1). NCBI lineage: Eukaryota > Metazoa > Chordata > Aves > Passeriformes > Leiothrichidae > Trochalopteron > Trochalopteron elliotii. Next base: position 963,002 of record JANPWX010000452.1, on the reverse strand, counting down.
TTGTGTCACAAGGTATGGAATGTTTCCAGTGCTCCAAAGAATCTCTGCTGGGAAATGGCCTTATGACATAGTAACCTTTTGTAGTCGTCAGGGGAACGTGAGCCACTCATGCTGGCTGACATCCTGTTCCGGGAGGTGGAAATAAAGGAGGGTTTGAATCTCGAGTGAAGAGCTGCTTTGTGTCCTGCATTTGTTTCGAATTTAGAGTTTAACCCCGCCCCACACACAGTGTTGCTGTTGTGATTTAACCCCACTAGCAACTAAGTACCATACAGCTCACTCCCTCCCTGCCCACTTCCCCTGGCAGGATGGGGAGGAGATTCTGGAGAAAGTAAAACTCATGGGTTGAGATAAGAACAGTTTATTAATTGAAACAAAGTAAAATATGTTAATGCCAATGATAATAACAGTAATAACTGTGATGAAAAGGGGAGAGAGAAATAAAACCCAGGAAGAACAAGTAAGGCACAATACAGTTGCTCACCACTCACTGACCAGGGCCCAGCCAGTCCCCAAACAGCAGTCAAGCCCCTCAGACAACTCTCCCTGTTTATATACATGACATTCTATGGTATGGAATTTCGTTTTGGCTGGTTTGGTTGAGCTCTCACAGCCCTGTTTCCTCCCAGCGTTTTGTGCACCTCCCCACTGGCAGAGCAGGCGAAAAGTCCTTGACTTAGGGTGAGCACTACTCAACAATAACCAAAACATCATTTGTTATCAACACTGTGCTCAAACTAAATCCAAAACACAGCACTGTGCCAGCTACTAGGGGGAGAACTTGCTCTATCCCAGACAAAACCAGGTCAAACTGGATTTGGGAGGTTGCTACTGGGTATGGAGCATGGGCTCAGTTCTTTCTTTGTGGGGAGAAGAAGTTGAGAGGTTTGGTGTGCAGATGCACAGCTCACTGCTCTGGTGCTGGCTCTGGCTGCCAGGTGTCATTGCTCTGCTGGGTGGGCACACTGGGAGCCAGCCTCTGCCAGCCCATCCTTGTGAGCACAGCCCTGGAGCCTGTCTGAGAATTCCACTGCAGTTCGTGCCCTTGGGAGCTGTTATCACAACACAGCAGGGAGCTCACTGCCTGCAGGCTAATACAGAGCCCGAGTCTGCAATTAAATTAGAGAAAACAGTATTTCAGCACACCAAGTGATTAGCTCTTAGGCAACTCCTTTATAATTTCAAAGCACTACATACACAGTGACCAGTTAATCCTAAAACAACTGGGGCAGAATAGAGTTTTACACAAGGTGAAACAAAGTGTAGTGAGGCTCATCCTTATCAGTGACTTGGCAGTGCTAAGTTTACAGTTGGACTCTGTGATCCTAAGGGTGTTTTCCAACCTAAATTATTCTTTGGGTCTATCTTGTGCCCTGTTAAGAGTATTTAAAGTTGGAACAAGCAGTGGATGACTTCCACATTTATGCCAAAACAGTACTACTTCAGTCATTTCTGTAGAGAAGAAGAGTCATAAAAGGGGGGAATTGTCAGACCCATAAGTTGATGGATAAAGTTTACAAAGTGCAAATAAAAACCCACAGCTGAACACAACCATTTAGGCACTTGAATGCAAACAATTAAACTTGTAGTTTAAGATGAGATGTTTGGAGTTACTAAGGGATCAAAATTTACCCATTCCTCATCAAAAGTTGGATTTCATTTCTTTCCTCTGTGCCATCATGTAAAAGAGATGTTCTGTGAAGCATTATGCACCAGGTCAGAGCATTTCATATATTTTGTAGCTTCACAGAAACTGTAATACAAGCAACCAGATTTGTTGATTTGTGCTTATGCTCAAGGAATAATACAGTAGATTTGGAAATAAGAATTGCTATTTGCCTCTTTCTTTGTTACATTTAGTCTTGACAGTCAGGGACAAGAAAAACATCAGTGAAATAAGAGATATTTTGGATCTTCTTGGTCCCTATGATCAAAAAGTTAACCTTGGGAGAAGTTCTGTGGTGACAACAGATGGCAGCAGAACTGCACTCAAGAGTTTAATTTGCAGTGGGGAAGATGCCAGTACATCTGCAGTGGAACCAGAAAAAGGCTGCTGTGGTCTGAAATACACTTCTCAAAACTGCTGTGAAAATGGTACCAGCCTTGAAGACACTTCAGCTTCTTTACTGACTCATTTTTCAGTATTAATATATTCTGCTTTTAGAGCACTGCTGCTGCACATGCCCTGCAGAGCACCTGGCTTGCATACATGTCCTCTTAAGGACCCATAAACTATGTCTTCTTCCACCAGGGCTTTTCTTGACCAGCCTGATCAGGCAGACATTTCCAGAGTACTCCTTCTGACATCCTCATGAATTCAGTTCTGAGGTGTCAGAGTCCCTGCCTTACATATTGTGTCAGGAAACAGGCATCTAAATTCAGGCCTGTCTGGTAGAGTCCTGTACCAGAAGGCAGGTGGCCTTTGAAGATACAGGCATTGTTTTCACCCTCACAGAGAACAAACCAGCCAATTAATACACAGCATCAGTACCTGTATATTTCTACTTTCAATTGTAACACTGCAGTAGCTGCAAGCATGGTTTGATACCTCCCACATGATTTTTTCTGTTTCTGTTGCTGTCCAGAGGTACTATGGTGCTATGGCAACCAACAAGTGCAAAGAGAATGAAATCCAACACTTCTGCAAATACCATGGCAAGGCAGCAGAAAGAAGGTCGCATTCCCCAGAAGAAAAGGTAAGTAGGTACTTCTGGTTTTGATGAAAGGTTATTCCTTCCCTTGCTGTGGGGCATTTGTTATCCACCTGATGTCTGTAACACACTCATGTTTGTAGGTTGAAGGCCTGTGTTGGATTGGGGGAAGGCAGAGTCACTTCTTGTGGCACCAGTCAGTGACTTTTGTGGAGGGGGAAATTTCATGCACCTGAAGCATCCCCTCCCTTGGCCTGGATTTGCTTTGTGTGCTGGATCATTAGCAAATAATTATCTTTTTCTTTCCAGAGAACTGAAGGTTCCAGAAAACGCAGCAAAGCTCAAACTTCCCAGCCAAGTGTAAGTATATAGAATACTTTGGTTTTAAGTGGAGGTATTTGCTAGCATTTCTTTTATCACTTTGAATCAAGCTGCTTAAAAATTGTGACAGATCTGGAGACCTTGATGGCACAGAAGATTAACCAATTCACAGTCATATGTATAGGCAGTCAAATGGGCATACAGAGACTTGCACAATTAATTAGAAACCAGATTGTGGCATTCTTACACTTGGCCCTCCCACAGGCTCTCTGAAGACTCCTGTTCCTCAAGGAGAAGTAAACTGTTTCTATTTTTCAAAGCTTAACACCTCAGCAAATCAATTTCAGGACCTTCAAAGCCACAAAAGATGAGAAACACTGAATCTGTACCACAGTATAAATTTGTGAGAGCACCTTTGGTATAGGGAATGGGAATTCCCAGGTTTATGTTCACAACTGTCTAGGCTGGTAAATTTCAGTTTTGTAAGAGGTAAATTACAGCACAGTAATTACTTCCACCAGTTGAAACATTAGCTGAAATACTTTGAGTATGGCACTTGCTAATTTTTTACAGACAGAAACATTTTACAGTTTTGTTAGCACTGCCTTCTATATATTTAGAAAAATCTTAGTACATTTATATAGCAGCTGAAATATAATTTTTTTACCCAAATACAATTTTTTTTGGGAGGGGGGGGATCTAAGATAACTAACCAATTACATTGTTTGTTTGTTTGTTTGTTTGTTTTTCTTAAAGCCCAGAAGACCTTCCAAAGACTTCTACATTGAAGTTTCTCCTGGCACCTATTCTGTCACAGCAATCTCAGAAGACATGGTGGAACAAACCCACGTAGTAGATGTCAATGCAGGACAAACTATTGATGTAACTTTTGTTCTGTGATATTTGTTTCCTGGCAATAGCAGAAATAAAACATGAGGCTCTTTTTAATGCATATAATGAGCTATAAATATCCTTTTCTTGTTAGCACTTTAATAGTAGCTTCCTGTTTGGGACTCCATTTTTATGGCCTGTACATTTGTTTTCTACTTAATGCAATTATATACAGCCCACTTTGTACACTGATTTTTATAAATATTTGTACATTGTGTGCCTTTTAAATCCAATTATGTGACTGTGTAATTCCAGATTCTTCTGCTCTAAACAATCAAAGATACAATCAGTGGAATAAAATACATGATCAAGCCTTTGTGATGACAGCTTCTTTTGTGCTATCCTCAGAGAGAATCCCCATGTCACAGTGTTGACCAGAGAGAGCATGATCCATGTGGTATGAATGTGGGTGTACATTAGCTTCTGTAGGCTGGTACTGATTTTAGAGCAGCTGGCTCACAAGCCACTCTCCTACCTGTATTTTTGCTAGTCTGGTAAAGAAATGAAATGCAAATGAAATTCACTACCTAGAGCCCCAACTCAGAAACATGCTGAAATACATGTCAGATGTTCAGTTTAGGCACATGAGCTGTTGATTCAAGTTCTGTCTCTGCAGACCACACTAAACCCCTTTTCTGAGGGCTGTGGGGTACCCTAAATTACCCAGTTTACTGCTGAGCAACTGCACACTGCAGCTTATGGCCAAGTTCATATGCTTTAAACATGAGCAGTCCCACTAGCAAAACTCCCTGGATGCTTAACTTTCCCAAAGGACCAGATTCCACGTTTAGTATTAGTGATGTGATCTATATAGACCTGTCATCTTTTTGTAGCTGATAGGATTAAGGTTTCAGTTCATTTTCATCAGAATATAAAAATCAGTGCCTTGAATGCTAATCATTTTTTTTTTCTATCTATGGTAGCAGGTCCTTTAGCCTCTGGCTACTTTTGCTTGTGCTTCAATCCCCAAAAAAATTTCTTTCAGCTGTCAGCTTGTATTGTTTCTCCATTCCTCCTAGCTTTCTACAAACAGAAACTGCTTTGCTGAATTTCTGTGGTTCACTTCATAGAGCTGTAGACAAATGGGAGGTTTATTGGTCTCTTGCTGTGCATCTGTTCAGGCTTTTAGTGCTCATAACTAGTTCATCTCATCTCTCCAGAATTGTAAAGTGAAGTCCAAATAGTTAGGAATTTATTGTAGCACTTTGGAATAAAGAATGAGGATGCTCAAGTTTGATGTGGGTGAAAGTAGAGTTTCTCACTTATTAAAATTATATAGTCATCCATAAAGATAGTCTACTGAGACAGTACTGAAATCAGAACTTGATTTGTTTAAAAAAATATAACGCTGATATAGTAGAAGAAGTTTACCTGAAATTTCAGCCCCTGAACTTGATGAGCTGTACATGTACTGAATTCTGGTTGATCATGTCTCTCTCTCTGCTTTGTAGCAAGTGGGCTCTGACAGGGTCTATAACATCAGGTTTGTCATCTCCAACACAAGTCTCTTTACATTTATCATCTGATCCTGTTTTATATCTTTGTTTTTCTGATGCTGCAGAGCCTTCTTCCTGGAGGACAGAAAAAAAATCCCTCAGAAGTCTGGTCTAAAAAAAGCATCGTCTTTGTTAACTGCTGCTTTGCTGGCTGTACCTCTGCCTCACATAACTTCAATAATGGTCTATTTTCTGTGAAACACACAACTGGACAGCAAGACCAAAGGATTTTCAGAAGCTGTTAGGCTTTGATTAAAAACTTTCTACTTCAGAAGTCAGGAGGATTTTGTTGACTGCAGTGAGGGCACACCAGCCCCCCAGAGAGTACCTCTGGGAAGCCTGTTCTTTAACTCCCCTTGTTTGCTGCAAGCCATTTCTGATGCAGCCTGTATTATGTGATAAAACTGCTTCAGCTATCACAGAGTAGCAATGGATCTTCTGGGTTTAAAACCACCAAGGGCTATTTTACAGGAACAAAATTCTGTCATTATACCCTGTATTATCACATTGCATCTACTACTGTGATTCATGCTGCTGCTTTGAGGCTGGAATGAAACAATTCTGTTTTCTTTATTAGTTTTACTGAAAGGCAACTCATGTCACTTCAGTGCACAGCTCTGACACTGCTAACAGAGCATGCCTGCCTGGAGCTCCATACTGGCCTGAAAATTCCTAGGAGATCAATTGCAAAGGTGTGTAGTTATGTAACTACGATTATTTAAACAATAAAGTAGAATAGCAAGTGGGAACCATACAGTTGCTAAGTTGGCATCTGCTTAAAATGAATGAGTACAATTGTGAGAATCCAAGATGTATTCCTGTATATTCTCTGTTCACTAAGACATGTTATTAACGAATTCATCTCTAGACATGCAAGTTTAGAACATTTCAAGTTTTACTTTGTAGTCAGCTAGCAAGAGCATGAGGGTACAGAGAAGCTATCATTTGATTTCATGTATATAATTTATTAATTGTACCCTAATGTGTTTGTGCAGAGCACTGTTTCTGCTCTTGTGCAGAGCACTGATTCTGTCAGAAACCTGACATTCTCTTTCATCCCTTCTTCCTCAAGTAAGTTGTTTTCTTCCTCATTTCAGTGTTTGCTTTTTTTAGCATTCATGTTCTGATTTTTTTTCCAAGTTTTTCTAAAGCACGAGGGAAACCAGGCCTAAAACCCAGGGTAGTGGTGTTGTTCCTAGCTGTGACACAGTTTGCTTACTCTGTATCCTCCAGCTTCACAGTAGGAATCTGCTGTTTAAATTGGTTGCAAAGACTGTTTACCAAAGAATCTGTTTTTCTCTCTCAGAGATAGAAATTGTGACTATCACCATTTGATTGGCAGAGCTCAGCACCTTTCCATGGATTTAACATACAACATCTTTGGGGAGATGTCAATGGGCACTTGGCAGGTTTCTGAACTGAAATCTGCACTATTGAATGTTCACATGGCTACTGACAACTGTTTCCATTTTACCAAGTAGCTTCAGCCCTTTCTTAAGGCTTGGGGATTTTTGTTTTGGTTTCATTAGTGGAGAACTTTCCTACCTATCACAAAACTGGTGGATGGCTTTAGCAAGCAGTTACACTACAAACAATGTATTTTTCTTGCCAGGTTCCAAACTATTTACAAGAATATTTTTTCCATTCAAACAAACCTCCTGCTTACATAACTACAGTATTAATACAGATTACCTTACCCTCAATGATGGCTGGAAATCTTGGGCTCCTAGGATTTCTTTCAGTGTGAGTTGCCCTCTGGGAGTCTGCTCAATGGTTTCAAACATTGCACTCTGCTGAGCTGGGGCCACACTGGATGTGTCCCCAGTGGAGATGGCTTTGGATTCCAGCTGGCCCTTTGAACATGTGCTGCTACAACTCTCAGGTCCTGGGAAGGAGTAACATTGCATCTCAGAGTGAAACCAGAACTGAAATGGAGAAACATTCATTTCAGAAGAGAGAAAAATGCACTTTAAGCCCAAAAGGAATTCTTTCAGGTTATTCTGAATGGATGAGCTATGCAGGTTAATGAAGATGTTAGCATCATAAAAGGCATAGGAAAATGACAGGAAACAGAGAGGAGTATCTGTGCTTCCAAATGAAATTAATTGTTCTGGTAGTTTTCCATGGGATGAGTTGCCAAGAAAAGAGCCAGATGAGGCAGCAGAAACATTGGGAAGGGGGAAGAATTGTATCAGTCTGATATGAAAATTTACAGCATTAATACCAATAACCTGCAGGCAAAGTAACTGCCCTACCCAGAAAACTTTTGATTTTGTTCCCTCTGACACTTGCTTCCCTGTGGGGTTGTTTGAAGATACCTGAATTTCTGGAATGGGACTTGTGGTGGCTTCTTTTCCAGTATTTCCCCTCAGGTCTTGCAGAATTCTTTAGCCTGGGCTTTTCAAGACAACTGGAGCCTGTGTTAACAGCACTGTCCTCCCCAGTTCTCTTAGTGAGGGATGGCTTCAGGTTCCATTCTGAATCAGAAGAGGGAGAAGATGTTGCCACATCTGCTGCTGCAGCTTCTCCTTGTTTTGTGCCTTTCAGTGCTGGAAGGTGTGAGGAGGACTCTCTGCTGGACTCTGCCTCTTCAGCTTTGTCCTGAAAGACCAGAGACCTGGAGGGAAGAGGCCACCAAGCAGCAGCACAGGGATGGCAGCAGCAGATGCACTTTACCCAGGCTGATGAACAGCAGATACCACCAGCACAGTGGTGGTGGAAATGTGGCCAGCAGGGAGAGCAGAGCAAGCAGTGCTTGGCAAGGCTACACACAGCACAAACAGGGATCAGGGCTGGCTTAGGACTACAGGGAAAAATACAAGAGCAAGTGTCCTGACTTGGTCTGGGCTTCACCCTGCTGGTGAAGGGCATGTGGATCATCTCCACAATCCTCTCCCACAGGCTAGGAGGGATCCACAGAGCCACACCACGGGGGAGTTTCACTTGCTTGTCATTCCAGAACTGGACCGTAATTTCTTCATCTTCTGAGGCTGTTAAGAGAAAATTAAGCAGCCTTAAGCAGCTGTCCTGCCTGGGCAGTGCACACAGACAGATCAGGCTTTGCAGCTTTATGCACCTTCTACTCCTGTCAAGAGGCAGGGTCAACTCTTGTCCCCAGCACCTCACCAGTGTCACAGAGGTGAGTGGGCAGCCTGGGCACCATCACTAAAACGACAGGCTTGGCAGCATCTTTCCTCCCAATTTGTCATCAGATGAACAAGAAAACGATGACACTAATTTTTGTTGTTGGTGCCAAAGTTAGCAGTCCTGCTCTAAGAATGGTATTTTGGTAAGTCAGTGGAGCTTGACTGTCAGACATGGGAAAAATGAATGAGCTGTTGAAATCTCCTACGTCTGGGTGATAAAATCACCCCCAGATGTACCATTTGGTACAAATGTGAGCATTTAAGCTCAGATGAATGCTTCCTGGAAGTTGTCTCACTTGTATCTGTCGTGAAAAGGCCCAAGTCCTGCACATGGCAGACACAGCCTTGTCCCAGCTACACCCACGGACACAGATGATGACATTTTTATGGGTCACAACTTCCTTAGGGTCACACTGGTGAGGTTACACACAGATATGCATCAGCTCCTACAAGCTTGGAGCAACACTAAGCTGTAGTCTGTGCTCTGTAATTTCTCTGGCAGCAGCTCCCTGACAAGAGTTTATCCTGACAGCCTCACTGGTGTGCCAGAGGAACATGAGGATGAAGAGAGCAGCACTTTCTTTACCTCGTAAGGGATGCCTTGTCTCAATGCCTCTGAGGACAGTTCCTGGGCCATACCTGGCCCTATCTGGCTCCCAGGGTGCCAGCACTCTGTCTCCAGGGAGCAAGGAGTGCTTCATCCCGTTCACATATTCCAGGATGTCATCCTTGGCTGTTTTTTGCACACGCACTGGATGCCTTCCACGTGCCACAAGTGGTTTGGCAAACTCTACCAGGAACATCCCTCTTTCATTCTGTTACCAGGAACAAAATAACAATTCCACTGAAAAACAGCCCATAATGTGCCAGGCAATGCAACTTTTGCTAGGAGGCCATCCTGTGCCTACATGACTAGGGCAAAACAAGCCTGAACAGCAGCTGGAGTGTGTAGTGTTAGTTCAGCATTGAGACAGCCCAAAAAACTTCCCTGAGGCTCACCTGAAAGCAAGATGAGTGAAGCATATGTCCAGATTGACTGCCACTAGGATCTGAATTTTCTTTCTCAAGAGAAAAAGCTATAGACAAGTGTATTTCACAAACCATGCTCTGTGTGCAAAGAACATGGGACACTGAAGCCATTCAGACCTGTTCTTCAGTCATGTCCATCTTTCCCCATTACATACAACACCAGCTCTCCTTCTTGGGGGGGGGGGGGGGGGTTGGGAATTTTTATTTTCTCTTATATTAAGGCCTGTCAAGAGGCTTTCCATCAACCATGAGATGAGGCACTTCCCTGTTCTTGAGAAAGAACATACTCTTTTTTGTGTTAAGTTTGAAGTGCTAACAAATCAATGAATTAAAGCTTTCACTAACCTTTCTGGAAAGACCCTGAGCCATTGGTCTGTGGCTGACTCAGGCTGGACATGTGTACATAAAACACAAACCCTTTTCCTGTGTTGTTGATGGTTCTGTGTCTGCACACAACAGCAGCCCCCACACTGCTGGCAGCAGCACTGGGGCTGGCTGAGCCTGGCTCAGTGCCCAGCACCAGCACAAGGCTGCTCAAGCACCTGCTGTCCTGGTGATCTGCTCTCTAATCTCATCAGCTGAACCAAAAACTGCCACACTGAACTCAGGTGATGTGTGAGGACTGCTTCCTATTACACATCCCCCCAGTTACCACACAGCAGCCATCACTCACCTCTATCTCCTCTTTTACTGTACCAGGGTAATAAAATCCATCTTGTTCCCCTCTAGCCAGCACAGGCAGGTTGCTCTCTGGGCCCCCTGATTCCCCCAGTCTCTTCCACGCTGGGCCAGGTGAGGGGAGGCAGTGGCTAATCCACTGACACCTCGAAGAAAAGAAAATGGGTCAGCCCTGAAGGAAATAGATTCTGTAGGTCATGAAAAAAATAATCTTGTAAGATTTAAGAACTGGAACACTCCACCTCATTTTGTAGCACTCCCACAGGCCAAATAGTGTGGGAAGAAACAGAAAACTTGCTTGTGCTGGGATAAGTCCTTGATCTTGGGGAAAACACATCAGTTCCTGCTTTTACTCAGATTTCTTTGCTTTGGGCTTTACAGGAAGTGAGCCAGGAGCATGCTGGAATCCTGGGCCAGCATTACTTATACCAGCCCCTCTGCTGTTTACCTGGCAAGACAATGCAACCCTCTGGATCAGGAGAAAAGATCCATCTGCAGCACAGAGCACAGTGTAGGTGCACTCCAGAGTGCTGGGGCAGATGGTTTACACTGAAGCATTCAGGGAACAGCAAAGCAGAGGAATAAGCAACAAAGCTGCTGGTTGATGACAGGTTCTAGTTCAAAACTGGGAAATAATCCCCTGTCACAAAGCATTAGAAACATTTAATGGAAGATGACTGCTAATGCAAGATGCTTTTGTTTATCCCAGTAATATTAAAGGAATGTTTCTTTGATAGGAAGCCTACTCAGGCTTTGCTCTTCATAATCTCCAAGGTAGCAAATAACTTTAGTTAATACATCTAAAGAACTGCCAGTGCAGGGGTGGGAAAGCTCAAATGATGTTCAAGCTGCTAATTTATTAATCAGACACACCAGCCTGGTTTAACCTATTAGATATCATGGAAAAAAACAAATCAGAGACTTAAACAGGAACTTGATTTTACCTCTGGGGGGCAAGGCGCTCAGCCATCCAGGCAGGATACACAACAAAAGAGCTCCTGCAGCAGGGGCTAACTGTGGATATGACACTGGAACATGAAGACTTGTCCAAAGCCACCCTCACACTGCAATACCTGTGACCCCTGGGCAGGAACCCTTCCAAACAAGCCATACTTGGAAAAGCTGCTGCCTGCAAGACTCGGTCGTGTTCTGTTGGAAGAAAAGAGACAATGTACTGGCATTTCTAACACAAGCAAATGCTGTCCAGTGCACCTCAAGAACCCAGTAATTTTCATTAATTGTTTGTTTTTGTTTAAAAACACCGAATTCAAAATATTCAGACTGGCATTTGGCCAGATGAACCCAGATCACTGACTTCAGTGATCTTCACTCACCCAAACCCTAACCTGGAAAAAGGGCAGAAACACCCAAGGAAACTATAAATGCCATGAAAATCCCCAGGAAAATAATAACTTTCACCTCCCTCCAACAATTGTTTCCCTCTGTAACACCCAGCTCTCTTTTCTTATACCTACATTCTTCCCTTAAAGCTTTTCTGTACACAGACCCAGCCAAACCTTCCCTGTTTTACAGGCTGAGACAAAAATTACAGCTGAAGTTGACAAGCTAAGTAAACGTGACAGGTTTTGAACTTGATGTTAGATTACATTTCCCTGTTATTTATTTATAGTGATGTATTAAGAGGAAGTATTTTGATCTTTCAGCTGCCCTGTCATGTTTTATTAACAGTAGGATTATGGCTTGCAACGAGAAAGAATGAGATGCTCAGATGTGACAAGTGATAACTATTCAGAGGCTGTCACAGTAAGATCAATGATGTGATGCTATCTCTGGTAATTTCAAAAGATGTAGTAGACAAGCTTCCATTAATTTTTTTCTTTTTAAATATTGCTTGGAAACACTTAGGATAAAATTTGCATGCAAATTCAACAACCTATAAAATTTAAGTATTTAATTTATTTTACAAAATGCAGTTTAAGCACTCATGTTTAGATTATATTTTGTCTCTTATCTAAGAAATAGGATCTGGAAGTCTTTTTTATGGAGACTCCCAGACAGATACATAATTTCATAAAACTAGCACAGCAAATCCAGCAAGAAGAGTGGATTAACTGCTGCAAAATTCATACTTAAGTCAGAAAACCAGCACAATATATCCACTTATTTCACAACTGCACAAACTCCTGTTACAAACCAAAACAAGATGGAATCAGTAATACCTTGCAAAGAAAGGCAACTATCACTTCTACATTAAAGCACATTTTAACACCATTCAGCTCAGAGTAGGGACTCCTGTTTCTACACAAAACAATACATTGACAAAGGCAATCGTGCTGCTTTTTCTGGATAACTTCAAGTACTTTGGCACAGCAGTATTTCAGACTTACCAGCTATTGGTAACAATACACCTGGTCCATTTGGATTGAGTCTGAATGCAGAAATCTCACCCTTTTGCCTGTTGGACAAAGGGAGCCTTTTGCTGCCAGTGTTTCCCAGTTGCTATGGAGGTTGCCACAGCTGTTACTCCCAGGATTGGACATCCTGACCTCACTGGTTAAAACCCAGCAGAACTGGGAACTGACTTCAGAGAGGACCATTTGACTGCCACACGTTTGCTCAGTTTTCAGCTTCCCATGGATCTACTGCACTGCAGGACTGCAGGGAAGGCATTTTAAGAGTGCTCAGTGTCCTCTACGTTTCTGCCTGTGATTGCAGGGCAAATAACAGCATCAAAGTTACAGCTCAGATTAAGGAAAATTAAAAAAAAGCTTACCACCACAGGATGTGACAAATAAATATGTTTGAAATGTGCACAGAAAGGTTGAAGCTGAGACAAACCAAGGTCAAATCACTTTACAACTTTCTCCTTTCACAGGAAGGGGGAAGGATTAATGAATTCTACTCCTCTCTTACAAAGCACCTATCAAAAATACGTCATATTAAAATGCAGAAATCTACCTGTTAATCTCTGCTGAGATCCCTAATTTTCACATCCTCCTTAAAAGAAAGACAAAGAGCTGATATTTGTTGATTTTTTTTTTTTTTTTTTTGTTGTTGTTGTTGGTTGGTTTTGTTTGTGTTTTTTTGCAGGGAGGAGGTGCTTGGAATATTTAATTGCCTTTTTTTAGGCATGTTTCAATTCACTGCTATAAAAACAATGTAAAAGGGCGAGATGACTGCAGTTAGGGAGGATACATCACTTGGGAAGTCTGTAACCATTTTTTTGTACATTCTGCTGCACACACAGCCTACAAGCTCTCATGCTGTCAACAGAATGATTTTGTATCAATGATTCCCTTACACAGAGTAAATGTTAAGACACTTTATCAGTTATGAGCTAAACTCTCTTCATTCTCTTCGTACAGTTCTAGTTTATAACACTTAACTGAAACCCCAAGCAGTACGGAGAAAGAGACTGGGAGGTTGGGGAAGACCACTCCAGACCTCAACCATCATCACAAAAAATTTCTATTGCAGGGTTATTTTTATGCTGATGGCCAAAATCTTGCCAGCCCTCTTTATACTGTGTATTATGTAAGCAGTCCTAGTAATTTTTAAGGGCACTGACATCTGTACAAGAATCCATTTTTCAATAGAAATGACGCAATGTCAAAAGTTTTCAACGTGACTAAAATATTCACTAATAAGAAAATGATGGAACAGCACTCACAAAACTTTATGCTCTTCCTACGTTCAGTAACTGTGCTTCAGAGACCTCCTACCCTACTCTATTTTTTCTCCGTTTTAAACTAAATTATCCTTTCTTTTGGCATCTAACAACACTGCTTGGAACATTTAAAAAGGTATTTTAAAAGAAACACTGGCAATTAGACTGAATATTTTAAGAAAGTGCATGTGAGAGCAAACAAATAGCATTACAGAAAATGAGACGAATCTCAGTCCCATAAGCAGAAAGATTTTATTTTAAAGCATGCAGGTTGTGATGATACATACAGTTACTTCACACATATAGGTGTTACATTTTTAGCTTGGTGACAAATTTAGAAATGCGCTCTGATTTTCATGAATTAACTTAGGTCATTCAGCTGAGATTTTCCCAGTTGTCTTTCCCATATCTAAGTGAAGTTACTATCAGCAACGTTACAGCTCCTGTGTGGGCTGATAGTGACGTGTGCCATGATCTGCTCCTAAGAAGTGCCAGAAACACACACGTAATCAACACAGTGGCTACTACATTCCCAGACAGGATACCTTTGGCTGGCTATGGAACACTTCAGATAGTCTTCAAAAGCTGGCTTTGTTTGTTAGAGGCTTTAGGCTTGGTTTGGCCCCGTGACACCTTTTCCTGCCAGCACAGGGTCAGTGCACAGCACAGACTGCAGGTACCGAATGTATCTGATAGCAGCACGGAGGGTCTCCACTTTGCTGAGCCTTTTCTCCAAGTATTCCTTGGGCAGGTGGTGCCTCAGTTTGGCATAGCCTTCATTGACACACTTGACACGCTGCCTTTCCCTCTCATTCCTCTTCCTGATGAAAGCTGACCCATAGGAGTACTCACTTTTGTGGAGGCTGGAATGGGGCACTTGGTAGGGAAAGGGGCAGGGCTCACTGTAGAAGGTCTCTGCGATGAGATGCTCCGACATGAAAGGAAGGAATGACAAATCTTCGGGCAAAGGGACCTGGTTTGGTGTTTCCTGGTACACGTGAAACGTCACCAGGGGGTCAGCACAGAAAGGCCTTGCCAGCTGTATGTGCTGGGCCTCAGCACAGATGAGGTTACAGTAGCTTTTGCTGTCCATCAGGTTCTGCATTTAGCCTGGAAACACACAATTACAGAATACTTTAAACAACTCACACTGAACAGTATTAAAACTCGCCTGGACTTACCAACACGTGGCCTTGCTGACATTTCCCAGAAGATTTTTTTCATGCATTTGTGACATTTCAGAATGATGTTGGAAGATTAGGTAGAACAAGACAACGTCCCATTTAGAAAGTACAAGAAAGTGCAAGTCAGTCACACTGATTAAATGAATGCACAACAGATATTAACAGAAAGCCACTAAAGTTTCCTAAGGGAAAGAGCAAGCAGTCTCCTTTCACCTCGGCTTTAGAAATTAAGAGACTCTACCTATATGTACTCCATCCACATGGGTCTAGCTTGTCTAGCTTGCTCCAAATCCACTAAAACTTGCATGTCTACAGACAACAAGTAAAGCAGGCCAATATCTGAGGTATTCTCCCCAACCCCTTCCCCTCCCTGAAAAAAACTAAATCTATAACTCCAGTAAGACTCCCTATTCATACCAAAGAGCCTTCAAAGATAAATTATTTTTGTCTCTATTCACTTGACGCCGCATTCAATATATCATCTTAACAAAGTGCAAGACTTGTGCAGAGAATGGATCTCAATTCCACATCTGTCAGGTATTACATCCACTCATACAAAGATTTACAAGAAGTTTAGAGAGACAAGAGAATTTTTACTAAATCTAATATCTCCTTGGGTCCTCACATTCCTGCTCCACTCACCTGCAAATTAAACACAGACATGAAACACTAAAAATGATCCTACTGCTAGAGGGTTATGAAATAGACAATTTATTAAGCAAAAACACATTGTCCTAGTAATACAAAAAAGGGATGGCACACAGTTGTTGGGGCCCTGCTGGAAACCTGTAAGTCAGACTGGCCTACCCTCATCCCCTCCCTTCAGAGCAGCATTACAACAGGTGCAACTACTCAAATCACCCTGATACATTTATTATACACAGATACTCTTGCAGGGGTTTATAAGAAGCTGCATTACAGTGCCTTCCCAGTATCATTATTCAAACAGCTGAACATCAGCCTAAGTGCTGAAAGTGTAATGACCGTTACCTAATAGCTTCTTTAAATACATTTGAAATAACCAGTTAATTTTTAAAGAATCACTAGGAGCCACCCTCACAGACTGCAACCACAACCAATACTTGCCTACACAGAATTGATCCAAAAATGCTCTTACTCACCATCCACTTGTACATGCATACATTGCTCTCTAAAGCACTCAGGTTCTATTGCATCCTCTAAAATGAAAACCACACCTGAACATTCAACTAGGTTACTAGAAACTGCTGGATTCCATACTCACAGAAATCTGGCAAAGCCTCAAATGTTCCAATCACAGTTCCAGAACACAAATCCTTCACCAGGATATGGGGATAATGTAATATTTTCTAATGACTTCATACCTGCCACACTTATACAGAGAATATTTACTTGGTATGGACCTGTTCTCACAACATACTCTATGAAAATGCCTCTGTATGCAGAGTTGTCTCTCTTTCTAATGCACATAGATTTTACAACAGAAATCCTATGAGTGAAGAATTCATTTACAGCTGTTAGGCATGAGTGGGAGTCCCATGCATCCTAAATAGGTACTTCTGTAGGTAGGCTAAAAGCATGAACACACATCCATTTCACATTAATAATATGCATGCAAAAAATTCAGAGGTGAATACGCACTCCTCATAAAATGAAAAGAGTAGACAGTCAACTTTCCCTTTTCTCTTTATACAGCTTCAATTATTGGCTAAAAACTTTCTGCTGCTAACAACTTAGCACTAAGGAACAAAAGTCTGCTATATAGAAAAAAAAAAAAAATTATGACACAACATCACTCCAGAGCAAGAAAGCAAAACCAATACAACCCTCAAGAAGAGATACTTGCAGTATTTGTTGCTTAATACTGACACTTGTGCTGTGTAACAATGTTACATAAAACAGTTACCTGCTGCCTCAACACCTGCACAAAGTGCAAAATGCAAGTGTTAGGAATAGTTTCCTGTTAGACTAGAGACTCACCAACCTTCAGATGAAAGTAAAATCCAAGGAAACGAGACGTGCTGTCTTAAGAGTGACGAATACCTGAAAATATCTGAATTATATTAAAAAAATAAGTTAATGTTCCATTTTTCTAACACCTTATTAAATAAGAGATCACATTAAACAGGATTCATTAAAAAACTGTGAAAACACTATTAGTAAAATGCTGGTAGAAGTGATTTACAAGAACATTGATATTCAGTGAAGATCTGTGGCTAGATACAGCAACATGCAAGTCTCTTACCTGAATTATGTAGCTTGTTCCACTGAGTCAATGACTGCTGCAATTTATAGTCAATTGACAACATGCAAAGTAGCTTACAGTTAGATCTGCTCATTTCTGGTTGGGCTTTTCCACCCACACCACAGCTATGATGGCAACAAAACTTGGCATCAAGGGCTAGAAATCTTGAAACTGCTATTGAACACATCCAGATTACCTGAAAAAGTAATCAGGAATGTGGTTTGTTCACTTCCTGTTTGCCTTCTGTTGCAGACTACTACAGTATAGTAAGGAAAATACAAAACAGTATTTTCATTTATTGGCATTTTGTACTCTAATGTCTAAATATAACAATTGGCTAGAATTTAGGTAAATATTCACCACCGAGGCATAAGCAAACTAATTTCCACAGCTTCACTTTAAACACAGAAAAACAGCATTTATTTAGAAATTTGTGATGGATTTCTCTCCACTACAGGTGAGGACACATATTATTAGTCAGCTTAATGCCTTTAAATTTAATCATTATACCTGTAATTTGGGGAAATTCTTTTAGCATTGAGTGTAACATCATACAAAAGGTGAATATATACAAGAGAAGATTTGAGAATAGTGAGCCAACAGAAGCAACACAAGTTTTGCTTAAAAAGAGAAGCAATATAGAATCTATAATGCATTGTATGCATGTACATAGATGCTACACACATCAGTATATAGCTGTCCAACTGTGGTGCAAGAAAATAGGACACCTATCTTCAAAATTCCCACATTTTACAGGATTGACACTTAAGACTATCTCATGGTTTGGCCCTTATATCAAAGTATAACCATGCAAAAAAAATCCAAACCCACACCAGTTCAGCTTAAAACTGTAAGACACTGAGATCAGAAATATTTTTCCTAGCAGAAGATGTACATACATTGAATCCTGCTTCTTGTGACTGTCATCCATCAAGAAAGCTTAACCTGCTGCTGCCCCTGTGTGGGCCCCGGCGCTGTAACCAACATCCCCCTTCACACACACAGGACAGGCAGCCACAACACAGAACAACTCCCAGGACTGGGAGACATGGAGAATTCAACAATCAAGGCATATATTCCACAAACAGGCTGCATTCTTTTTCTTTAGTGGACCCTAAAGACATCAGTGTCATAACCAGTAAACCAAACAGCACCAACTTCGGGCCGATGTTGAACACAAAAACTGAACCCAAGCCTGAATTTATTTTTCTTGACTTGTCAATCCTTGTGCCATTTTTTTTTTTTTAAATTTAAAGCAAGAATCCTGTGAATCCACCAATTCACCACCTGCTTTAAATCACTCCAGCTTAACTCAGTTTTGGAAGTCTACAGGACATGAAAGCAAAGCTCTGTATGTGTCTGCCCCCCTGGCATGGACTAAGCAAGCCAAAACTGCCCCCAGACACAGAGTATTCTTCCATGTTCCACTTCCTTCCACACTGGAACTGAAAACTGTCACACAATAATGCAACTACATATGCACAGCTACATCTGAGTCAGGGATTAAAAACTTCTTTCAATTAACAATTTGATGAGCCTTTCTTCACCTAATCACTGAACAAGCACATATTTCTACTCTGAAGCATTTTCAGAGGAGTACTTTCATAGATGGAATTTACATGCAGCATAATGAGGGAGAAAAATGATGACAAACTGATAATGCAGATCTATTTTTCAAAAATCAGTTTTATCTTTAATTGTTACACTCCAAAGGGGATATATGAAAGTTAATCATCTAGCAACTGTATAACCTCTGAAGAGAGATGAGTACAGAGTCACAGATAAAAAAATACACCCAACTCCCAAGATGACAGGTGCTAGAGAAAGTATGTGCCTTACACCATCAATCCAGACAAATGCAGGAAGATTTTTATAATAAATATTTCATCATATACTAACTCCTGAGACTTTACCCATGAAAAGAAAGGGAAAGATTTTTTAAGAGCTATCATACACCTACAATATATTAAGCTATTAAAGCAAAATAGAACAAAATGTCAACACTGTCTTGAATGTGCACTGCATTTGAATTTATCTACATCACAGTACTTGAAATATGCAGATCCAGAAGTCAGTGTCCACTTATGTTTTGCCTTAAATCTGCAGACATCACTTGCCATACAAGCATCTTGAAAGTACGAGTGCAAGAAACCAAATGATGAACACAGCCAGCAGGCTTTCATTCTGAGACCAAAACTACACTGCAAGACTTTGATTTCCAGTACTTAGCATCAATCAGCAGAAAATCCAAGTATATTTACAAAAGGTCTTTACATAAAGTGATTAGTGAGTTGTAAGTAATTACTGTGTTCCCAGGTACTTTTTAACCACATAAAGAGTAGAGAGAAATATATAGTTAAAAACCACCATAAAGTCACAACTGTAAATAATGTACCACAGTGGCAACCCCAGGTATCTTAGGGTTTGTTTCCTTTTCAGTTTTGTTAGTAAAAGCCATTTGAAAACGTAAAGATTTAAGCTTTTGGTTAACTAATCTGTTTAAATCCCTTCCACTCTAGTACATTCCTTCAAAGTCCAAACACTTGTTTAATTTGTCGGGTGGTTTTTTTGTTTGTTTTTTTTTTCAAATCAATAACAAATCACTCAAGAAAACCCTTCTGAATTGGCAGGATCAGGAAGACTTCTGTCAGCTCTTTCCATGAGCCCACGTGCCTGGAGCTCCTTTTCCCTGAGGCCCACTCAGCTCAGCACGACGTGGCGGTCGAAGACGGACTTGCGCTGCTCCTGCACCTGGAGCTTCCAGCGCTGCTGGGCGTACTCCACCTTGTTGAGCACGTTGGCGCGGCTGCGCGAGCGCGCCAGCACGTCGTGGGCGTTGGCAAAGGGCTGGTGGTCCTGCAAGGGCAAAACCCCACGGTTACTCCTCACTACTTCCACCTATGAGTCCTTTGGGGTCATTACGCTCCACAGGATGTGGGGGTGGGTTGGTTTGGTGGGGTTTTTTTCTGGTAAATGAGATGTTCTAGCAAGGTGGTCAGTAACAATGACCAAGCGAGTTTTTGAATTGTTGGAACTGTGCTTCAATTTCTCATTCACAGCAACTTCCACAGATTTCCCAAACAGACCACACTTCACTGTACTGTCAATTATCTGCTGCCCAGAGACACCATGCTGAGCTGCAGGACCAGATCCAGAGTCTTGCACCCATTTGCAGGCCAGAGCAGACCCAGGCACCCCCATCACTGTGGTGAATGCACTTCACAACTGAATTAGGGTCAGTTCCCTGCCAGCTCCTGGCCATTTCCTGCCAGGCAGCTCAGGATGTTCACACACAGCTTCTATATCAAACCAACACACTCTGATGTTTACCAAACTAAGCCTATTGTGCTGAGCTGTCTGAAAGCACAGTGTCAATACAGCTGTTTAAGTGACAGAGCTCAACAAGAACCCAGTGCTTGTTTAACATTTACTCTGTTTTCTAACAGTACCTGCAAGGCTTTATTTTCTGCTACCAAATATAGCCAAGTTATAAACAGTAAGACTTGGAACTGAACTTCTTATTTGGCTATTAAACTGTCTGGACAAAGTCATACTGCTAAAGCTACATCAGGTATGCAATGCATAATGAAAAATAACATAATTAAGTCCTATATTAAATAACTGTCTTTTTGTATCCCTACATTTCACATTCCTTTTTTTCCAGAACACTTTTGAAGACGTTTACATTAATGGATATTTTATTTGTGATATGACCATGCAGAGCAGCTCAATGTCAGCTGTGCATAGATTATCACCAATGATACCTACTGAAATGATTGATATAAGTCCCAAAGCCACAATGAGCATTAAAAAACATGCTCATAGAGAACAAGAGACAATCCCTGATCAAAGGAGCCATCATCCCATCATAAAAAGTTATACAATTGGACATACCTATAACAGGCATTTAACAGGAGACTGGTCATTTCATTCACAGGGAAAAAAAAATCATAATAGCAACACATGGTTTGCTACTGTAAAACACATGGTGGGAGAACACAGGGCAGTCTAGATGGTACTGGCCCTCCTGACAAACAAGATTCTCAGCTCCAAGGCTAGATACTGTCAATTTCTATGTGGACAATAAGGGGAAAAAAGAATTTAACAGGAAAGAGGAGTACAGAAGTGGCTTACATTCATCAGTTGCCACTGTCACCAATGGGCAACAAGAAAGAGTGAACTGCCTTGAAATTCAGCCACAAAATCCATGGACATGGTATTTCTGAAGTGTGACAAGAATATCTCAAGAACTTGCAAGAGGGAAGGCAAGAATGGGGATAATTTATAAGGGACCTTAAATCGTGTTATGTTCACAGAACAGCTACAGCAAAACATAACATTGGTTAAGATGGATCCAGACTTTGAGGCAAATTCATTCTGCAGTTAACCTGAACTCTGCCATGGGACTTATTTCACTTCTTCCACCTACAATCAAAAGACTAACTCACATTCAAAGGCATTAAGAGAACTTAACTAAGCTATAAATTTGTCTGAGATATAGCATACAGCACAAGCTCACTTAATTCAAGTAGGAGCTGCCCAATTTGTTATGAGAATGTACACAGAGGAAGAATCATTCAAATATTTCCTTTTAAAAAAAACAACAAAACAACAATAACAAAAACCCTCAATGCAAAATCCTCCTCGAGGTGACCGGAAAAATCTTATGTTGTCAATACAAGGACAGTTGAAACATGTCTACATGTAATACACAGGGAAGCTCAGAAACAATGGGACAATCATCAGCCATCTGCACATAAAAAGGTGTTTCTGTTTGCTAAGGGGATAATTAAGTATTCAAAATTAAGCATTTTCTTAGATAGTGGTTTTTATCAGCTATGCTTTATGTACCTTGATTTCATAACAAAAATATGTGATTGTTACCCAGTGCTAGAGACTGGAAAGGGCAGTAATGACAGGAAATGGTGCCACTACTGGACTACTCCCCTTGTCCCAAAATAATCTTTTCTGATCTGTTGGAATATACTGGCACATTTTGATTTCTGGCTGTAATACTAAGAAATTATTTCAGCATCCATCACTATTCTGCTTCATTACAGCAATTTCTTCTTGAAGTTTTAGCATGAAGAAACTCAAACTGGAACAACAGAAGATGCAACCCCCATACTTTCTCTTTGTAGAGAGCACTCAAAACAGTAAGCACTTCCCATAAAAATGATCACTGGCAAGACTGGATCATTAACTCTTAAAATGTTGTACTCCTGTATATTCTTACCTCCATTTCTACACTGCTTCTTCTCTGTGAAAACAGAGATGTAAAACTGAAGCAGTTCTCACCTTACTACTTTCCATCCCAGTGAAAAATGAAAGAGTGGCTTCACAGAAGTCATCACACACCTTTCTTTCCATCTCCCAGCAGGAAAAGCATCTACACTGCCTGGCAAAACAAGCTGCTCACCCCAAACCATCATTTATCAACCAACCATCCCAATCTTTATGCCAACCAAGTGCACAAAGGCTCTGGTGAACTCACCCCAATGTCTTCATCACTTTGTATGAGCTGTGAATGTCCAAGGAGACGCCTCTTCAGGATGGGTTCCACCAGGGTAAGGTACACCATGTACAGAAGAAGCAGGCCCAAAATGGACAAGTATATGATGATTGTCACCTACATAATGCAAGCACAGTTTATGCCAAGATTGTGACATTTCCCCACCAGTCTCACAACAGGCAGCAAGGACCAAAAGAGGAGCACGGGCAAAGTTTGACCTTTGGTAGTGTTACCAGAGGATTTAAAACCCAGAAAGAAAGGAAAACTAACAAACCACAACATGGTAGTAGAAGGGTTTAGGGCAGCTTGAAACAATGAGACCTTGCAAAGAATCTTAGGCTATGTCTCTTAAAGCAATTCAGTGTTGCAACTCTCACTTCCACCAAGACAACTGTTCAGCCTGGCCATTAAACAGGTGACAAATCTGGGGCATCACCCCGTGATCTCCCATTGTCCAGCACAGACCTGCATTCAGACACCAAGCAAAATGGAAAGACAAAACACCAAACTTCTAAAATCCCAAAACAAAGCAGTCTGTGTTGTCAAAAACCAAAAGACATACTGCAGTCTACACAGCAGTCCAGGCCTCAACAGCTCCAATGGGACAAGGATGTGAAGAGCACAGAAAACATCAGTTAGAACAAACATGGATAAAGAAAATTTACAGTAGGAAAGTAAGGCAGCTGTGTAATGAGAGGGCCTCTGAAATAATAAGGAAAACAAAGCCCAAAGCTTGACAAAATGTCTTAGAACACTCAGAACTTTAACAAGGTGTAAAGTCTGATCTCAAAAGTGGAGATCTTCAATAAAGGGTCTCGGGATCACTTCTTCAGCTAAAGTTTGATGCCACTGTCACTGCTCAAGATTGTGAACAACTGCTACAAAAAAGTTACTGCCTTAGGCTATTTTTAAAGGGAAAACTCTTCTTTCTCTAACAGACATATTTACTAAACAGTTGAAGTCTTTAATACATGCCAAGAGAATTATTGCTTACCTTAATTGTGACTGAGCTTCTCTCCTCATATTTGCACTCACAACGTAAACAATAAGCTTCTACATCAGGTCCAGGGACAGGCATGGGCTCCACCACATGGAGACAATCACTGAGGAAACACAGAAACTGCCCAGTCACTTTGGAGCTGGCTTCAGCTGAGCTCTTGCACTCTGCTGCAGGAGATGAGAAGCTCAGCTCACTTAAGTTCAGTTGTTCTAAACTGCAGGTACAAATAAATCACTATGCCACAGTTATGTCACTTAAATGAGAAATTCAGCTACTGACAAGGTGCTAAACACGGTTTAAGATCTTTCTAACTCAATACAGTGTTTTCATATTCCAGTGAAAGTATTAAAACTGTCAGCAGAACAAGTCCAAGGATATGAATCCAGCACAAATGCATCACTTGACACTGACATCATGGATAAAAGTAAATTAAAGCTACTAATTCCTACTTCTTTCTTCACCATTCTCAAAAGAGCCTTATTCCATCCTTTCACTGTCTGAAGGGAGATTAGCCTCTCTTTTGATAGTCATAAACTGAATTTCTTTTTTTCTCATCATCACAAGGTACAGACTTTAAGAAAAAAAACAGGAAGTCAGATGGGTTGTTTCTCTAAGCAGCAAGACAGTGAATAAAGAGCATTCAGCTTTCAGCAAAAGCATTTGACTTAAAAGATTACCAAATATAAGTCAGTCCCCTGTGGGAAAGTGTGGCTGACAACATTATGGGCACTTCATAGCACAGCATTCAAATCCAGCTGCCACGAGACAACTGCCCCCAAAAACAATTTATGTGATGTTGGTCTTTCTGCTGACTCAGCTTGTTACTCAGTGTTCAGACCCCCAGGGTCCCTGCAGAGCCCTGAGAGAACCAGAATCCTGTTTCACCTTTCTCCTGGTTACCTCAGCGTTGGCACAGTCAGCAGCAGGCAGTGAAACAAAAGGCCTGAAGTGACAGCAGCAGCCTGGGACTCAACACTTTACTGGGCTAAATTACAGTGCTGCAAACACTCAGCCAGGCACCAGCTCAACTCTTCTGCCTTCTCTCTACTTCTTCTTCACAGCAGCAACTGCTGAGTGCCACCTCACAGCCTCTGGAGGGGAGTGGAGGGTTTATTTTTCTCATTTATGTGAAAGCAGAACTACATTTTCCTCTGTGGAAGAATGCAGCATTCAAGCTACAAAAAAATCAATAGATGCCAGGTACAATCTGTGCAAGTGCTGTTCCTGTGGCTGAAAGCTTCTATCAATGCACAGCCCAGGTGCTGCAGAAATCTTGTGTGGGGGTTAAGTACAGTAGTAGGTCCATTACTGAGAATGTAAAAAATATTAGTATCAGCATTTTTTCTTCTCCAAGTTGCCAGAAAGTGCAAAATCTACTGGAACCTCACAGAACTCCAGAAACAACAGCTCCTAAATGGGATGATTTTCAAGAGCAGAGCAAGCAAAGACAGTGCTCCCAAGTCCCAGTTCCAGGTTTGTGCTCCCTTGCCTTTACACCATTCCAGGTCACTGGATTCAAAATATACCATTTTCTTCCCTTAATAAACAATTAAACATGCAAGCAAGCAAACCAAAACTACTGGGTTTAAGCCTTGTCCCTTGCTAGAGCTGAATTCTGGAGTACTTTTGAAAGAAAAGCTCCAGTAAGTTATGGAAATGCTCTGCTTTGTGCTGGCACCACCACAGGAGATTCACCCATAATCACTACAGAACAAGTCCTTAACCAATAAGATTTGTCATCATTTTATATGTGCCACACACACTCACCAGTCTTTCTGTGAAACATTTTTGTTGTAAATATGGCCTGAATGGTCCTTGTAAGGAGGGCAGATGCATTTACACCGGACATCCTCAGAATTCTAAAAGTGAAGTAAACAACATGCTTAGAACAAATGATCATCAGCTATTGTATCATTTATATTATCAAGGGTGCAGAAGACATTCTTCACATAAGATCTGAAATATTTAACACAAATTACTTTCAAGTATCTTTGAACAGTCTTACTCAGGACTTCCTACAAGTCTAAGAACAACTCCTCAGAATTACTAAGCAAGTAAAACAATCTGTCAAGTAACACTACTATTTGAGATACAAACACATTCTTGAGGGGAAAAAAATGGAGTTTAAGCTCATTCCTCTTTCTAAGAAAAACCACACATGCAGAAATTGCTGATGTTGATTACTCAACTATTCAGCTTAGGAGGACAGCTGCTTAACAGATACAGTGATGATCTCAAAAGGAATGAAAGAATTCCAAGCTTATTTTAGCAAATAGTAAGAGACAAAGGATAAACGTGGCTTATCTAAAGCTCAAGGCAGTTTCTAGTGGCATTACAAAAGGAAGTGTGAACAAGCATTGGTAATGAACTTCTACACTGAACAGCCAAGTCAGAGTGACACTGAGTGGGCACAGGTCAGCTGGGAACCCCTGACTGCACTAGCACAGAACCATGGCAAGGTTTGGGCTGGAAGGGACCTTAAAGATTATCCACTTCCAACTCCACTGCCACAGGCAGGGACACCTTCCACTAGAACGGGCTGCCCAAAGCCCCATCCAAGCCAGCATGGAACACTGCCAGGGTTGGGGCACCCACAACTTCCCTGGGCAACCTGTGCCAGTGCCTCACACCCTCACAGAGAAGGCTTTCCTCCTGATATCCAATCTAAACCTGCCCTCCCTCAGTGTAAAACTTTGTTCTGACACTACAGGCCCGTGTAATCAGTTCTTCTCCATCTCTCTTACAGATTTCAAGTACTGCAATTAGGTCACCCCGGAGCCTCCTCTTCTCCAGACTAAATAAACAACCCCAATTCCCTCAGCCTTTCCTCACAGGAGAGGTGCTGCAGCCCTGGGATCACTCTCATGGCCTCCTCTGGATTTGCTCCAGCAGCTCCATGTCCCTCCTGTGCCGGGGAGCCAGGGCTGGTGCAGCACTGCTGGCGGGTCTCAGGAGAGCAGTGTAAATAAAATACACCCCACGTAATACACACTCTACACCACAATCCTCGCCACAGAGGAGTCAAACCGCGGATTACCATTAAAAAGGAGACAACTCAGACGTATTCGGAGTAAATTCAAACGCGGGTGCTCTGACTGTAGAAGACGCTGTGCTCTCTGCCCGGCACAGAGAACTACGATAACGCTCCCAAGTATTATGGCAGCGGGGCCAAGAGCACTCAGCGCGGGTGAGGCCGGGCAGTGACCGCAGCGCTCAGCCCGCCCCAGCCCCGGGAACAGCAGCTCCATCTCCACCCTTAGTTCCGTGTGACGGTGTTCCCGGGCAAAGCGGCACCAACGGCTCCGAGCTCACGGGGAGCGCAGGAACCGGCGCCGAGGCCGCGCCGCCGGGCCCTGCTGCTCCACTGAGCGCGACAGGGCAGCGCCCGCACGAAACCACCCATACGGCCGGCCGGGAATGCGGAACCACCCGCGGGAACCGAGCGCCCGGCGGGGGCGGCGGACAGAAGGAGGGCCCGATACCGGGAGCACAACCATAACCCGGCCCCGCTCACCTTGTCAC
>JANPWX010000452.1:856269-935674 GCA_024734555.1 Trochalopteron elliotii | reverse complement strand
ATACTTCCATCTGCCTCGGGCCGCCGCCGGGCCCCCGCCGCCATCACTTCCGCCTGCCGCCGCCCTCACGTGGGGCGCCGTCCGCACGTAGCGGCGTCCCCCCGGGAACGGCGGCGCCGCGTGATGGTTCCGGGGTGCGGGCCGGCCGGCAGAAAAGTATTCCTGGAATCATGGAATCCTCAGGGTTGGAAGAGATTTCCAAGATCATCGAGTCTAACCACCAATCCAGCACTGCAAACACTAGACAGTATCACCCAGTGCCAAATCCAGAAACCCCTTGAACATCTCTAGGGATGGTGACTCCACCACCTCCCTGGGCAACCTATTGCAATGCCTGACCACGCTGACAGCGAAAAAATTTTCCTGGTATCTAACCTGAATATCCCCTGTCTCACCTTAAGGCCATTTCTTCGAATCCTCTCACTGCAGGCAGGGCAGAAGGGACCAGCCCCCACCCCAGTGCACCTTCCTTTCAGGCAGGTGCGGAGGGTGATGAGGTCTCCCCTGAGCCTCCCTCTTCTCCAGGCTAAACAAACCCATCTCCCCCAGCCACTACTCATAAGACATCTTTTCTAAGCCTTTCAGGAGCCTTGTTACCCTGCTCTAGACACACTGTAGTATCAACATGTCCTTTTTTAAAGACAGATAGGGCTGACTGGCCTGTAGCTCCCCCAGTCTTGGCCCTGTTGGAATGGGTTAGAAGTGATTATTAGTACCACTCTAAATGAGGTGTGGGAGCGGCATATAATCCAGCTTTTACACATTTGAACACACAGTTACATAAATCTTCATGCATTTTATAGACAGCTGTTTCTCTGAGGTCACTAAAATCCAGCAATGTTCCTCATTTGTCATGTGTTTGATTACTCCACCCAAGGAGTAATCAAACTCATGTTACTCTGTTCACCTTCTTGCAGCCAGCCTTGGTGAGAAGCAGCATTTCCAGCTGTGGTCCCTAAGACCTGGCAGATTAAGCAATCTACGAGTCTCCCTTCTTTGTGTAGGGACCCCAAATCCACCTGGCACTGCCAGGGCTGGGCCCAGCCTGTCCCTGGCACAGCAGCCACTACTGAACAAGGGTTTGAGCCCAGCCTGGGAGACAGCTCGGGCTCATCTCAGCTCCTCTGACACCTCCACAGAGGAGCAGCAGGCGCTGTGACTCAGCCCTTTTACTCCTTCTCCTCCTTTCCATACCTTCTGTCCTTCTTGCAGCCATTCCTGTACCCGAAGGGAGCCTACACGAAAAGTGGAAAGGGACTCTTTACAAGAGCAGATAGTGACAGGACAAGGGGAATGGCTTCAGGCTGAGAGTAGGTTTGGATGAGATATTAGGAAGAAATTCTTTACTGTGAAGGTGTGGAGAGACTGGCACGTGTTGTTCAGAGAAGCTGTGGATGCCCCATCCTTGATAATGTTCAAGGCCATTTTGGATGGAGCTCTGAGCAGTGTGGTCTAGTGGAAGGTGTCCCTTCCCATGGCAGTGGCATTGGAACTAGGAGGATCTTTAAGGTCCCTTCCAACCAAAACCATTCTACAATTCCATGGTTCTCTGTCTAAACTCCCAAGTAGCAAAACTGTACATGGCCAAAAGCTGCTGTGTTTTCCCTCTCCCTCCCCAGCCCCCACTCGCCGGCTGTAATTTCATAATCCTTTAGATTCAGTAGACTTTTCAACTCTGCTCTTCACTCCTTCCTAATACAATAGGCTGTATAATACTAACAGTGCATCAGACATCTCGGGAAAGGAGCTCCAGTTACTATGGAAACACAAAACACCTTTATTTAAAATTCAGGGAAAATTGCCAGCAGACTGTAATGAGCGTAGATCAGGTTTCAGCCTTAGCCAAACAATTTGTCTATTTAATGACTGTATCTGCAATGGAAGTGTTTTGAAGCGTGAAGGTGGCTCTGTGTGTTCCCCACCACCCACAGCCATAGTCTACGATGGGCAGATTGACTGCTGAGTTGAAAAACATGCTGAATCTTTAGAAAAAGACAGATCACATTTTGAGCTGAAGTAAACAATATGCAGTTTCAGAGGCATCACTGCCTTTGGAAGAGTTTGGTGCAGCAAAAGAGAGCCTGATAAACTAAATTTTTAACCCATTCAGAGAGTTCTGATACACAGGTAATAAATGTGCTCTTATTTATGTGACTGGAGCAGCCTTTGGGACCTTCAAGCCTGGTCTTGGAGCTTCCTCAAAGCCAGAACACCAAAAGAAAGAAACGGGAACTTGTAAGACACAGACTCTTGGTGCTGCAGGAGGTAAAGGTTACTTCTTCCAGAAGATGAGTCCATTCTTCCCCTAGAAAACAATAATAAGTGATTAGGTAAGCAAAGCTCCTGGATGAATTATTAAGAAAAGAACACTGGGAGTTTCTGTCTTAACATTTAGATTTTTTTTCAGTTTGTTTCATTTTTTTTAATGTATTTGTCAGCACACCAGTATCAGAAGCAATACTGTTAAACTACAGTTTAAAAAAAGGGTAGAGACAGCTAAAAAATGTATACAAATTCGATTTTAAAGAAATTATTAAATGACTGCCATGACTATAATTGCTTTCCAGCTTGCTAATCTTCCAGAAGGGCTGAAGATGTGTTTCATCTTCAAGAGAGCTCTCACTGGATTATCAGCAGAGTCTGAGCTTTAGTGGCAGCAGGCTGCTCCCTGCACTGCTAACTCTGTCCTTGCTGGACCAATCCTCTTCAAGTTAATGGAGCTGAGCTCCCTCATCTAGTCTGCTTTTTAAAAATAACATACACCCTGCTTTAATAACAAGATTTGTTTGAGGGTTGTAACTATACACTGGCCTCTCTAAGCTAAACCTTGCACTTTGCTGTCAGTGTCTGGTTTGAATTACAGGTTTTACAGTTTTGTAGTTGCTCTCATGTTTGTCCCCATTATCAATACTCACACACCAAGTGCCCCCAAGAGTTGCTGGCAGTGTCCTTAATCATTCAAAGGATCTGCCTCTGAGGCTGTGGGGAGGGGGCACCACTGGTCACCCCCAGCCCTGGAGGGGTGAGCAGGGGGTGCATCCCCCTGAGCTACTGGGGCACAGGCTGAGCCAGGCTTTTGGGAACAAGAACCAAGGCTGTGCATCTCTAAGCACTGGGCAGGGCAGCTGCTCCAGGGCCACATCTTTCCTGCTCAGTCATCTTACAAAAACAGCTCATAAAGAGCTTTATATTTCCAGGCACTGTATGTGCAGAGCGAGGTCCTGCATTTCCTTTCCTATTGCAGGAGCCTTCCCAAAGCCACATGGTCTCTGTAGCCAACAGTGCACTCAGCAGTGCCTCTGCTCCTCCTCAGTGTGCTGCACTGATTCACATGTGAATATGAGTCTTTTAAAAGCTTTCCTCTGTGTCGTGGTTTGAAAGCAAAACGAGTGAGAGGCTCCAAGTCAGAAATACAATTTAATAGGAAGAAGGAAAAAAAAGGGTAAAATAAAATAAATGCAATAATACAAAAGACCACTGACAGAGTCAGAATACAACCTGACTGGGATGATGGAAGCAGTGATCCCATAGAAAGGTCTGGTAGCTCTGATCCTCTGGGAATCCAGTGGGTAAGGTCCCCATATTGTCCCAAGTCCCAGATTATATCCAGGTGAGAATGCTTGGCTCCTCCCCCTGGGTGGAGCATCTCACAATGGGATAATGAGTCATACAGGGAGTCCTTGATGGCCCATTAAAGAGAGATAACTCCCGGAGGGAGTTACCTGTGAGTCATGCAGCAGGCCATTAGCAGAAGACCCCTTAGCAGAAGACCCCTTAGCAGAAGAGGGAAGGGGAACCTGGAAGAACACTGCTTCAGCAATTGGTTTCAACAGTTCATGAAGATGGTGATAGAATACTTTGTGCATATCTTATACTACAACCCAGGACACTCTGCAAAGTACTGAGGTAATTTATGCTCAGTGGTAATTACACTGGACTCTGCTGTGCTGTGTCAAACAATTGGTGTAGGGCTGCTTCACATGCTGCAGCTGAACAGTCAAGGGGTGAATGTTCCTCAGGGCAGGTAGGGATAGATGCTATTTACCATCATTTAAACCATCCACGTTATGATTATTTTTACTAATGCAAAATACCATCTTTTTATGTCGCTTCAGCCTATTCGCATTCAGAACTTGCCTGCTTCCCTTTGTTTTCCCAGCTGAGAAAATCTTTTCATTATCAACAATGATATTAAAAAAATCTGAGGGGATTATGTAAATAAGTGATAGAATCAGCACTTCTGCACTTATTGCCAACATGAACGTGGTGTGACATTTGCACAGAAGAAAAACAAAGTAAATGCAGATTCTTTTTTTGTCTATTCCATACGTTCAGTTAAAAATTAAAATTATGGCAGCACTTGTTGTCACAGCAGCATTTACTTAGCAAAGAAACATAGGAAGAGATTGATTACAATGTCAGTTGCTCTAGACTAATAAGAAATTCTCCTGTCAGCAGATTGGTCATCAGCATCCATCTGAATAAGTTCTGTCTCTGGTATTGCAGCCCTTCAAATAAACAGCACAATTTTGTCTCATGCATTTCTGTTTGGGGCCAAAACCCCAGTGGCTCGGTTCTGGTCTAGCTGCTATTCTGGCCTCGTGCTCTTTGATCTCTGGAGAATGCAAAGAGAAATCAATGCCAGTGGGCTGGATGGGGTACAAGGTTTACAATAAAAGCAAGCTCTCTGAATCTGGCTCATCTCAGGGACCCATTACATTACAGTAATGCAATGTAATGGCTCGTGGCTTCCTTCCATAACCAAGGCATTATTTTGCAATCTGCTGTCAGGAGTTACATAAAGCCTTTCACAGCAGAAATGCATGCATATGGAAAGGGCAAGCTGGGCAAACTGTTTACCTCTGTGTTTCTATATCTGTATTGATATTTATGATATGAAGCAAATGGAGGGAAGTGCTGAAAGAGCCGTGCATTCATTTTATCTTTCTGTCTCAGTGAATCCACTCCTGACTTTTCTGCAGGCTGTAAGAGTTCAAGGTCCCTCTCTGCTAATGCAAGGTCAGTCAGGGCTCTCACACACTGCAGCAGCTGAGTCCCCACATCACATACATGGGGAGCATGCCCTGTTCTGCATATGGTTTCAATTCATGACATATGTCATGTTCTTATCAGTGCAATTCCTGCTGCATGTCCCTTCCTTCAGCAAAGGACACATGCTGCAAATACAAGGAACAGCAGCTCGTAGGTGAGACAGGCTCTTCAGCTCTTTGATCACAATCCCTAAGTACACAACTCTGGCTTCACCCCTTGCAGCATGAAGAACAGCTTCTGCATTTGTTTGTTTAATCCTAAACTTATAAATAGCCTCTGCCAGCCCTGACCCAGCAAGACCTCAGATGCCCTGCATATATTGCTCATGGGAGAGACAAGGTCAGTGCTGCTCCACACACTTTGCTGCTCCTTGTTCTACCCCAGAGAGCTTTTGCTAGCAGCACGGAGGCAAACATGCCCAAAAAGGAACCAGTTTCTTCCTCATACAGAGTAATCCACAAGGATTACTCTAATACATTTGTGCTTCCTGTTTTATATTCAAAGGAATCAGCACTAGAAGTAAAGTCACTATGAATCCAAAATGTGCTCTACCCAATGCCAGCCATTTCATTCCAATCTTTGCTGCAGCCTGCATGGAAACAGCATAGCCAGGGAGAGAGGTTAAAGGCAAGGTAAGATTATGTTTATGATATAACTCCAAGCATTTTTGTGGCAAAGTTTATCACTACTTGCCTCAAACTTGTCGCTAAGCAGAGGGGCTTTCAATGACCTCAACAAGCAAACTGGGAACCCCTCCATGCATTGGCTCCATTTTCTTCCCTTGCCTGCTATTTTGGTCACTTTTCCAAAGCACAGATCAAGCAAGCCCGGGCTGGCTGCGGGCCCCTCATTCACACTTCGGTGTGGATAGGAAATGAGGAGTGTTCACTCAGCACCTTGCTGGCCTGGGTCAGTGGCAGCAATGCAGTCACTCTGCAGATGCCTGCTTTAATTAGGAGATCTTTACTTTGCCAGCAGACCTGGGCAAAGCAGGATGAAAGCTTGGAGGCAATGAATTGCATTTTGCTCTTTTTTCTGTTAGCATTTTCAACCTTTGTCAGACCTTTTCTTACCTTTTGCATTTCATTCTAGTTACACTGGTCTCTGTGGTGCAACATTAACAGTATTCTTTTTCTTTGAGATACATATTCCTAATAATTGAAAGAACAGGAATCTCTGTATTCTTCTTTATCCAGGAAACCATTCACTACCATTGTTTGTCCCTAGCAACCACAGTATCCTACAGAGTATTTCTTATAAAGAAAATTCCAGCAATTCCACATACATAGAGCTGCACAGAGAATGTAAGCTGCATTCAAAGACAGCATTGTGCAAGGTGAGTCTGATACTTCAGATGACCACAAATATTGACACTATGGCAATATTTTATATTTTGAGCTTGCCCACCATGGTGATGTACTCGCTGACCTAGATCAACCCTTTGTCTGCTGCCATTAACCATTATGGGTGCCAGGTCCACAGGCACTTAAAATGTGCCAAACACGGTGTAAAGTCCTCCACTCAGATCAGGAGTGACACCACTTTGGCACAAAGGGAGATTCTTTGCATTTCATTCAGATTCAATCTCTGCCAGAGACAACCCGAGGGCTGGCTCTGCCAGTGCTGCAAACAGCATCGATTCTGCGCCGCCGCGCTGCCAGCGCCTGTGTGGAGGATGCGGAGCAGCGCTGCCCTACTTGCTCTGTTCCCATGACAACACCCTGCAAAGCAGCTCCTGCGAGCTTCCCCCTGCCTGCCTCATCGCACCTGACAGCGTGCCCAGGCTCCGACTTTCAGCCCAGACAACGCCTCTTCCTTTAATTACCAAAAAGCCTTTTCCGAGGAGGAAAGATCTGTTTGAAATAATGGTGTTTTGATCGTCAGAGCTCTCCACCACCCAGACACGGGGAGAATGGCTGAGTTTGGTTTGCCATTCCTGCTGCGTGCTGCTCCTCGGCAATGTAATCAGGAATGACTCGTGGGCTGGCTCCAGGACTGTATTGTTCCCTTCGTTGGTGCTGCTTCTCCTTGCATGCTGAAGTGAATTAATATCTAACAGCACTTCAAGTAACTCCTGACTTCATGTAGTAGATGGCAGACAGTTGCTTGGGTTAATGTTCTGGAGAAAACACTCTGCTTTTCTTGGGGGTGAGCCTTGCCCTGCCAGTCCTCCAAAAGCTGTGAGCATTCCATGAGCAAAGCCTTGAGACTGATCAAGCCAGCAGTTCTTCAGGCAAAATGAGCAGGAGCAGATGAGAAATATGGAGCACAAAGATGAGTTTTGAGGGCATTGAAGCTGGGTGGCAGAGGACAAAAGTAGGATAAGTTTTCCTGCCTGCCAGTCCACTGTAATGCTATAGCAAAGTACAGGGTGATATTCTTTTTCTTTTTTTTTTTCCTGTACAGATTCTAAGCTTTTTATATGTAGACTGAGAGCTCAGTCTGTGGCTTTGGCTGTTCCACTCCCAACTGCTCAGTATTTGCCTCAATGGGTGCATGTTTTCATCTGGCTAGGAGGGATCCAAAATTAGGCTTCATAACAAAAAAACGGCTGAGATCCTTACTAGGACTCATTAAAGGACCCACAAAAGGACTCCTCCAGGACTACCTAACTGAGAGGAGCTTGCAGCTGAATGCTGATATGGTTCTCTCTTTTCTGACACGTGAACACCTCTGTGACTGAGAAGTTCTCTGTCCTGGCATGGCCATGGCCTTACCCAGGACAGGTTTTGTGAGGTGTAAGTGACAGGGGCTCCCTGCACTGCACTTGAGGATGGTAACAGGCCCAGAGGTTACAGCACATAACCCATCCTGGGCACTTGCCTCACCAGCAGCGACTGAATTCACTGGGCCCTGGCTGCAGAGTTTTGCAGCACAGCAAAGACTCAGAAGAAAATCCACTGCAAAAGCCAGTTGCCCTGGTAGACAGAAAGCATTCTATGAACTCAGGTTATTGAACTCAGGACATCCACTGGAAGGCTGTGCATCCTGCTGCTGGGTGACCACAACACACGTATTCTGATTTGTTCCATTGTCAGTGCTGTCCAGCCCAAGCATTTCTGTGACCCCAGCATCAGCCTGCACAGTGCCTTCCATTTAACTCAATTACTGGTTCATTTGCTATTCCATTTTAATTGATCTGAGCCTTAAAGACCAAATCACGTGTACTGCAATTACACAATATCCATCCTTAACTTGGAAGGCTTCAAGCAGGTGCTGAGGAGCAATTAGATCACTGTCTGTAGAAGCTGCTATTTAACTAAGAAAGAAAAGACAACTCTAAATAAGACAGATGCAGAGAGACCTCAAAGCTTGCTCACACTGATAATGAAAATTAATCAAACATCATTAGCAGTCTCCAGAGAGTTCAGTACAACATGTGCTTCTGAGATGTGCTTCTGGTTGTTCTCTGCCTGACAAGGGCACCCACTTCTCTCAGCTCAAGGGCAGAAAAAAGATTTGCTACATCAATTAAAAGAGTCGAATTTGGGGCTTTTTCCAGAGAGAGTTGGATAGCTTTCTTTGAAAACCATTTGGGCCAGCCTGTGGCTTAGTTTGGTGAGCAGCCAGGATTTCTGGGGAGGTCAGTAAATGCATGCAGGTGATTCTACTAAATACACAGCCTTGCTTTTCCTCCCATAGAGTGGGACTTACCTGGAAACACTCTATTCTGAGCAGGGTCTCTGGGAGGCTGCTTCTACACCTAAATGCAGTTGTGATGGGTAAGCAATATATTCCATGCAAAAGAGTTGTCAGGAGAGTTTGTCACTAATACCAGTCTCCTAAGGATTATTTTAGTACACAGTTAATTCTACTAAAACCTCATGTCCTTCTTTTTTGCCATCCTGCCTCTCTTTTTTGTTTCCCTAATTTTGCCCTCATTGGCCAAGTTGTCCCTACTCACCAGCCTCAAAAGCTGGACACTGAGTCCATTCCATTTATAATTGTTTAACACACTGCACCCCTGGTTAGAGCTTCTGAGCTTTACAACAACTGAGTGTTTTCTTTGGGATTTGTGTTTGTCATTTGGTTCTGGTTGTTCACCCACCACCACCACTTACATTTATAGTTTTGTATTGTGGGGATTATGGGGAAGATGAGTAACTGACCTTGCTGGTCAAAGATATGCCAGTTCAGGCTTAAAAATCAAGAGAAAAGAATCTAAAAGAGTGAAAAAACCCTCAAGGTTTGTGTTTGCACATGAGCACATAGTGATGTAGACTTGCAGCCCTCCCATAAACCAGTCTTAAGGCCGGTGCCTGTTATCCCTTCACACTGTCATGCAGAGTCCTGAGAGCTTCTCTGCTGAAGATGGGCCTTGGGGATTGACCCACTGACCTCCCTGCAAATGTGGCAGGTCTCAGTGCCAGGGATGGGGCTGTGCCTTTGCTGAGCCTGGCCTCTGCTGCATTAGTTACCTGTGACCCCCAGGAGCAAACAAGACATATTTTTCTCCTAAAGCAATAAGAGGTGCATTTGGATGGCCTTAACTTGATTTGGGATGGCAGAGAGCGGAAGTGCAGGGAGGGCAGCTGATGTGGGCTCATTGTCATCAGTGTCTTCTAATACAATTTTTGAACAAGAGCATCCTATTAACTCACTGTGTACAGACTACAGTGATTCATTGTGCTAGAGCTTTCTCCAAGAAGCCTTTTTGTAGCTGCCACTGTGCTCAGATGCTGTCTGTATAGGTACAGATGAACCTAGTAGGCACTTTCTAGCTTTTAGAGCAAGGACCATAAGAGAGATGTCCCCACTGAGACATGTCTCAGCCCTCACAGCTAAACCTGGGATCTTCACTCTACTCACTGCTTCATTGAAAGTCACTGAACAGGACATTGGAACAGGACATTGTGACCTTCATATCACAGCATAGGAAGCAGCAGGAGGAAGGAAGGGAGGAAATAACAGGCAGAAGCTTTCTTGCAACAAAACGTGGTCTCAGAGCAAATTTAACCAGGAGAATGTTAAGCTGTAAATGCCAAGTTAATTAGTCCTCATGCATAATTTGTTTTTAAAAATACACTGTCGTCTCCTGAAGGAACAAGAGCCCATTTCCCCTTCTGTTAGCCTTAAAAGTCAATCTGAAAAATGCCATTGAAGTCTAAACCAAGAAGCATCACGATGCTTTCAGTAGAGAAGCTCTCTGTGAGTAGGAGCTTAAAATCCACAGATTTCCTCTCTAAGCCTGCCAAACCAGAAGGCTGAACAACCTCCCCAGGGCACCTCTCACAGCAGACCCACTTCACCAGATTCTCATATGACTGCACTATTGAGGCCCAGTTTCTTTGTTACACCAGCTCCAAGCCACATTTTGTCCAATTATGGGTTTTCTACTTCCCCCCCGCCAGCAATCAAAAAGGCTGGTGGGAAAGCCCTGATCATTTTTCATGTGTCCTGATCTCTACTGGCCTGGATAAAACCAGGTCACTGGGCTGCAACTCATTCATCCTGGGCTTTGTCTTCCACCCAGGGATTTTGAAATGGTTTTTTTGACTTGTGATCTAGGAAAGACCAATGATTAACTCCCAATTACATTTTTATTTTCAAATTAATAGCCAGTGCTGTCTAGCATTGCACAGTTTCTCTTTGCCCCTGCTCTCCATGACTCAGTATGTTTTGCATCTGTCAAGTGCCTGATCACTCTCCTGATCACTCCATGTGATCTTGTTTGTGGAGGAACAGAGGACTGAGATTTACAGCAACACTTGAGAATATATTGGTTTTCTCACTGAGGTCGCAGATCTCAATATTGCTCCTTCCCTTATGCAGTATTTTTCAGTGCTGCCTTTTCCAGCATTGCCATTGAGATGCTTCCCAGCTGGCAACACCTGGAAAATTCCATGGCCAGCTGTGCATCCCTGGGTTGCAGGTAACAAAGGTACTTGGCCCTGTCTAGCTTCTCCTTCCAGGAGGGAGAGTTTTTAGGTGGCTGGGTCCTGGTCTCCCTCCCCAGTCTTCCTGCCAGTCTTTCGTAGTGCTTCATCCCTTGGTAGGAGCACGTGGCACCAAGGCTCTGTGTGTCACCCGTGGGGCTGCTGCCAGCCAGAGCACAGGGACAGGGCAGCCCACGGCCCCTGAGCCCCAGAGCCAAGCACAGGCAGCTGGGTACCACAGCACAGGGTCTGGGCAGCCTGGGCCAGCCCCAGAGAAATGAAACCCCAGAGGCACCTCAAAGTGTTAGGCAGTGGTTTCCTCACCTGCGGTAGCTCCCCTGAAGGGAGGAGATTGTTTCTCCTGGTCTCTGGGAAAGAGAGGTGGGAGGTGATGAGCAGTAAATCAGTGCTGGCGCTGGCACTGTCGGGAGGGAACAGGTGGAGACACAAAGGGCTGAAACAGCCTTAAGAGCTCCCCACCTTCTGCAACTCCGCCACCTGTGTCTGGATACTGGGCGGGTCTAGGTGCAATGAGCACGTAACTTTACACCACTTCTCCTTGGGCGAGCCGAGGCGCTCTTCTGGAGAATCCAACCTCGTCTCCCTGCGGGGACAGCCACGAGCCGCGGGCATCGATCCTACTGCTTTCAAAACGGGGAGACCAAGTCCCGGCAGCTTCCCTCCCCAGCTAGTTCTCTTGCTGCCGTGGTTTCCTGTTATTCCTAAACTCTCGATATTTTTAGGTTATCGACTGTCTTCATACCCACTTTGGGAGTGATGAAATCTCATCCTGGGGAAGTGGTTGCAGCACCACTCTAGTAACAAAATCATTAAATCAATTGCCTTTGCAGCAAAGCCATCTCTGGTGAAATGTCATTGATACCTGCAGTGTCATCTCCAGAGCCTGCAGCCTTTCATTAGCCATGTGGCTGTTAACAGAGGATGAGGAGGAGATCAGCACATGGCTGAGCTACTACCAGCAGTGCAGAGCCCATGGAAAAGAGAAAAAAGGGGAATCTCAGCTTAGGAAAAGGAGCAGACTTTCAGTTACTGGAAACATGACACTTTATCTCCATCTATTAAGCAGCAGGTGATAAAGCAATACAGACCTCAGCTGATGTTTGTGCCATAAAATAAACGCTGCAATATACAGCCCCAAGACATATGTTTATACAGAAATAAGTCATCAAGTTATTTGCTTCTGAGACATGAGAATTAGATTTGTTTTCACAACACTTTGAGCATCACCTCATCATCAGTAATAGAAAAGCCCATAAAAAGGACCTCCCTGGAGAGCTATTAGATAACAGATTACCGTGGAGATAACTGTGAAGAAACACCCCAGCAGGTCTCATCTAATCAGCTGCTCTGCTGGTAGAGGTGATGAACAAATATTGGTGGATCTCAGCAGGACCCAAAATGCATGTGAGTGGAGGCTGTAGGGCTACTCCTGGCAATGGCCTCTGACTTTCCTTTCAGAGTGGCCAGCCCAGAAGGAATTAAGTAGCAAATGTGGTGGAAGGAGTTGGGGTTGTGGGGTGAGCCCCACACTGCATCCCCAGGGTGCTCCTCCTGTGCTGCTGCCTGCCCACATGCCCTCGGATGCATCACTTGCAATGAAGAACACTCATGAGCTGGGAGCCTGACAGCCACTCTCCAGCAGATCTCCAGGTCTCTAAAATTTTCAGCAAGTGTTGATGCGTTGCCCACATGGCCATCTTAATTTCAAGGGCCCAAGCATCAAGATCCTGCATGTTCCACCAGCTTTTGAAGCTCTGCAATGGGCTCACCAGGGTTCTGTTTAATGTCTTCTTCTTTGAGAGCTTTGAGGGCTTTAGGCATGACCAAAATGAAGACAAGACGTGGTCTTGGAGAGAGCAAAGGCGTTTTGTCCCACCCTGCTCTGCTGACCACATGAGCACAAGGGTCAGTGCTGTGGCCAAGGAGCAGCTGGCTCACTTTCCCTGAGGCTGCTTGGGAAGGGGGTTGTGCTTGCCCTCACCTCTGAGATGTTTGTGTGCAGCATGATGGCATTAACCAGCTGAATAAAACATTCAACAAAACCCTCTCCCACTCCAGAGGCTTCTCATAACATCCTCTCACAGCTGTTTCTTTATCTCCTGAGTCCTCCTCATCCACATGGCTGCAGGCATTGCCCTCTCCTCTGCCCCCACCACCTGCCAAGAGGCAGCAGGTCCCTTGGTTACAAGGGCTTCCTGCAAACCCATGCCAGGGAGAGGTTTCCAAAGGGGCACAGGCTGTGCTGGAGAGGAGCAGGAGCAAGCACCCAGGGCTTGCAGAGCTGGTCTGCAACACTCAGCTGTACCATTTACCCCTGTGACCATGCAAGGGCTTGACACAGAGACCTGATATTACTTCCCCTATTCTATAATCCCTCTAGACTGATTTCCTGTCTCCTAGAGCAGCTGTCCTGTGTTATCTTGTTCACAGGAGCCACCTCTGAAGGCTCACCAGCTCCAGGGCTAGCCCCACTGTGCAGAAGGGATGGAATTTTGCCCATTGATTTTCTATTTGCCTGCGCTGGGACTCTGCTCTCTAGCATCATGAGTAAATCTAGAGACCTATAGCAGCTCCAGGAAGCATGAGACATTATATTTGCCTGCACATTGATTCTTCTCATTTTTTCTCTATTTTATTGCTGGAGCCTGGTTTCTTTCCATGCTCAGAGAAAATGCCAGCCCAGCATTGAGGAGAGCCAGTTTCACTGGGTGTGGAGTATTGCTGTTCCACCAAAGGTTGTTGCTGTGGCACTTGGAGTGGGGGAAAGGATAATTTCTCATCAGTAAGACAGAGGTGAACTACTGCTGAAGCATCCCAAAGCCCATCCAGGCAGAGACAGGAAGTCCCTAAATCCAGTTTCAAAGCTTTGGGGAAGACCCTGACCTCTGCCTGTAGTCACAGAGCTATTGCATTCATGCTTCACCTCTCGTGTTCTGGCCACTTTCTTTTCCCAGCTTTCCAGAGTTTATAAAGGACTCTCATATCCACCTGCAAACCCAGCATAAACACCAGAACAGCTTCCCAAAGGGTAAACCTGGAAACAGCAGGATCTCATAGATCTCATACCCTCTCTTGGGAGACAGAGCCATGGCGACATGGAATTCCAAGTGCTCACCTTTTAGCCCAAGTGCTGTGTGCCATTTAGCCTGCCCTGGTTTATTCATCCCAGCTTCCACTCTCCCTCTGTTCAATGGCAATTTCCACCAGCATTTCCAAAAGCACTGTAGACCCCCAACAGACTTAAGAGTGAAACAAACCCCTTTTCTTGACAGAAACATCCACTGAAAACAGCAACAAAAAAAATCATATCTAGCAGACAAGCAAATAAACAGCAATAATGGTGTAACTTTATTTAGATTTAATTTGACATTTAACACAGTAATATGCACAGAAAGAAAAACGTACCAAAATACCAAACTCATAGCATATAAAATAATCAAATATATTTCATATTTAGTGAAATATTTCTACTACACATCAGTGGGACTACCCTGGGCAGCCCAACCCTGTAAATATATATATATATATTTATATTTATAGCTGTGTTATATAAAATACTGTATGTAGAGAAAGCACTGAAACTTATTACCAAGATAGAAAATAGCTCAAAATACAGATAGTTCAGGTTTGCTGGATATAGCCAATATCGAAAAGAGGTTCAAACCAGTGCAGGAGGTAAAGCTCCAGCTGAGATGCTCTGGCAGGCATGGGATGGCAGGGGTGGGCACACACTGGATCAGCTGGCAGGAGCCTGGCTGCTGATGGCCATGAGACGACAAAACTTTCTGACTCTCACCCAGAACCACCGAGAGGCTCCCGAAATGGGAATGCCATCGGTGCTTGCAGCTGATGCCAGGGCCAAAGAAAGTGCCTTTGCTGAGTCAGAGCTACCGGAGCAGATCCTGCTCCTGCAGCACCACTGGATCCCTCAAGGGTCCAGCTGCAGCAGGACTGGCCGTCAGCAGATGCATGACATCACAAGGATATTATTCGGAATTTTAAAGATGCCTCTTCAGCAGATGACAGTGATTAATTCCCATTAGGTTTTGAAAACAGGAAAAGCTGTGTTTGTGCGAGGCCAGGCTCCCCCTGGCAATACTGTGTGGCACGGGAAGCACCAACCCTGCTGCTCCAGGACAGTGGCACCAAATGGAATGCTTATCCTGGCAAAAACTCCCACCTCCCCTGAGGGTTGTCAAGGGTTGTACTTAAGAAGCCAAGCAATTTGTAGACAGGTATAAAAAATATGGCATTTCTGGCAGCAGCACTGAAGTGCAGCTGGAGTCAATAACCTGCACAGGTGCTGCAGGGGCTTCAGGCTGGGTGCTGGGTGGGCAAGGATAGGCACAGCTCCTGGTGGCAGGGGCAACCAAGGGCACTGCATCTGCTGCTTTCCAGACAACACATTTCTGTGCTTGTTTGTTGCTTTTTGGCCTGGTGAAATGATTGATTTACTTGACTACCCCCATAGGAAAGCAGACAAGACTTGCCCAGAGGATCCCTCCTCAGAAGGTTTCGAGCCCCAGCACTGGTG
Organism: Trochalopteron elliotii; assembly: GCA_024734555.1. NCBI lineage: Eukaryota > Metazoa > Chordata > Aves > Passeriformes > Leiothrichidae > Trochalopteron > Trochalopteron elliotii. The sequence continues at coordinate 920,191 of JANPWX010000452.1, read as the reverse complement.
GCAACCCCACATTGGGAGATCACCCCGGGAGCCCTCCCAAACCCTGTTCCTGTGTTTCTGCCACGCCACTGCAGAGAAGCCTGTAACCCATTAATAATTCTGCAATTGCTCTTTCTCATCAAGCCAGCAGTTGCATCCCTAATTACATGGCAACGATACTATGCTAACAGGATGAGCTATATTTCCTTGGTGGTATTAACATTGTTGTTTCACTCGGAGTAACTTCCTGGTAATGGCCATTTGAATGTGGCAATATCAATTAAGTGAATATAAATGCTTAGCCCCTGGAAAAAATCATTAATAAAAACCTCATTCTGATAGCCTCTAATCACAGCTAAGTACAATTACTCATACGAGGCCACTATAAAAAGTATATTTCTCATCAGAAGAAATTCATAAGATTTTCCCAACTGTTTGTAATAAAGAGGACACTATATAGAAAAGTCCAGAAAATAAGCACACGTTTGTTTCTCAAAACCCATAGATAAACATGACAATATCTCTAAATTACTGGCTACAAACAGGATTTCATTTAGCTCTACTCAAGCTGTAGCCCGGTATAAATGTTTTCAAAGCAGCGTGTTGCTGTTTCATCTGGAACAGCTGCACAGGATTTCTTTGATATCGAGCTCTTGTATGGGGATGGCATTTCAATTTCTCTTTATGCCTCCAAACTGCTGAAACTGGAAGGAAAAGACATTTAGTAGAACAGGCGTTTTTCATGAGGGAAAAAAAATTAAAAAAGCAGCATAATTTGGCCTTGAAAGCAGTACTAAGAAATAATTTATCACTGCAGTGGCGACAGAACCACGCTGTGTCTTTTGCATCTCTGTTTCAAAGGAGACGGGGAAGCCAGCCTGTAGTCTTGCATGGGTCCCCCACAGTGCTGTACCCTGGCACTCCCTGGGCTCACACCCTGCACCCAGGGCCATCAGCTGCCCCGGACACACGGCAGGAAGATGCCCTGGACACGGAGCAGGAGCACCTGTGCTGTCATCCTGACTCCTCACACCAGCCCGTACCTCCCTCCTGCGCTCCCCGATGCTCATCGGTACAAGCAGCTGAGGGGAGTGCGTTCCTTCCTCTTCTCCCCCGCTCCTTCCCCTTCTCCCCCGCTCCTTCCCCTTCTCCCCCGCTCCCTCCGAGCTCAGCAGTTCCCAGCACAGCAGGTTTTCGCTGCACGGGGCTGCAGGACATCCCAAATCCGCGGGGCTGGTCGCGACAGGCAGCTAAAGAAGATGCTGACCTACATCATCCACCAGACACACTTTCTTAAGCAGTGAGCGAAGGTTTTTTAGGTTGCTCATCGCTGAGCAACCTCAAGCGCTGCCTGCGAAGGCACAGAAGTGCAAACCCCCTGTCAGGCACTCGGTGCCCGCCGGTTTCATGAGTCAGAGGCAGGAACCAGTGATACATCCCTTATTCACAGCAGTCAGCAAGAAAGATGCAGTGCCTGGAAGGAGGGGGTTTGCGCTGCCTGCTTGCCTGCAGAGCCAGCCACCACGGCTACACACATTGAAGAGGTACAGCACGTGTTTGTCTTTCTTTAAGGAGATAAGGCTGGAAAAATCTGGGGCACCAGGAAGAGCTGGCAGAGTAAGCTGCTGGGGTAATGAGGGGAAAAGTGGCACACCATTATCTCCAGACAGGATCTCTCTCTCAAACATTCATGTGGGTTTGTCAGCCTTGCTTCATAAATATTTTCCAGGCAAAAGCTTGTTTGGGAACACTGTCAAAGCAGGCCTCAAGGAGTCTTCTTAGTGACCTCCAAAAAGTACATTTCCTAAGGCATTCCCCTGTGCATGTCTTGTCAGACACCGGCTTTGATGTATAATGTTTGCTAGAAAAAAAGCAGTAAAAGCTGACAAAGGCTGCCAAAAAATCCAGGAACTCCCTTTCAAAATCTGATGAGCTGATACAAACAATTTCTGCCGAGGCCTTTGACCTCTCACTCGCCTCCAGCAAAGGGTCTGGCAGCTCCCGTGTGGCCCTGCCAGGGGACACTGTCTGCAGGCTGAGGGATGCACAAGCAGCTCCCCTCCCCAGACTACTTACTGCTCTCCTGTCTCAGCACTGTCAATGCCCACAAACGGGATTTCTTCCCTGTCCGTCTGCCCCAGGACGAGGTGGTGCTTCTCCATGTTTATGACACACTGCAGAGAATAAATCTCATCAGGTAAGAAGGAAAACTGCAAATTAGAGTGGTCCCAGCTCCCCCATCGGCACGGGTAAGCACCCTGCTGGAAAACTCCTACCTTCAGAGACTTCAGTGTCTGCAGCCCAAAGGAAAAGGGTTGGTCGTTGTCCTCTGAAAAAAACCAGACAATTCAGATTTATACATTCAAAATGCCCTCCTGGGCTTTTTGTCAGTGACTCCATCCTTCCTTTGTGGTTGCCCTGCTAAACAAAACACTGTTTATAAAGGGACTGACTCCAGAGGAGAACAGGAGGGCACAGGATGGCAGGAGGGCAGGCGGATGTGCCTGCAGGGAGGTGCAGTGGTTGCTCCATCAGCATGGCAAAGCCAAGCTTGCTGAACACATCCTCCCCCTTCCCTCTGGGGGGGGCCAAACAAGAACTTACTCTATTTTAGTTTTAACATCTTCCCAAAGCTTTGTTTTTCCTGCTGGGGTAAGAGGAAGTAGACCCAGCCCATAGGGGAGGACCAGAGGGTTACAAACTCACCCACAACGAGGGCAGTGCACTCCACAGGGACTGCTCCCACCATGAGGGACAGACACTCAATCTGGCCGATGGCTTTCACCTTGTTTGGCAATGAAACCACCTCATCTTCGACAGGGAGTGCTTTGAGGTGCTCCTTTAACCTGTGGACATTGAAAACACTCCTAACATCAAATGGCCGTGGCTTGGCTGTTCCAGCAAGGAGCAAATGGTGTTTGGAGGGTGCTTACACCTGAAGTGCTCTTGGCTTGCTCATTTACCACACTGTTTTTGGAAAGCTGCTTCGCTGGCAGGTTCTCTGTGGGTGCTCTGCAGGCAGCCAGCAGCCCACAGGTACATCAGACCACAGCATGACCCACAATGCAGCCCTGGGGCTGCCCCAGCACAGCTCTGTACTGCATTTTGGGTTTTACCCGAGGAATCTTTTTCCTACATTTTCTCGAGACTTGGGGAATACAAAATTGCTTCTAATGCAGTGTGTGTGTAAGGAAGGGTTAGTTCACTCCAGCTTCCACGAGTAGAGCTGATGCTGTGTCCCTGTGGAATCACAGAAATGTTGAGGTTGGAACAGACCTCTAAGAGCATGGAGTCCAACTGTTAACCCAGCACTGCCAATGTCACCACTAAACTGTGTCCCCAGATGTCACACCCACAAGTATTTCGAACACTTCTAAGTATGGTGATGCCACCACTTCACTAAGCAGCGTGTTCCAAGGGCTGACCATCCTTTCAATGAAGAAATTTTTCCTGATACCCAAACTATACCACATGTGGCATAACCTGAGACCATTTCCTCTGGTTCTGTTGCTCATTACCTCACTCAATCCTCCTTTCAGGTGGCTGTAGAGAGTAATAAGGTGCCCCCTGAGTCCCCTTTTCTCCAAGCTAAACGTGGCTCACAGCTAGGGTGGCCCAATCCCTGTTTGTTAGCATGTTAGGTGCTGCTGCTGCATTTGTTCAGAGGAAATTGGGAAAGATCAATCACATTCAGCCCAAAGAAAACAAAAAAGGATGTCAGAGATACCTCTGAAGGTACAGCTTCTAGCTACACCCTTTGAACCAGTCTGACAATACTAATTAATTATTTAGCTTCAGTTTCTCTTTTAAACTGAACAAGAATCTAATGGAAAGGCCATTTGAGGTGCTGATCTCTCCCTCAGATAAAACCATATCAATTTTCAGCTATTTGAGGTACCTGTCTGCTGAGCCGCATTGCAGCAGTGCATGTGTGTGTGTGTGTGGCTGTCTGTCTGTCCATCTGCCCTGGGGGACCAGCCCCCTCAGAGGCTCCAGGACTGAGGTGGGCATTGCCCACACCCTTTAGCACAGGTGCAAGGACTGTGAGGGGTAGCAGGGAAAAGGAGCTGGATCCCCTCTGCTGCTTTCTTGAAGCCTGGCCTTAAAAATCAGTAGGAACGTGTCAATCAGAAGTTTTTGAGTTCCTTGGCCACCTCCTGCACCTCCTACAGCTCCACAGGGGATTTCTCATACTGGCAACCTGTGAGCCTACTCTGCTGCTTTCCTCAGTGTGAGGGGGAGTGACTGGCATCGTGACAAGACAAAATTTTTTTTTGAGAAAGAAGGGAGGAATTGAGCCTGAGCATCAGGCACACAAGTGCTGCTTTGAGGCACCGAGTCCCCTGAGACCTGGGCAGCAGAAACAGGCTCTGACCTCTTTCTTCAGTGCTTTTTGAAGGACAGGGCTGCTGCAGCAGAGCAGTGCTGCAAGAACTACACTGGACCCATAGTCGAAACACAGGGAGCAGCAGAACTGTCCCAGAGCATGAAATCCCTCCAAATGCCATCGTGTGGCCATCCTGAGCTTGGCTGAGCTGCTCCACAGATTGTGACAAGGCTGTAGTAGGCACAGCCACCTTCCAGTCACTAAGCACTATTGTGCAAAGAAGCAATTAATGTTAGAACAGGCACCATTCATTCAGGGCTGTGCAGTAGTGCTCAGTGAGCAGGTGTAATTTTCTTTTTTTTCGTAATTACTGCAAGTTAGCTGTAAAAAGCAATGACTCCATGGGAATAAAGTGCCAAAACCTCCTTGATATCCTGTGAGCTGATGCCTACTCCTGTTCCTCAGAGATGAGAGAGAGTTTTGCTGCAAATGGCTGTCATTCACCTCTCTAATAATCCATAAATACATTTCCTTTTCCTTTAACCAGGAGAAATTTGTAACTGGGAGCAGCATCAGACACCCAGTTCTGTGAGCATGCATGCACACAGCTTCTTTACACTGGGTGCTGGGCCAGCAGTGCTGCAGCCACTGTTTGAGGGCATGTCCAGTAGCCTGGTCCCTGCCCTGTCACGGGAGCCTGCAGAGCTGGGCTGGGCTGCAGCCCCACGCCTGCCCTGGGGACACAGAGGGCTGGGGAAGGTTCAGCTGTTTCATGAGGCACTGAGTGACAAGCAGGCAGGGCAAAAATGCAAATGCATCCAACCCTCTGAAGGGATTTCCTCAGAGACGAATAGGGTGGTACCAGTGGCTTTCTATTCCATCTCCCTGCTATTTAAGATTGGGGCAGGATTTGGTTGTAACAGGAGGGTCAGGCCTTGGCCAGTCACAACCCAAAGCACTCCCTTCTAGAATGACCTGAGCATGAATGTCACTGACATGAGCAAAGCCCCAGCCCCAGGTGCCATGCTCCTGCAGAACAGAAATCCAGCTGGATATTTACCCTAGCCTGTCCAGGCAGGCAGAGGACATGAGGTTGTGCTGTGAGCCGGTGTCCACCACAGCCTTCAGCTCCTTCCCAGCACACTGCAAGAGCAAGAAGAGATGGGAAATGATATGTGGGATGCAGGATGAGCTCCAGAGTGTCCAGGAGCTCTGGTGCCCATGAACTCTCCTCATGCCAGCTCACCCCTGCTCCCCTGCACGCTCAGGTGCATGTAGGGTCCTGAGCCCTTCCTGGCTCATTTGCCCCTGCAAAGAGCAGATGGGGCAGCCCCAGGCAGGAGGGAATACTGCGGAGAGTGGGGAATAGAGATGGGACTAAGGAAGAGAAATGTGAAATTACCCTTGGGCAAAGAAAATAGGGATGGCACTTGAGGAAAACAAGTAGGTTGTGAGCACAGGGATTTGCCATGGATAATTACACCCCAGCACTGCAAACATGCTGCCCCAGCTTAGCTATCCCCTCTGCCCTGATGTGTAAGAGAAAACACCCGTCAGACCAGTTTTCTCTGTGATTCCCAGGTGGGAATCTCTGCCGCAGCAGCCTGGAGCTGCACAGGGAGTGTATCCCCACAGCTGGGACAGTTCTGTGGGAGCACAAACTTGACTGGGGAATGTGGAGAATGAGAGTACAGCCTGAGACTGCTGGAAATAAAATCTGCAGAAAAAAAAAACACAAAAAGCTGTGGAGGGACTCCTACCTGACAGCTCACCACTATGAGCTCTTCATCTTCTGTTTTTCCTGAGCTGTCCAGTTTGGTTTGGTTCAGCTTGTTGGTCTGTGAGGAGAGATCTCCCTTCGGAGTCCAGCTGCCTCGGCTGCCTCGGAACTTGGATAAATTTGTCTCCATCAGGCGCTTCTGCAGGATGTTGTGTGGTTGCTTTAAGACAGAACACACACAGAAGAGCAGGGTGAAGTCAGAGGAAAGCCACACAGTGGCCTGTGTCACCAGACTGCCTGTGGTGCCCATGGGCCAGTGCTGCCGTCATGGGAGGGAGGCCCTAAAATCTCACTCCCTCCAATTCTCAGACTACAGGTATTCTTCACAGCTAGTTCTGGCTTACCTGTCTTTGATTAAGAAGAACTTTGTTTTGCAAAGGGAATAATACTTTCAAACTATTAACCTTTGGGACCTTGGAGGGATGCCTTTCTTTCACCAAACTCAAATTCAAGGTTTGATTGCCTGTAGGAATCCAAACAAGTCCAGCCTTTTCAAGCTGGTGTTTCATCCATAACTGCCTTTATCTCTCGGTGAAGAGAATTCTGTAGTGATGTGAAAAATTGGGATGTAACAAATCACCTTTCCAATGATATTCACAGCCTAAATATGAAAAATGTCTAAAATTGCCCTCTGTGCATCTTTCCCCTGTACTTTTATTTATCTGCTAAGGGTGACTAAGTGGGGCCAATCCCGAGTGCCACACCACAAGAGGAAAGAGAAAGGAAGGAAAGAGGTAAGCTGGATTGAAGCAAATAGGTATTCTCCCAGAATTCCCAGCACTTCTCTCTTTTTGTCATCTCCATTTGCTCTGGAGAAGCATGTTGCCTCTCAAGACCTCCTCCAACCTCTTTCCCAAAAGCCTTTTTATGTTTAATGTTCATCGCAGATGGATGCACACACTCTGCTGGAGGTGAAATGACTCTGCCTGATTATCTGCTCATTTCTCTGCCCAGCTAATCTGCCCCTCCCCATTAATGCCTTTCCTTCTGATTTTAATTTATCCATGATGAGACATTTTTACTGGCTTATTCCTGAATTTTTGCATTCATGTTAAACATGCCTGTGTGTCTGCAGAGACATCTGAACCAGCAAACCTCCTCATCCCAAGGGAATATCGGAGTCAGGATGACTTTGAAAACCTCGGGCCAGGGCTCCCCAATTTGGCCAGTTCTCACCCTTGTGCACAGCATGTTAAATAACACCACTTACAGAAGTCTAATGCAAGCTGGCATCATCCTAAAATAACTGCAGCCACGCTGGTGCTCCAGATCCCGCTGTGGGCGCAATGCGGGCAGCCGAGATGGGCCTGACTGATGGGATGGGGCAGCTGCAGCCAGCACCACTGGTCAGTGGGACATGTCAGCTCCTTGCATCCCCCCTTTCCACTGCTCTGATTTCTGCTACTTAGAATAAAAACCCATGGCCGTTTTGGGCTGCAGGTGCTGTGTCTGACCAACCTTCCACAGAGCCTGTGTGTCCCGTGTGTGAGCAGTAACTCCTGATGGGGAGGAATCAGATCTGACATTGTGCTGCCTTCCCAGTGAGGCCAAACAGCAGAAACCAGTGTTACTTAACTGGATGAAAGGCAGACAGACTTACTGCACTGGTACTGGGCCCTGTGTGGAAGGACAGGCAGATAATTTTGGAAGTGGGGCTCCTTTGTATGAGACAGGAGCTGTAGGTGCACAGTCAGCACTGTGATCACCTCCAGGGCTCCTCACCAGAGCAAAAATGCAAGCCAGGATTTTCTGACAGTGGATGGGATGTCCTTTTCACCCTTTATGTTTGACTGCAGCTCAGGAACACAGCGGGACACTAATTCTTCACATCATTTAAAAACAACAAAAACAAGGATAGGGGAGTGTAGAAGTAAATGGATGAAGTTCACCCGGCTGGCCAGAAGACAGCCTGTCACATCACCTCCTTGTGCCCAGCCCCAGTCAGGCAGGACCAAAAGAAATTTCTGAATAGCATCATCCAGTACACTCTGGGTGCTCTTCTGATCTGCCTGACCTCAATCTCCAACACACTCCTCATTGCTATTTTAACTGTCTTCTACCATCGAATTCAACCTATTTTTTTTAACAAGTTCCTCTATGGATTGTTAATCAGGAGCATACATGGGTTTTCTCAAGCCCTGGTTTTTATGAATCTTATACGGGATCCATCACCAACAGGAAAAATCCATCACTCAGCAGACACAAGTTACCAGCACAAATGGGATTGTCTTTTGTTGACACTTCCCCTTCTGAAAACCACAGCAAATCCTGCCTCTGGGGAGGACAAATATTCCTTATGGTTTGCTCCAATACAGACATAATCTGGCAAGAGGGGGCTGAAAAGGCTCCCTGCAACACCATCCTGTCTCAGGCTATTAATTAGTTTGCTTTAACTTGGATTTCCCTTGACTCTTGTGTGCAACAGAGTGAGGGATGTTAGTCATGGAGATGACTCAAGTGATGGATACGTACTTGGTAAATGGATAATGTGCCAGGGGACATTTGCAAATGCATATTTTGCTGGCAAACTGCAAGCAGACCATGTCTGGGAGGGAGAAGAAGAAAACCTCCTCCTGACAGCAGCAAGGAAGGCAGCTGTGTTCTCCCTCCAGTGTGGCCCTGACAGTGTTTGAAGGAACCCAGATTGCTTGGTACAATATTCCTTTGCCTTGCAAAAAACTCTTGAAAGTTTTATAAAAATACAGAATATTACATTCCATTGTGACAGTGAAAGAATAAGTTTTCCTAGTATCAATCAGCACTATATAAATACAAATCAGGATTTTTTTTTCATAAGATATGTCCATTTCCAACCCCGAGATTTGCAAAAACCTATGATCCCCTAAAAATATCGCAGTTAAAACCTAAAGAAGTGAATGGAGACACCATCTACTGCTGACCTGATTTACCACTGTCTGTCAAAAGCACGAGTAATTATGCCCAGCTTTGTTCCTCTCTGATTTATAAGCAAGTGCATTGCTGCAGCTTGCAGTATTCATTTCTCTGGCAGGTTTCCCTCTCTTTGGCTTCTAGATCTGGGGATAACAAGACCCATCCACAATTTCACTCAGGAGGAGATGAAGGTCAGGGAAGACACCAGCTCCCTTCCTCTACAAACCCATCCCAGAAGGTTTGCCCTCTCTTCTGTACCTAAACAGTAGGCGGGGGGGAAGGGGTTTTAATGCATCGACAGAGCTAATCCCAAGACATAATCAATTTCTCTCTCTTCTTCTTATCCTTCATCCAAATTGACATGTACTACCGGCATCCTGTGCTGTCAGCCCCTCTCTTAGGGTGATGAGGTGGGACAGAGCTGCCCCCTGCACCCCAGGCAGCAGCCAGCTCTCTGGGCAAGGCAGTGCACACAGCATCAGAGCTTCTTGCATTTCAGACAGGACACACCAAACTCTGGGGCATACACAGCAGGGACTATGCATCATCCAGTGCTGCACCAGCTATGGAAAGCTGGGGCCACAGGGCACTCAGGGTTGTGCTGAGGGTGCCCAGGGAAGGTCTGAAGGCACGATGAAATGGGAAATGCTTTTGTTGCAGTTGCTGTTTTTGTTACTATTTATAACTCTGTTTCCCAAGTTGTCAAATGATGCGGGACTGTTCCAGGCAGGGCTGCTCCAAACTGGTCCAGTGGCTCTGGGGGCAAAGGACAAGTGTCAGAGCACCAGGAGGAGCTGCAAGAGCCAGCCCTGTCCAGGTTGGGAAGGAGGCCATGGTTACCCTGTCAGGAAGCCCACATCCCAACTAAAGACCATCTCATGCCAATTTTCTGGGCTTTGGGAAAGTAGTAGCCTTTTGGGAAAGGCTAGTAGAGGGAAGAGGCATCAAACAAAGCCATTTCTGTTGTCTACTTGCAGCCTGATATTTGCCAAATCCAGTGTATGCTTTGCTAGAGATTGGTCTCATACTGTACAGAGTGGAGTACATAAAGGGAGAGAGGAGCTAGAGTTTGGTCTGAGCCAGAGTAATTCACTGGAAATGATGAGAGCATCAAAATGGATGATTACAAGTATTTATCAAACCTGTCTGTGCACAGCATCACCAGGAGAGCTGCTTCAGGAGGTGAGTAATGGCACACAGACCAGGGGATGCCAGTACACCCCTCCTGGTGACCTGCTGCTGCTTCGCTGTGCACAGCACCCCCTGCACCATGGCCAAAAGGAAGGGGATTTCTCCCCAGAACTGGAAGGCTTGCTGCCAGCTGCCACAGTGACAGACAGGATCTGTTCTCACCACCTGTCGCCATCCCTGAGGAGCTGTTCCCTCGTCTCTGCTGCTGCCAAGGCAGTCGGAAAACCCCCGCGGGAAACCCTGCGTTAATAACGCCGGTCACGTCAGAAGCCCCTCCACGCATGTCACCACAGCTGCCACGCAGCTGCAGGCACAGGAACGTGCTGCTTTGTCAGGAGATGCACAATTATTCACAAGGAGGAGATGCAAATGCCTTGGGCCAAGACCTCTGATGCTCTGGGCCTCCTGATCATGCAGCTCCATCCCTCTGGGCCTCTCAGTTTGGGGCCATGCCAAAGTGAAGTCCCATATTTTGGAGGGTCTCCAGTCTCCGAGATGCACAATCTCCCACTCCTGGGGACAGCACTTGTGACATCCAAGCAGCCACAGCAGTGGGGACACACAGTGTGTCCTCTCACAGTAATGCCCTTTCCCACCCTGGCTGTGTGAGGGGTGAGTGTGGCAGCGTCGCTTCACTGCAACACAACCCATGGACATATCTGTGAAATTCATGGGATCTTCTCTGGGGCTGTGGGAACAGGCCTGAGCATATCCAGTGCTCTCACTTTGGAGACTCCCTGCACACCCCGTGGGGCAGGAGGCTGTGGCCAAGGGAGGCCTGGACACCTGTGCCCACTGTGCCATCACCCCACACTGTGGCATGGAGACAAGGGGGATTTTGCAGTGCGGTGGCCCACACCAGCTGGGTTCTCACCCCATCCCCAGCCACAGTATCCAGATGGGCATCTCACCTCTGCCACATTGCACCTTTTGTTCTTGGAGGGGACTGGGAGCTGTGGCCCTCCCCAAGGCTTTAGCACATCCCTGGGGAGAGCCCCCCATGCAGATCCTCCTTGCAGGGGCTGTGGGTGCAGCAGGGGTGATGCTGCAGCCATGGCACAGGAGCAGGGAGGACACCTCGAGTGACATTTCTGTGTCCAGGGAGGTGTCAAGGAGCCCATACCCTGCCCCTGGTGCTGGTACAAAACCTGGTCCTCGCTGTGCAGTCAAAGGACTTCAGTGCTCAGTGCCCCTGGCTCCTGCTACCTGTTGGTTCTTCTCTGGGCAGAGCAGAACCCACATCAGAGATTCAGTCCCACTCACTGGGGGTCACGGAGGCAGAAAATGTCATTTAGACTCTGCTGATAATAGTAATAATGCCATCCCTCCCTGAAAAGCACTTCAACTCCCTGCTGGAGAGCTGCAATTCAGTGGTGAAAGCTCCTTCTGAGCCTTTCCCTGGGCAGGATCTTCACTTCTTACAATTGCAAAACATTGGGATATCAAAATTGGGATATCAAAAAAAATCACCTCCACGTGCACTGCAGAGAACAGCCAGCTCACTCCACTTGTCTCAGGCAGTCAGAGCCAAGCCTAACCCAGCTGAGCAGGAAAGCTCTGACAGAACAAAACACTAAAAATAAAAAGATTGACTTTGGTTTTCAATAAAACTCATATCAAGCATTGAAAAAAAGCAAGTACTGATTTACAAGGTGCGAGATCTTTTCAACACTTGGGCAAAAAAATCTAAAGGTGCTTTCCCTGGTAGATATGTTTTCTAAATTTCACTCCTCATGTCAGAACTTTTGATGTTACATTGAAGTCATCCTTTCCCAGTAGAGAAAGCTGAAACATTTGTACAATATTTAGAAATGCTCTCCAGCCCCCAGACATGGTGAATAACACCACATACGGGATCACGTAGATCACTGTATACGTAAATATTTTAAACATAAATTATGTCTCTTTGGTTTTAAAAACCCCTTATATGCATTAGCCTTTATTGAAGCATGATCTTGACAGTTTTATATTTTGAAATACCAGTGACTATACTGAATCTTTATGATTGTGTGTCTATGTAGATCACAGGACAACATGTGTGTACATATGCATTGTATGAAGCCATTTTAACTTACTCTGACCAGAGAGGAATTTTGTACTGCAAATAGCAGCCAATTTCGTGCAAAAATAAAAAAAAAAATAAAAATAAAAAAAATGCTATTAACTCTGAGTGCCAGGTATCTAGAAGTACTTACTATAAGAAAACAACTGTGGTTATAAGTGGCATCATAGCATCATATTTCTATTCCCTTCCTTTTACATACAAAAGTCCCATTTTTTACAGTTTTCACACACAACCAACTTCTCCTAACAGAAAAACAGCGTGAAGAAAGAAATAGACACTGCCCCACCAGCTTCTCAAGCCTCCTTCCAACAAACACAATAGAGCCTTACAGTATCTTTCGAAGTGCCCAGCTTCTTCAGCCCGTCCAGAGGGAGGAGATCCGCAGAATCCTTGTGAATAAACTGAACCGCCTGCTTCATCCTCCTCTGCTGGCGGAGAGACGCCGCTTCCCTTATCTCCACTTCTTTCCTGCTCGGCTCCGTCAGGATCCCCGAATAAAACATCTCTCCTCCCGGGAGTGGCTCTGTCCTCGGAGATGCGCGTCTCGGGGAGCTGCGATCGGGGGATGCTCTGCCGCCTGCGCTTTATAGCCGGAGCCTGGTGACGTGAGGAGGCCGGCAGGTACCTCGGCCGGAGGGGCTGGGCACACCGCGGCACCCACAGCGCCGGGGAGCCCGGGCTGCTCCCGGGGGATAACACATCCCTGCCCTTCCCCCTCGCTGCCTCTCCCGACAGCAGGGCTAGCCACAGGCATGCCACGGCTCTCAAAGCCCTCACGGGCAGAAGAGAGCACCGGAGCACCGGCACGGCGCTTCCAGAGCTGCCCACAGCGCGGGGAGCCGGCACAGCGGGACTGCCCTGGGTGAGGAGCTGAGGTGTCACCACAGGTGACACTGCCCAGCACCCGTGTGCTCCTCGGGTGATGCAGCCCCGCACACACTGCGCCACTGCCCATGGGGAGGGTTGGGTACTTTATGCCCGGGGCAGGCTCGGGGTGACCCTGGTCTCATGACAGCATCGCCAGCAGCAACCTGGAATATCACCATCCACTCCAGTACTCAGGAAAACTATCACAAAAGTTGTCCCACACAAACTGGGGCACCATAAATGCGGTTTTACACGGGGTTTCTGTACCCATCAAATGTCCAGGGACAGCACAATTTGACTGATCACTAACACCCACACCACTGATTGTTCATCAGAGCAAAATTTGGCAAAGCAGCTATAGGTTTGCAGCTTTTGTGCTGCTTGCCTAATGACCCAGATGTTGCTGGAGTCAGTCTTGCTGTAGTTACTTACCTCTGATCCCAGACAAAGCTGGGAGATGTGTTAGAGAATGCTGGCATTACCTTGGCTGTCTAGAGGTATGCTTTATTCTTCATGGGCAGCTCTAGGCTCCCACGAAGCAAAGTCCTTCTTTTCTGGGGCTGGGCTGTCCTTGAACTTGTTTTATTTAAGCATGAACAAAGTGTCCAGTAAAATTCCTATACCTCTTTCCATTACAGTATGTACATTACATACAGTATGTACATTACTGTACAATATGAACTAATGCACATTAACAAACTTAATAGGGTTTCATACTATAAAGACTGATTAATGTAATAGTTACAGAAGGCAATTTTCTTACCTAACAGGACTCATAGCATGCTTGGGTTTCCTTCACTGCAACAGCAAGTGAGGGCAGCAGGTGCTTCCCTGAACATTCTGCTTTCCAAGTAAATTCTTGCATGGAATAGGTGCAGAAAAAATGCAGCTCTGCCTCAGAGGGACAATACAGCTCTGTAAATACTCCACATGGGTTTGGTTCTTGCTAAACTGAGAGAAACCTTTGATGTGCTAGGCAAAGCACAAGAAAAGCAGAGCTTAGCCCGGGATTTATGCCAAACCAGACTTCTAGGACACTTCCTGCCTTCCAGAGCTGGGACACTGATTCTCCTTTGCTCTCCCCCACCGACAGAGCCTGGGCTCACTCTTTCTGCTCACCAAGACACCACTGGCACCCTGCAGCTCCTGCTCCTGGCCTGGGGAGTGGGGCTGGCACAGAGCAGGGCTGATGCCAGAACAGCAACACTCCGTGGGCAGCCTTACACATCTGAGCTCTGCAGCCACGGACAGACCATGTATGTTCAGCCCCTCCTCATGTGACCTGGGAGAGAGGAGGGAAAAAAATCAGATGATGAGTCAGAATGCCATAAAACCCGAGCACATTATTTCAGAGCCTCACAGAAAGGCCACAACACATGAGCTAGCCCAGCTCAGTGAATGTGTCAGCCTGCAGAAGGATAACACAGCTGACAGTCCAAAGGGGGATGTAATTCTTATTCCCCATGCTGACTCAGCTCATTACATGACAGGACCATTGTTCTGTGGCTGGGAGGATAAAAGCACCTTATTTTTCACCTTGGGAGCTATTTGGCATTTTTCCAGCTGATTAAATAAAGATATATGACTGCATCCACACTCTCCCAAAGGCAAGGAGGAAGCAAAAGGGCTGACCCTGAAACCAGGAGGGAATTTTTAGTATAAAATCTTCATGGAGTAGCAGCACTCTGCCCAGTGTATTAACAAATGTCCAGTCAGCTCTGGCTTATTTCAAGAAGAGTAAAGCTGCAAAAGCACAGGTGGAACATGAAAAGCCCCCTCACACTACAGCTCTGAGGCTGCAGCATGTATTTCCATTCAGCACACAAGCATTTTGTCTGAGCCCTGCAATTTCACTTCTGCTGTATGTTACAAATGCACTTTGTGCCAACAACTCTGAGGAAAATCTGCTCAATGCTCATGAGTAACAAATGAGATAAAAGCCTAATTCCTCTCTTGATTTTTAATCCTGAGAAAGAGGAAAGGGGAAGAAACAGTAAATCATCTGCTCAAACTGTGCAGGATCCACACTGAAGGAGGGGCTCAGTTTGGACAGCTCAAACCCAGGGGTTAAGCTGGTTAAGTGGTTAAATCATTTGTTTGCAACAGATTAGCTGGTGGTATTTCTCCCCCTTCCCATACAACGTATCTAAATAGGGGCACATTTCAGAAAAATTCCCATCCACTCACCGGAGACAAGCCTGTGCATGACCACTGTCCCTTGCTCAAGATAAAGGTACTAAACCACTTCTCTTGCTCTTTCCTGCCTCCAGAGCAGCACGGAATGTTCCTCTGGGCCTCCACATAAAATCAATTCCAGTGTCAAAGAGAGGCTTCACAGGGCTGTGAGGGAGAAAACCCCTCCAGCCTGGGCCTGGCCCTGCCCTGCAGGTGCCAGAGAGCCAAGGTGCCAGCAGGACAGGCACAGGCTGCAGGACACCGGGGGCTGGAGGCTCTGGCAGGTGCCAGCAGGGCTGCCACAGGTTTGGAATGGGCTCCGTCCCGTGCCCAGGGCATCTTCCCCAGAGCTTTCCTGCTGGCCCGGCAAAGTCCTCGAAGTGGGTGCCCAAACCCACTGCAAAGAGCAAACAGAGGGACACGGTGCTTTCCCTGGCCTTTCCAGCGTGCCCTTTGCCATCACAGCTGGGGACAGGGAAGGCAGCACCGCAGGGCAGCGCCAGTGCCCTCGGAGGGAGGGGAGAGGGTGCGCAGCTTTGATAAGCTTATCAGCCACCCTACAGGGCAGAAAATGCCACAGCGGCCCTGCCTTCCAAATGTAATTTTCGTTACCTGTGATGGTTATACCCCTATTTATTTACAGCCGGCTTGTACTGGCTCAGTCCCCAGTCACGCCTGCAGCTTAATCAGCGTGAGGGAAGAGGAGCTGCGGACTTTGGTTCACACCCCATTCCATCTCCTCTCCCAGTGAAGAGGAAAGAAGCAGCAGGCAATGCAGGAAGTGGGTCGGCCCTTTTTTTTTTCCCCTCTCCTTTTCTTTGATTTCTCATCTTTCCCTAAAAAGAAGTGATTTGTTAGTGGTTGCCATATCCTGAAGAAATGTAGAGATGCCCCAGAAAACTCTGAAGAAAGGGCAGAGTGGTATAATTTAACAGAAACAGAAGCAGGCAGTAGGTCCAAAAGGAATAATTTACTCAGCACAAAGAGAAAATTTTAGAGAATCCATTTCCAGAGAGAAGACCACGAAGAGCTTAAGAAAATGAAATCACAATAATTGATGTAGTAAAATAAGCTTTCTGTCCATCAGTGCATTAGTAAGGGTCAGTTCTAGCATAATCAGGAAAATAATTGGAATAATTTGGAGACTACAAACGAGTCTTTTCTAAAAATGTTGGATTTACTGAGCTACTTAATTATCATTTGTAGCAAGACAAAGACCATGGATAGAGCTGGAGAAATAATCTAACATACAAAGGCAGAGTCAGGCTGAGACTCCTGAGAAATGTAGCCCATTTTGTCCAGCCACTCCACACTCACCTTCTGCGTTTCCAGTGCTGACCAAGGGAACGGAGCTCCTGGGCTGGGATCTGAGCCCCATCCCAGGTGTTTCATGGAGATAATTCCCAGGGCATCTCCCTGTATTTACTCCAGCCTCCTTCCCCTGTGCATGTTCTGTGCAGTGCCTGAGCTGCTGACATCAAGCACGAAGGCAGAGATGACACTGGGAGAGGAGTCAGACATTGCATGGCTTCCCCCAGGAGACTGAACTGAATTTATCTCTCTGGTTCTCTTCATACACAGAAGCAACAGGTGAACAAGAGTTTCAGCAACACAAAAGCTGCACATGTCAAAACAAGAGATTAAAATGGCAAGTCTTGCAAGAGCTCCCTTACCTTTTTTTCTCTTCTTTTAAGAGGCTGGAACATGAGAAGGGCTGGTTTTCTTCAAAACAGGAGGAAATGGTGTGCATAGAGGGCAGGTGATGTTTCTCCCCAGCATGTACCCACCCCAACCTCTGTTTATTATGTGCAACAGCAAAATTATTTCAGTGTAAAATTTTCAAAATTATTAATTTAAAGAAACATTAATACATGCTAGTTCTCACCCTCCCAGATGTATGTTAGGGTTGAACTTCAAATATTTGTTTTGAAGTAGTCTGCATATATATTCAAAGTGCCAACCATAACTACATCACTCAGACTTCCCAAACCTCAGGGGATTTCACTTCTCCTGTCCTGCAAAAAGCAGCTTGTGTGCTGAAGGCTTCCTTGGCTGCTGGGGCATTCCAAACCATAAATTTTACATTCAGGTCATTAAATATATAGGAGAGATCTTGTTAAGGCTAAACCAGAGCGAGTCACTTCACACTACACAAACACAGTTTTCTCACTCCTTTCTAACTTTCCAGAAGCCTGACATCTGGAGAGCAAGGAGGAGCAAGGCAGGACACGCAGGAATGCCTTTGCTACTGAGGATTTCTGAGCTCTGAAAGCCAGGAGGAAGAGGGCGCTGCTCTTCTTCCCATCAGGTTCTATGTCAGTCCAGCAGGAACTGCTAAGGAATAACCGGGAGCCTGTTGCTCTGGAAAAGCAGGGGCTGGTGGGCTGAGATGCTGGCTCTGAGGGGTAGGAGAGGGCAGGGAGACACAGGAGACACAGGCTCACCCCTGGGTTCTTCAGTGAAAAAGATCACGGGTGGGATCAAGCAGTGGGGCTGGGATTTCCTGGCTCATCCTAGAGCCAAGAACACTGTCATGGAATTGCTGCATTCAGTGTCTCTCCCCAGACCCGGCTCTGAGCACATGGACAAAGCAGAGCTTGACAAGAAGCTGTAAAAACCAGGGGTGGTACCCAACCCTCTGAACAGCAACCACCCCACAGGCAGAATCTTGCTGAGCCTGCTCCTGTCTTCTTCTTGAAATAGTTCCCAGCTGTCCCTAACAAAGGGATTATGGGCTGCCCACATCCAGGGAGCTGCAGGGTGCTCTCACTGTCATTAGCCACTGGAGTAAGGCCACCTAACAAGAGACACAGAGAAACAGCCATTGCAGGAGCAGGAACAGCACCCAGTTTTTTCCAACAGAGATGTGCCATTGTTTTCACCCATATCTTCCTTGTCCCATTAGTAATTTTTGCCCTTTCTTCTGCCTAATGGACAAAGGCTGTGCACAGCACTCAGGACAAAGACCAATCATGCTAGCAGCCAGTGATATCTGGATACAAAGGAGTCCAGTCTTGGTCTAAATACTCCAATACAACATTTCTATTCACCAACCCACTTAACCACCTGCTTAAATGCTTTTGTGAATGTGAATTATAAAATTTCTCCTTCCCAGCATGGTGAAAAGTCACTCATTAGTACATAAAATATCAGTATGCACACAAAATCATGTGTAATAGGTATACATTTCCCTTGGATACTTGGGACATCTGTGTTTGCTTCTACATCTGTGTGGCTAATTAATCATAAGGCAGCTGGCCACATTTTTCCTTGAGTCAACACCTTGAGCATTAGTGGAGATACAGTGAGGATACTTGGTGCCCACAGTGACATCCATGCCTAGCTGCAGTCATGGAAGTAGTTCCCTAACCTAAACTTGGCAGCAATAAATTTTTAGTAATTATCCCTTGACTGTTGCAAGCATGGAACACTGGTTGTCATTCATTTTCTCCCTTTTACTTTCTTCTCAAACCAATGAATCATTCTCAGAAGCAACTGGTGCCATGAGCAGATGCCCACGATGGACTAGGAGAAGAACACATCACAATCATTTTTCACTGGGATCCTGTTAGCCAAGGTGATAATGTCCAAGGTTTTCTTTCACATAACCCCATGTCTTCATCAGTGTGAAATGCACACTGGCTCTAGGATAAAAGATGGAAGCTGTGGAGCGTGTGAGGCCACAGACTCAGTGCTCTGCCCTCTCCACACATTGACAGGACTGAAGCAATTGCTGAAACCTGAGTTGGGAATGAGAGCAAACCAAGGCAGTCTGAGCAGGAGCAGGATCAGGAAAGTCTCGTAGCTTACACAGCAGAAAGGGTCTTCTACATTTCCTGTCTTTGGGTGACAAGTTTAGGGCTGGCACAGGTATCTGAAAGCTCCCTGCCACAGGGGGGAACTCTTAGTCCTGAAAGGAGTTTGAAAGGAGTTACACAAACTCTTTAAAAGCTTTCTGCTTTTTCTGGCTTTCTAGCCAAAAAACTTCCCTCTGGCCAAGTATAAAACTGCTGCAGAGGCATTTCTCATTCCAGATGCTTTGGAGTGGTGTGATTCCTAAATAGCAGTACTTGGGGACAGGGAGGGGGAACTCCTCAAACTCTGTGGAATTTATCTCATTGGAGAAGACAAATCTCAGAATATAATTTAAAACCTTGCCAAAAAAAAAAAAAATGTAAGATCACTCTGTCTCTGGAACAGGATGAATTCAGGTCAGCTCTGAAACAGAACTGCCTTTTGAAGGGTTCCTCTGTGGCTTACCCAGTTTACCAGGTGATTGTGGCAAAAATAACAAACTCCAGTGATGCAGTAAGCAAGTGAGCTGAACAAAACTGGAATTTCCCAGCTCTTTTGCAGAAGCCCCAAGAACAGGTGCTTACTTCAACTAGTGCCAACGTGGGATTCACCTAGGAACAACATTCTTACTATGCTCTTTAAAAGACTGACTGTGAACCTTTTCTGCCAGTACCAGTTAAAGGAGTATTCATAGAAAGATTTCATTTGACAAATCTTTCCATCTTCTTATGGAGCTTGGATCTAGGACAGCTTTGCACCTTTCCTTCAGAGGAGAAGAGAAGGGGGTAGCTTGTTTTGTATACCAAGTCTGAAATTGATCTGGTTTCACAAAAGACTAATATTCAATTAACTCAGGGTTCGAATGCTATAAGTTAAAGATACATAAATTTTGGCATTTAAAACACTCAAATCCTAAGCTCATCAAATGCATCAAAATACCTTTATTTTGGAACTTTGAGATAAATCCAAATCTGATCCCAAGATTTTTACAGTATCCATTTAAGATAAAAATATTATTTACATCAGCATTAGAGAGAGGGTCACCACAGTGTTACTCAAACACAGGATCTCTCACCTCTGTGGAGCCCTTATGTTTATTTTATGAAGTCAAGACTCCAGGGCTCTCAAGTGCCTCAAGCATAAGTGAGCTCCCGTTGTACCCTCCTGCCACAGCTCATGCAGAGCTGCAGCAACTCCTACGGGGTAAGATTTCGTCAGAAATGTTACTGGATACTCAGAGCTAATATTTGCTCACATACAAAATCATCAACAGGGTTTCAGTGTGGCTCCCCTAACGCAGAGGTTGTGCTTGCCATGTTGTGATTTGGTTAAATGTCTCCACCTTCAAGTCTAGGCAACTGCAGGACACTGGAGCTCACACTAGGCCCCAAAAGGAAGGCAGCTGCCCCAGGAGAGAAGAAATGATGAGGCACACAGCACTTGGAGGTGTTTCTGCCTTATCTTGGGTATAATTTAATGCAGGATCATCTGTCCAGCCACTGACAGGTGTCAAGCTGTGATCAAGCTGAGCAACCAAACAACGTAGGAAATCAGTAGCTGACTACTGCACACACAATTTCATTTTCAAAGACAAATGTTCAAAGTCCATTATTGACATCTGTAAGAACTGAGTCACCAGAGTGATGGGGCCAGGCAGAGTGCCAGAATCACTCACTGTTCTCGAAGTAAATATCAGCAACTGAAGTTACACATTCACGGCCCATTTCCTCCAGCTTCCTTTGAGGTTTATTCTGCCTGGAAATCAACAACTTTCAACCCACACATTTCCTCACCAGTAATTTGAAAGAGACGGGGGAACAGCCTTGACCAATGGTCAGAACTCAGTTCAGAAGGTCTCTGAAGTAGCAGCAATACCTGGCCCAGCAGCACAGGTCTTTCTAGGTCCCATATTTGCCTTTTGTAAAAGTACATTAACTCAAAATACAAGGTCATTTACAAATCACTCCCTCCCTTCCAAAACAATTGATCAGGGGCAGCGGTTCGACCCAAGGGCTGCCGAGGTCCCGAATCCCCGGGTTCAGCCGTCTGTCTGGTTTAGGGTCCTGCTGCAGAAGCCCCATTCAAACCCCCCGCTGTCTGCCAGCCGGGATTTCAGCAGGATGTCTCTGCTGGGGGCACATGCTGCCCTCTCGTGGGAAGCCCTGCGGATGGTTCCGGGCTGCCCGGGCACATCCCCGAGCGGGGACAGCGCCGCAGGCAGCAGCTTCCCGCAGACCACCTCAGCCTCACTGCCTCAGCCCCCCAAAACCTTCAAAAATCTCCCTATTTGAGCCCCTTCCCGATATTCCTGGCAAGAACAGACCCTGAGAAGTGTCTCAGGGAGGGATGAGGCTCTAGTATCTCACACGAATTTTATTCCAGAGCATCCCCTAAGCCAGACTGTCTTCCTCATCGGATTTTACTTCTCCAGTCCTGCACGAGGAAACATATCCTGCTGGGATAGATAAGCCTTTTTTATCCACTCCAAGAGCAAATGGTCACCTTGGACTTGTGTCCTGCACAGAGCTGGGACAGGCATTTGTGATGTGTTTATTCCAGCACAGCTGCATCCCTCTCACACCACAGGCACTGGCTGCAGGGCGTTCTGGACAGCCCCGGGGAAGACAGCAATGCCTGCAGTGTTGAGCGTTCAGTTCCTAGAACTAAGCTTCCTTCTCCCACTGAATGAAGTTGCTGTTCTCGGCATGGATGAGCCTTTTCAGGGTTTTATTTTTGTAAGTTTGCTGAGAGAATTAGCACCTACGGGAGCCAGGGCACAATAGTTGTGCTATGTAAGCCAGACAGGCCCCCTGAGCACTTTTCTGTCGTCCTGTTTTTAATAACTGGTCTCAGCTTTTCCACACAGCCCCTCACACCAGCACTACACCAGCACCAGCAAACTGGGGCCACCCAAAATCCATGAGGAGTGTTGTGTCACATACAGGCTTGTCCACTGGACACAGAGATCCTGAACTCCCAGTTTTCTAGAATGCTCCCTCAATTTCCACTTTAAACCTCACAAAAATCATAATCACCTCCCTTGCCCTTAGCTGCTTTCTGTGGCTGGGTTTTACTCTGGGCAGCACCTCCAGATGCCAGGTGAGCTGGCATTTTGCAACAGGTGATAGCTGCCACTCTTACATTTAACTGAGGCACAGAGGATGAGGCTTCCTCTAGTCAGGCATAAACTTGCTCAGGACAGAAATGTTTCATGGCTGTAGTGTGCATAACAGGCAACATGTGAACTAAGAACTACTCAACAACAAATTGCATCTCAAGTGACTACTTCAGAATATTTCAGCTTCCAAAGTAAATTCTTCTCTCCTTAAAACTATGATCCCTTGATTTCCTCATCCCCAGAACTGTCACAAAATGGAGATCTCATGGCATATGATTTTTAAGTCAATGCCTATTGAATAAATTTTCCAGTGGAAAAAAAAAAAGAGGGCTTCAGTTGCATCAGATCATGCTTAGCAGTTCAATAGTGTGAGGGAATTTCCTTTATGAATTTATATTTATAGATATTTCCAATGAGAAAAAAATGCTTCAAGACCTCATTTTCTGACCTGTTTTTTCTCACTGTGTACTAAACAGGGTTTGCTTCATGGAATACAAAAACTTACTCTTTAAAATGTGCTTAATCACAGAAAAAGCTGTACTAAGACACATATTTAAACAGAGAAGGATTTTTTTTTTCTTTTTTAACGCCTGAAGCAATTTTATAAGGTAATTTAAAGAGCAGCATGAGAATGTCATACATAATCTGCTCTGACTTAGAGAAAAACTAGATGAACTTACCTGCTGAGTGGAATATGACTTAGCAATGTGTCCTGTGAGTTCTCTGACTCCTTTTTTCCCCCCAGGTGTTCTATTTGCATCACTGCTCCCGGGTGTTGTCTACATTCCAGGCAGAACATGTGCTGTGGAAAACAGACTTCCACAAGTGAGAGTGAAAATCTGCCTGTGAGCAAAAGACTTGTTCAAATTAAATGGGCAGCAGCCAGAGGTGTTGTGGGATGGGTTTGTTCCAGGGATCCCCAGAAACAAACTCGAGTTTGGCTCAAGTTCTTTAAGAAGTACTTGTTTGTCTTCTCCAGCAGCAGCCTCACAAGCACAGTTTGAATGGAGCAGCATCCAAAGGAAGAGTGGAAGAGTGTTTACATTTTTGTTGTGACAGGTTTTGCAGTGCACATCTATTGCATTTACAGGATGCAATCTATATGCATGAGAGAAAAAGCATTTGCATTTAAGCTTGTTTAATTCAGAAATATTTGTGGATCACTATCCTTGCACTCTGTTACAAAGGATTATCATAATGCTATTCTTTCCTGCTTATCCACACCAGACCTCCTCTGATTCTTTGGATTTAAATAAGCTTCAAGTCTTGCTCGCCATATCTCCTTATTAATTATTTCTGTTATGTAAACACCCAAAGGTGCCAGGCAGAATTTCAGCTCCCACTGCCCTGGGAGTTCCCAGGACAGTTCATATTGACATTCCCTGTCCCAGGGGGTATCTGAGCACTTGTGTCCATCACTGCAATCCAGCACTGAATCAGGGAATTCACAGAATCAGGGAGAATACTTGGATAACACAGTTTTCTGCTGTGATCATCCTGTACCCACCATACCCTTCCAGGACCTCTGTATTCCTGTATGTCATTTACCCTTTGCCACATAAACCAGCATCATCTTCCCACAGCAAACAGCTGAATGACACAGTTGTGTCTTCCAAACCCACACCAAACAAGCCTGGGTGGACACATTCAGTGAAATACAGATCAGTTATTGTCACTGTGATCAAAGAAAGCTAAGGGTCAAACAGGCAACTGAATAAATTAAGGATAAGATATTGGGATTAATTTTACAAAAGTGATAGAGTGACTAAACCTAAATGTCAACATAGTATTAAAAAAAAACAAACAGAAAAACAGTATTAAAAATTATTATAGATTTACTTATTTTCAGTTTCTTAGGACCTAATTCTATTTTTCAATTCTAAGAAATTAAGCCAGTGAATTTAATGACACTGTGGTAAAATCTTAAAAGTATTCTGGGAACTTGTGTCTTAACACAGGCTTTCACCTCGTTTTCCTTGGTTTGGGGTTTTTTAAAATTATTTTTCATTTTAAACAATGTGGTTTGGGGTTCTTATTTTTTGTGTGGGTTTTTTTGGTTTTGTTTTTTAGGAAAAATAATCAGATGAATCTACAAAGTCATAAAACACTTTGGAGTTATTTTAAGTTGTTTATCCTGTCTTCATGCAGCTTATTACAACAGACCAATTGACTCCAGCTCATTGTATAGGAGACATTTTTGGAATAATTTTTAGAATTAATACCAGGATAATTCTGGTATTTTACTTGCCAGAATTATGTGCACCACTAAATGCGTGAAGAATTGTATCTTTATGTGTATAGATGCAGGCTAGTAATATATTACATCAAGCAATGCTGTGGGAAGCAGATGTGCCCAGGATGAAGTGTATCTGATGTGCAATAACTTGTTAAACAACCATTAAACTTGTCAAAAACTATTATTTAGCACAGAAAGATAACTAAAAATATTACCCAAGAACTTCATGCAGCTAAAAGTTCACTGGTTTATTTCTCTTATCAAGAGTAACAGTCTGAAACGTTTTACATTAATTTACAATCATCAAAAAGATCCTTATGCTTATCTCATGTAGGTGACACTGAGTCATCCAGTTAGCGCTAATTATTATTCCAAAAAATAAATCTTGTTTTATGAGGTTAAACATTTTTGAGTCATTTGTTGCCAAAACACATCATCAGCCTACAACCACACAGAAAGTAGAAATTGAAATTTCTACAGAGCCACTACCATCACTATGAAGATACATTGCCAAGTGTTTACAACAGTCTGCAAGTTATCACTTCTCCCAGCATTCAAGGTGGCAAAAATTCCCTCTTCACTTTTTACTGTGCACACAGGATTTACAGTAAAAGGGGAAATTTTGATCCATAATGTTAGATCAAGGGTAACAGAAGTGCTTCTGAGTCATTTGCTATTTAAGTAGGAAATGAACAGGGCTGTGGAACAGTGAGGATTCTTCTCTGAGAAAGGGCAGGTTTTCTCCTCAGCCTCACACTGTGCACATTCCTCTCCTCCCAGCAATGGAAATGGCCTGTGCTCATGGGGCAAGGGAAGCAAGGCTGAGGTCACTGTGGGTCCCAGGCAGCTGTGCAGAGCTGCCACAGCAGGACTAGGAGAGGAGGTGCAGTGTGACAAACCCGGATCAGTAACTCGTGCACAGAGCAACACAGCCCAATTTCACCCACTGGAAACGTTTGGATGCTTCTCAACTTCAGCTTCCTTGAACCCTGTTTGAAACCAGCCACTGACATGTGTGTCCCTCACCACCATGACACAGAGCTGCTCAGATCTGCAGCCTCCCTGACAGGGAGCACAACAAGAGCTGGCCTGTTTTCCCTTGGCACCGGGCATGCAGCCCACAGCAAAGCCCCCTGCACTGGGCCTGGCCCAGGGGCTGGCACACCTTGGCCCTCTCCCCACAGTGCCCCACCAGCAGAGCAGGACTGCAGCACCTGGGCCACCCCAGAGAGCTCCACTGACACACAGAGGTGGCTGGTGGCTCTCTGGGGCTCACTGGCACACTGCACCTGGCATGGGAAGCCTCCAACAGTGCAGGGCTAAGGGCTGTGCAGCCAGAGGGAAACTATCTGGAAATACCTTCCTGGGCTCTCTCCACGACAGCACACTTCACCACGTAAGCAGCAAAGCCTCTCAGCTCCCTTCCTCCTGTTTTGGCATTCCTCAGCCATTCCCCTCCCCAGCCACACTGCTGCCAGATAACCCCATCCTCTCTCCCCACAGAGGCAGCAGGGCCCTGCTCAGGATGAAGCACAGCTGCCAGGAGCACACAAGGACCTGTGCTCCTTCCCCTCTGCTCCCAGTCCTCCCTGTGCCTCTCTCCTCTTGCAGCAGGCCTGGCAGCCCTGTTCCCAGGGTGGCACTCACAGCCCTGCCACAGCCATGCCCCAGCACTGCTGGAGCCCACAGCTCTCTCTCCCCGCAGCAGCACAAACCATTTCCCACCTCTGGCCAGGCTGTGGCAACTCCTCCCCAGCAGCAAGAGGGATACAGCAGCCCATGGCCCCATCCTGAGAGGATCTGCTCCCCAGCTGTGGCCAAAGCCATTGTCCCTCCCATCACACCATGGCCAAGATGTGTCCTTGCCCCACAGGCACTGTGGCACAGCAGCTCAGCAAGGCTGAGTCAGGGGCACCCATTTGCTCCCTACAGTGCAGGGAGGAGACTCAGAGCCCAGCTCGTGGTGAGGGTTTCCTGTCACACTGTGGACGTGGTATTATTCACATACAGCAGTTAAATACCACATGCCAATGCAATGAAACCCAGCAGGTCTGACTCCACACCCTGGGAAAGGGAGCATTTGTCCTGGCCACCCTGTGAAATGTGGGTACTGCTCTAAGAGGGCACAGAGAGGGAGCTGGTGCCTCCTGCACCCCTTGGCATGGCCAGTCACCAAAAGACACAGGTCATAAGTCCATTTCCAAATGGATGGGACTGTGGCTCTCCCTTCAAGGCAGAAGGTCCTCAAGGTACATTACTGAGAAAATGGATTGTATGGCCAGAGGACATTGAAGGTGTGGACAGCAGAGTGCTGGGAACACTTAGATCAACAGAGATTTCCTACAGGCCCTCTCAGAATAGCCTTGTTTCCAATAGGAAACACAGCCTGAGGAGGAGGACACAGAGACTGGGAATCCTGAGGAACCATTTGCCATAGACAACTTTCATGGCCACAGTCTGGCTGAATCATTGCACCTCTCCTTCTGTCCAGCCAGACAGGGAAAGCAGCTCCTCTCTGCTCAACAAGGCCATTGCAAAGCGCTCAGAAAAGGCAGAGAATGCAACAACCGAGGCTCATAAAAGAAGCTTATTCAGCTTTAAACAGTGTTGTATCAAGAGCATCATCTATGCAAAGCCTGCATTTAAAATGGGGCTTCTGTGTTCACCTGCAGGTGCTCAGAGGACAAGATTTTAAACAGCTTGGAAGATGCCTTTTGCTGTCCTAGGCCTATGCACAGGGACGGCACTGGGATTTAGGAAAGAATCTGATCTGTCCTAACAGTTGCAGACAGCCCAGAATGGAAATGTCCAGTGGGTCAGGGCCTGTTTTCCATTGCTGTGGTGCCCACAGTTTATTCTGGTATCACTCCATGTAAGCCAATAGGTCACTAACAGAGACACTGTGTGAGCCAGACCCTGAACATTCAAGCTGAGATTCAACCCTTTGCTTCATGCCACATGTAGTTCAGAGAAAAACCGTGCCTTGTGCAGCTCTTGGACTCACTGGTTTGAATTAAAACAATGCCAACCTTAGCTCTGAATTTCCTGCGTAGCAAATGTTAAGAGAGACATCAATCCTGTTCTCACTTTCAGCGAGACCAAACATGAACCCAGCTTTGTTGAGGTAACATGCATTAATGGCAGCCCAGGGTTCATCCCAAACCACACTACTTAGCCTGCCTGTCCTCATTAGCTTTTAGAGGTGCTGATGAAGCAACAGGGCAGAGCTCTACAAACTTCTGCTTGGCACCATTCAGTTACAGAAATCATGGGCAGTCTCCAATTCAAGGCCCCATGAAGTATCCTTTGGTACCCAAAAAGGTATTATCTGGAAAGGAATCAAAATTCTGTTCACCAAAATATTTATATTAGCTGAGAAAGCCAAACTCTGCCAAGAACGGAGCTGGCGAGCTTCCCTGGAGTGTCTGTGCCAGTGTGTAAAACACAGAAAGCAGCCCCACCTACCACAGCCCCTCTGTGCATGCCCAGGGCTGGTTTAGCTTTTAAGTACAGTGCCAGCTATTTGTAAGGCCTCAAAAATCTGGAAACTTTGGAGCGCAGCAGCCGAATGAAGGATCTTGGGAACATCTCTCTTGATTCTTGGGCTGTGTACTTGAAGTAGTTCTGTGGATGTGCCAGCACGTCAAACAATGCTTTTATCAGCTTCTTGTCCTGGGAAAATGGAAGCAGATTTTATAGTAGTTCCACAGAGGAGTTACGAGCAGTATTACCAAAGTTTAATGCTTGTCTAACTCAAAAAAGATTATGGGCATTTTACTCTTCAAGTGCTTCAGGGGCTTGGAAATGTAGTAGAGCAAGACTGAGTTTCAGGCTCCTGGGAGAGTCACCAGTGTTCCACATTAGCAGCGCCAGAATGTCTCCCCTCCTCATACATCCAAGAACAGCAAACAAACCACAAAACAAACACACACTTGAGCTGATACCCAACAAAATAAAGGCATGCACTCAACTTGCCTATGGAAGTCCCCTAAACAAGATCAGAGAAATCCACAAAGAGATTTTTCACCCAGGGAGGAAAAGCCCTTGCTAATCTACAGGCTACAAGGAGCAAAGGGTCCAAGTGCTTTCCCAATAAATTCATTTCCCTAGTAGTTCTGAGCCACCTTCAATCCCCCTGAGCAAAGGGTCCCCTATCCACTGCTCTGCACAATCAGGATCTGCTGATTCACCCCATTTCCCTGAAGGAGCACATGCCTGGTGCCAAGGAACAAACCTGATGCAGAGCAGAAAGCCAGCTCACTCACACCAAATAATGTCATTTCCAATCAAAACCAACATGTTTAGTGGAAGGAATGTACCTTAAGTATTTCTTGATGATTTTCAGATGCATAAAGTCTGCCATCACGAACAATGTCTTCTATTAGTTCTTGGTAATCCTCTGTGGGGAATGCACAAGAGAGTGATTTGCAGGTTCACTTCACTTACATACTCAATACCTCCTGTGGTTACACATGGAAGTCCCACCCTCAGAAGAACCAGTAGGACTTGGCCCTCATATTAGCAGTCAGAAATATTCCAAAGACTTTTCTTTTTATTATGAGAACAGTGTACTCTACTGAGCCACTCAGCATCAGTCTGTCAAAAGCAAAGGAAATCATAAAGTGCCCAAGATTGGAGTGCATACTGTAACCAAGTAATCTGCTTCAAACCAGCTGAACTGCAGGAACCCATCTGCACACACCCACAACCTGTTATTGACTTCTTTCTACAGGAAGAAGCAATAAAAAAAATTATGTAAGAGGATGGGTTTTTAAAAGTAACCCCCCTGGTCAATCATAACCTGAAATCTTCAAAAGGAAAGATCTCCACTGAAAAATTATTTATCCACTGCTGATAAAACTCTGCAGACCACAGCAGGGATGACTCCCTCACAATTAATCCAGTGTGAACAGAACATAAAATATCAGTTCATTTAGTCTAAGGTGCTAATGCTCAGCTCCAGTTTCACACCTCGTGATTCTGACAAGGGTGAGGTGAAAATCCTTCCCCTCCAGATTCTTTCCAATATAGGTATTTTGCTGTCTGATTCTAGGTCACAAATGGTAGCAGGAACACGATAAAACAAAGGCACTTGTGCTCTACCTCATTCCTATCTGGGGCCACCTGAGGAAAATGGAAAGGCACAGAAGTGCATAAAACTCAGATTCTATCTCTGAGCTCTGTAATTTGCAGGCCAGAGCCCAGAACCCCAGCTTTTTGTTTGAAAGGCACAGTGGCACTTAAAAGCCTGCAGTGTACTGCAGAACTCCTTAAATTAGGTTTAAATGGAACAGCTACTGGTTTAAATGAAGTAGGTCCTAGTGACACTGCTGGGAGTGCTGGGCTGCCCTGCTGCTCAGGGTGGGGAGCTCTGCACTGCTGCAGCTGCACTAGCCCACACCAGCCCAGCTGCTCACACCCACTCACCATCATAGGTTACATAAGGAACTTGGAATCCTTTGGCACTGTTCCCTTCATTCGACTTGAACTGGATCCACAGTTTCTTAGACCTGGAAGTGAAAGCTATGGGGCGCTCGTAGGTCTGGCAGGTCTCGTACGTGGTCACCGAGTTGGAAGAAGCTTTCAAAGCAAACACACAATAGGCAGCTGTTGGAACCCTGGAAGCTGAAAATTTCAGGCCTGAAAATTTCAGGCTTTCTGAGCTGAGGAGCACTGAGTGCCCTCAGGCAGGCACTACATATGACTTGAGGCCATAGAACAGGCTTCCGAAATTGAGTGACAGCACTGGGGTTGTAAGTGTGTAGTTTGAATAGTATTGCGTGATCTCAGAGGGTGAAAAACTTAGAATTTAAGGTTTTAGTATATAGTAATATACATGGAGCAATATGGAGGATTTAGGGCATTGTCTAAGTCCTTCTTCTTCACCTTCTTCCCCTTAGTTTCAGGTGGTTTTCTCTAATTGGGTAAAAAAGGCCCAAGTTTTGGACCTTGTATAGTCAATTATTAGGTTAAAAGTATAAATAATATGGGTGTCATCTTGTTATTGAATAGCTTATACTTAAATAACCTCGGAAAGGGTTAGAGAGAGCTCCATTTTCTACCTTGCTAGTTAGAGCTCACGACTCGTGAGGCTGTATTATAGATAAGAATTAAACACTGAGTCCGGACATGAAACTGCGACTCCCATGTATTAATCCCAGCTCTAACTCAAAGAAAAAAAGATTAAAACCTCACATTTTAATGGTGCCTCCATGTGAGGAGGAACACCTGTTAATGTGTTAGGGTCAGGACCTCCCTGAAGAAGAAAATCAGAGAAAAGGGAAGCAGCTGGAAGCTGGAAAGGAAGAAAAGACAATGTGTGTGACAATGCTTCATGCTAAAGAGCTGTTAGAATATAGGTTGAACTACCATGAGAAAAATACTTGCTGGTGTTAAGAAAACTCCTCAAAATGTGGCAGGCCATCAGTGGATGGGAGGCTATCAATGAGGGACTTCTTGGTGAGGGAATATTTTCCTTTTTCCTAAAGTAACAGTCTAGTGTTTGAAGGACGTGCCTATACTAGAAACTGAGGTTGTTTATCCACACATCAGGCACCTGTAAGGATTAGCAAGCATTTCCTCTTTCCTAACCCAGGCTAGAACTGCTTAGCATAGTGCATGACTGGTTAGCTTGAGCCACCTACCCCTTCTTAACAATATTTCTCTCAGTTCACTGACACACCATGGCCTTGTACCCTTGTTTCACCGAAAACTATGGGGCAGCATCGCCCAATAGGACTTCTCCAGTTGCCATTTGAAGAAATTTCTGCTCTTAAGCAGAGGCCAGGCAGGCTACATTTAGTTTATGCAAACAGCAATGCCTCTGAGAGCCCTGTGCTGCCCACTGAGATATGCCTCAGTGGGTGTTTCAGACTCACAGCTTTTTCTCATCACCAGGTAGTCTCCACACTCGTCTTCTATGGGCAGGAATATTTCCGGGACCACGATCAGGATGCGGCGCTTTGGTGGTGGGTTGATATTCCAGGTGCACTCGGTGTTTGCAGGGTAGTCCCCAGGATAGTTGGGTGATTCAATATATCCAGTGTAATCTCCCAGTTCCCCTCCACACTGCCTGTCTGGAAAAGGAACATGGTATGCAGGATAAGGCAAAGAGAGGTCAGCCTACAGCTCTCCTGCGGTCACCTTCAGCTGCAGGGGTGACAGACACACACATTTTCCTTTTTGCATCTGCTGCAGGTACAGTTCTCTTTGCCAGCCCCTCACATTTCTGTGTAGGTGTGTTTACATGTGTCTGTGTGTATACAGGGACTCCAGAGGTGGTTCTGAGCAGTCATCTCTCTGCCCTCCCTTCTCCCTCTTTATTTTACCCTCAGCTTCCCACACTACAGCTACCATAAATCCAGAACAGTGGCTCCCTTTGTAATTGACTCTTTTGAAGGTTGTTATTAAGAAGGAATGGTTACTAGAGCTGTTGGGTTTTGTGAGCCAGCTTCCATTCCTCTTAGTAGGAGAGAACAAATCAGGGTGCTGAGGACACAAACTCCACTGCATCAAGAGAGAAGAGAGTTAATAGCAAGACCCCGAGCAACCCAGCACCAACTGGCAAAATGCAGTCATCACTTACCTTGACAGGGATGATGGCACCAGTGTGCAGACATGGTCTCTTCACAGACCTCAGTGAGCCATGTGGGGTGAGATGCAAGCAGGCAGCAAAGGAGGAGTAACACCTCTGCCTTCTCTCCAGCTCCCTCGAGCAAAGCTAGGTTTTGCCCTTAGGGCCACTCCAAACATTAATGGCCCAGTCTTTTTATTAGTAAGAGAGCATCAAAACTATCTTGCTGTACTTACTTTTGCACTGTGTTATGTTTGTTGACCCATCAAAATCAGTAGTGGTGTTCCCAGGGCAGGAAATGCAGTAATTTTGTCCAAACTCAGGCTGGTATGTCCCAATTGCACAGCGAATACATCGGTGAGTTGTGGTGTTGTAAAAATGGCCAGGAGAACACTGAACTGGACAGTAATGGAATAATCATGGTTTAAAAAGTGGCAGTACCATACTAGAATATGCTTTTATACATTTGTGTAAGACCTGGTGTAATTTCAGAGACTGGAATGCCATATATCATATTAGTAAACTGTGGGGATAACAAAAAATAGGTAATTAAGCAAATTTTAGTCCATCAGGTCATTTTGTGCAAGTTCAAAACTCCCAAATGCAACATTGTAGAGTGGTTGTGTGAAAAAGCAGCAATAAAACCACATAAATAAATTATGAGGGTAACAAAACAATTTCAGTTTATCAGGTTATTTTGTGCAAATTGAAAATATCTACTATCAAATGTAGTTTTCTATGCTGCACAGTCCCTTTTTTCTATTCCTTTTAAGTTCTGCTTACTCCCAAATAGTTCTAGCTGAGTTTTGGAAGCTAGCTCAGCCAGGAGTCCTTCCCTACATGCTGCCCCAATCCAAATGCTTCAGATAAGCTCCAAATAGTTCTTGCATCTGTGATTCCACATCTCATGTGGCCTCTTCCACATGCAAATTCCTGAGCTCTTAATTCCAGTTAATAGAAAGAATTCCTTTAATCCCCACTCCAATTTGAAAGCTGAACCTCATTTATAGACTTGTTTTTGTTTATGTCAAATAAAACTGAAATCAGCTCCTCTTATCTTGATCCAGAGTTTTAACATCATTTTTTAGTACTTCAATTTCACAAAATTAACTATGAAAAAACAGTATTTGCGGGCTCAGTGATTCTACCCTGAAGGAAACTATTAGATATGACACTACTACCAGTAATATTAGTTTTTCAAGGATTCTGCTAAATTCTTATGATATGTTGTAATTCTCAATAAACATAACTGAAACAAGAGAGATCTCTTAATCCAAACCACTACCAAATGTTTGCATTGGGGCCTTATTTCTATCCCTTATTTCTGCTTTGCAGCAGTAGATTTTCTGTTAAAGGCTTTGTTCTCTAGTGATTTATATAAGTGATGATCTTTTACCCATGCTTTTGGTATTTAGTTCTAGAAAGAACTGAGGCTTTACTGAATTTCCTTGCAGCCAGGCCAGGCCAATTAGCTGTGAGACTCCTGGAAGGACTGACCCTCAGAAGGAGAAAGAACCTTCTCTCAATGCCCCACTTGAGCAGCAGCACTTCCTTTTGCCTCGGATCAATGCAGTTCATCCAATAAATCCTGGCCTCACCTTTGGTCTCACAGTCCTGAAACAAGGACGCCCCGCTGTGCCTTGTTGTTAGACCTCCTCCACAGGGAAAGCAGGACACTCTCCCAGCTTCAGGCTGGTATGTTCCAAGGGGACAGGGCAGACAGGGCTTGAAGCCATCAGGAGAATATTCACCAGGGGAGCACTGATCTAGGAGAGGAAGAACACAAACTATAGATGAAGGTGTGTTAGTGAGATTGCAGTCCCACAGCCAAACTGCTCTTCTTCACTCAGAAATTAATGCTGGCAACAGCTGCAGCTTAAAACCTCCAATGTGCACTGCAAAGCAGACACTGATAGCCTTCAGAGCTCTTCTGGGAGCTGGAATGGATTTCACACTTTGTTGCAAGGTCACACTGGACACTCAGCCTGTCCAGTGCTCTCTGCTCATCTGTACAGTGCAATCATGTAGTGATGATTAAATCCTCATTCTAGCTAGAGAGCTCTTGAACTCCTCCCAAGTGAAGTAATTCAGTACCAAACCTAAGATGCCAAAAACATACTTCCAGATTTCTGTAAGTATTTTAATCTTCATATTATTGAATATTCATATTTCACAACCATTACCATTACTTGATTGTGTGAAAACCTCAAGTGCAACAAGTAATTGTGCAAATTCAGTAAACTAAACATAACGCCTCAAAGACTTTTAAAGCAGAACTATTCTTGCCATTTCTCTGATACTGGATCTTGGGTAATGATTACCTGTGCACTGGACTGCTGCATTCTGTGTGGTGCACAGACAGCACTAACCCAATGTAACTGATTTTAGTTAGTCACACACCTCAGTACTATCTACCAAGCACAGCAATATTCATGAGTGTCTTTGAAAAGTTCTGGTTTTCAAACTTTTCACAAAAGAACTGGCTTCAGTACTGTTATTTGATAATTATCCTGCTCTGGAAAGGCACAAAACACTGTTGCAGTTGTTCAGCTGTGCTGAAAAATTCTGTCCTTTTAAGACCTGTTACGATAATAAACTGTTAGTTTTAGTTTATAGCTCCAATAAATCACTCAGTGAATAGCTGTTTTGTTAGGAAGTTAAATTGGCCTTGGCTTCATTTCAGGATATATGACTAACAGCAAGCAGGGCATTAACTACCGGTCATGATCAATGATGAAGAGTTTTGTTTATGGCTGATACACTGAGAGGAATAGTTGAGTGTTCCTCCTTAGCTTAAAAATAAAATGCAGCAGGTTAAGCAATGCTCTGTAGCTTATCAATGAAAGCTTGTGAGGAAGTCTTAGCTCCTGCTTCTAACTTTTTCCACCACACATCACTTCTGCCCTCATAAGGACACACATTCATTTGCTCCCACATTTTTCAAGCCTTTCTCCATTTTATAAACATTCCTACAGAACACCCATCTCTGTACAATTTGTGCACTTCCACAAACATGAATGAATTCAGGCTTTCATTGCAGCTCTCCTAATAAGGTAAGGAAAGAGCACTATTTACAATTCCACGACAAGGAAAGACAATTCAGGGTTAGGAAAGGTGATTCTGAGAAGTGCCTACTGACTTCACAAACCTAGAAGAAATGGCAAGACCCGAGCACATCTCCTTCCCTCATACAACTCCATGGCTCTGTGGAAAATCAATGCTCTGAGTGACCTTGCTAGAAAATACCTGCTCCCTGCTCTCTCTCCTTAGCTTGTCTTTTTCCATTCATTTTAATTGTGTGTAAAGTTTGGGGTGGTTTGAGGGTTTTTTGGTTTGTTTGGGGGTTTTTTGATTGTTTTTTTTTTTTTTGCATTTGGGAGAAGGGGTGACTTTGTTCCGTGTTTTGAACAGAAACACTGACCATAAAATTCCAGTCTTAAAACTGTACTTCAGGTTTCCTAAATTTGCTCAGAGTCCAGCAGAACAGTAGGACATCTATCAGAGCTCAAAGGAAACCTGCCCCGGGCAGGAATCAAACCCACAACTTACACGGAAATGTTGCATTTGAGAACTTAACCCATCAGATCTCTCTTGACAACTTTACCATCTGCATCTTACTTGCCTTGAAACCACATGTAAAAATTGTGGGGCTCCCTGTGGAATACAGCTGAGTTAATCCAAATCTTCCTGGGTTATTTAGCAAAGTGCCTAATATTTGAAAATTTGCATTGAGGAAGTAAACTTAAAAAAACCTCCTCAGACATCACTGAGATCTTCAATCTGGGCCAAAGGAAAATTTTCCATTGAATGTGAACCATTTGAGTCAAGTATTTCCTTCTGATTTTCCTAAGAGGTAGCAACAATAGAAAGGAAAAAGGCTATCTAGCTACCACCATGCACCACTGTAACAGGGTGTTCAAAACCAGCTGAAAAAAGCTCTGACTTCTGAGACACACCAAACACTTCAGGCTTTGATTGATCCTATGTGCATTTGAGAAAAGAGGTCAGTACACCCACATACAGATTTTGCTACTTACAGTCTAACAAGTACTCAATATTCAACTCCATGCCATGTCCAAGTTTAAATGCCTCAAACCCATGAATATATCTGTCTCTTCACATGACTACATCAAATCAAGCTTTTCACAGTGGTACAAGTGTCCAGACAGTTCGATCCATAAACACATTCCCTGCAAACTGCCCCCAGTTCATCTTCCACCCAGAAATGTTTCCAACAGGCCACTCATCCAGCCCCCCTGCAGCACAGAGCTGGGGCAGTGAGGAAAGCCTGTTTGGAAGCTCTCGGCATTTACAGGGGCCCAATTTATCATAACAAATAGACTTAGTGTTAGATTCAATTATAGCAACATTAATAATTGGGGCGGTATTTCAACATGGAAATTCTCCCACAGAACTCCATAGGACTGTGCATAAAATTAGGATGAACCTTCTCTTAAAAAAAAAACCAAAAAAATTAACAAAAACCAAAAATCCACAAGAAACACCTCTATGAAGTTAAACTTTTCCAGATATTTGCTTAAAGAAAACAAGCACAGAAATTTATGAGCTTCATTCTTCAAAACTAGAAACTGCATCTTCCCACCTGATGTGTGGGAAATACCCAGTCAAAACCAGATCTGAAGATTTGCAAATAATGACATTAAATCACAATTCCACTGGCTGGCTTTGCTCTTTTTTTCAGAAACTTGATTGTTTTTCTCCAAATGAACAAAAGAACCAATTGCCTCTAGTAGACTTAATTTCTGCAGCTACTGTCTTTGTTTATCTTCAATACCCATTAAAAACCTGGTCTTGAGTCTCATGCAGCTGTTTTAAAGGGGGGGAAAAAAAAGTGAAAGCTTTTCTGATGCAAAAACAAGAAGAAAAGGGGGGTGGAGGGGAAGAGAGGGGCCCACAGGGAACCAGGATTAACAGTTACAAAGACATTTAAAGGCTCTTCCCCTCTTTTCAACACATTAGCCTTTGAGCATTTGCTCCTATAGACCAACGCTGCAGTATCTCAGGGGCTGAGAAGGTGAACCTCATAAAGGAGGTCATGATCCACCAATTCACCATTTTCTTAAGAATGATGCCTTGACTTTATAAGGAAAATCACCAACAAGTGATGCAAATTGATTCTGAAGCGGCATCCTTCAAGTTATTGTGTTTTAGCGGGTCACACATTTAGGTCACATGAGATGGTTGCACATTCTAAGGATTTATGTCTGGAATCTATGAGTTTCAGGGCAAGCAGGTTAGCAGGAGAAATAGCACCCTTTTCCCCCATTTGATAATTCACTTCTTCTTCTTGGATTTTCACAAAATTAAAAAAAAAAACCAAAACAAAACAACAGTTGGGCAACACAACTATTAATTATAACAACTGCAAAGGCGTTTTATAACACCTTATAAGCACTTTGCTTTTCCTTTTAGATACCTCTCTCATACCTTTATAATGCCAGTATCATACCACATACAAACCTTTGAGAGGTGGTTCATCAAATGTTATTACCTTATTTGCACCCTCCCAGCTGAGGGGACAAAGCTGCTGAATGCTGAGCAACAAAATGCACTGACACCTCCCACACAAGATGAAGCTGCTCATCACTTACGTCAGAGCAGTGCCTGTGCTGCTCATGCCTGCTGTTCTCTGGAGTGACAGCTCTTTGGGGGAATCCACCTGCAACTACTGTGGAGCAAGGATGTGCTGTCATGTCCTTTTTTTGCATCCATTTCAGGAAATGGGGTAATTCTCAGTGCCTCCTTCCACCTCTGAAAGTATTGCTGTGTCCAACACAAAAAAAAAACCAAAACAAAACCCCACCAAATGGAACAGGCAAAGTGTACTTTGGACACCATGGGATCAAGGTATGACAGAGTTTTAAGCAGTGGAAGAGCAGCTAAACTGCTTGTTGTTTGAACTTATTTTCTTTCAATACTGAGGTTTCTGATAAATCACTTTCTGAAAAGGGACTGGTAGAATTTAAACAGTTGATCTTTGGCTGTTAAATCTCTCTGAAGTCGAGCTCGTACTGGAGAAAGAACACTTGTAGCCAGGCTAATAAGTGAAACTGCCTTCTCCCCAAGACAAATCTCCTCTCAAGGAAGCATGTAGCATTTCCAGCACGCTCAGAGGGTTCACATGCAGTCTTGAGGAACTGACATTCCAAAATGGATGTTTGTTACCTTAAGATCTACCTCAACGCAGAAATCATACTTCTCCTAAGAGAATCTGGTTCTCTGGGAAGGTGGATGAAAGTTCCATTTTGCTTTTTGCATTCCATGTGATATCCATGATTATGGACCTATAACTGGCTGCTCCTTGGAAACAACACTCAGGACTTCATGGAATTAACCAACATGAGCCAGTGCTGAATGGGTTCATCATAGGTACAGAACTCACACATAACAAGGTAGAAAAATGCAACATTTGAGCCTCTAAAGCATCAGAAGATTCCAAACAGAACTGTACAATAAACAGCAAAGTTGAAATAAGCCACACTATCTCTTGGAATCAGCAGTGAATTCCCTTTTACCACCAATAACTGTCCAAAGAACAGCGGGCAGATAAGTGCAAGCATCCAGCATATTAATAATGATAAAATACCCTGGAAACTACATGTAATTTGTTCCTGGTGCTTTTCTAAAGCTTTTCCTCTGCAGTGTGCTCCACTCAAGACCGTAGGAGTTAAGACAGGAAAATCAGGGACAGAACTACCTCACCAGAAGTGTGAAACCAAATGAAATATATCTTGCTGCTGCAATTGCAAGCTAGTTACCCAGCACAAAAGTTGTCAGAGCAGGAGTTGGACTTTGCCTCTGACGCTGCTCAAATGTAAATCATGTTTCAGTGCTGTGCCAGGAGAATTCTATCACAGGAAGAGGACCACCACAAGACTCTGAATAAACAAAACTGTGTCTAACCTAGCCATACTCCAAGTATTTGAAAGCAATGAACTAAAATCTGCATTTCACTCAGTAACTGCATCAAAGAAAACTTGCATGTCCCTTTGACTTGCTCTGCTCCCTCACTGCTTCCTAGTCCTCTGGACAGCCTGAGCAAAATCCTTTTGCCAAAGTCCTTTACTGTCCAGAGGCCAAATCCAGCACCTGCACTGAATCCATCTGCTGACCAGTATCTCTTGCTGTGCAGCCACTTTCTCCCCAGAACCACTAGCATGTCTAGGTAAGCAGACCCTTAATCCTGTCCAGAAGTTCCCAAGCAACTCTGCAAAACAATCAGATCAAAACAAAGGAACAAAAACCAAAACACCCTCCTCCCACACAGATCCCTGAACTAGCTTCTTGCCTTTCTCCACACTATTCCCACTCTATTCTCCTCTCCCCAGCCTGTCTCAGCTCCTTCTGACTGGCAGTCCAAGCAGCAGCACCAGCCCCCAGTCTTACCTTAACCATTCAGCCTGGCACAATCAGCTTTTTCTAAGGAAATGAGGCGTTCCTAACAACGCTGCCTCTGTGTGTACTTTCATGTCCTCTCAGCTATAGTGAGCTGTCTGCCCAGCTCCCAGCAGCCTGACAAGTGATGTAGGCAGGTTTCAAGGGTACTAATTTTCTGTACATTTAAGGAAAATAAGTGGGGAACAAGTGTAAGGAGAGGGACTTAAGATCCGTGTAGTGAAAAACCATGGTGCGAGTTCCACCTCCTGTTTGGTCACAGCAAATCTACACAAGGAGATGGTCTGAATAACTCAGCTGGAAAAAGGAAGGTTCATTTAGTGATTGCACCTTGTTAGGCATGAGCAAGTAAGGCATGAGACACACAGGGTCATTCCAATGCTCACAGCTACACCTGTTAGGGTGTCCAGAACAAACTGTGGCACCAATTCAGCAACAGAAGAGGCCTGAGTTCTACAAATTGCTCTTTAAAACCTTTGTCTTCATATGCTCAGTGACTGCTTTAAGCATGGGCAGGCTGTTTGAGCTCACCACACCACAGAACTTCCCAGGCAGGCATTCCCCAAAAGCCCCCTTCCTCTCCTCCTCCTTTCTAGCACAGAAGTGCAAGGTATGCTTCTCATTTGTGACATTAAACTGGTTCTGCAACTACCTAAAAAAATCGTGTTTCTCTGCTGTTTCAATTTCTAATTGTAATCACATGGCCTTCTCCACCTGCAACATTTTTAGCTTACTCATCAGCTGTTTTTTCCAGATGAAATCACAAATATCTTCAGAGTCATACTGTGCTCTGTACAATTGGACTGAAACAGATTTTTTCAAAGCCTTCCTCTGGCATCCAACAAAATAGCTTGAAAATATCCCTGTAAATTCATCTTGGTGAACTTTCCAAATTTTTTCAGATTTATTGCAATGCAATGTTCCAAGGGAAAAAAAAAAGGAACTCTTACAGCTTTTTCTGAGATTTCCTGAGTAATTCCCTGCTTGCACAGATATTTTAAACAAATTTCCTGCTCTACGAATCCAAGTTTTTCTAGAGTTAGCAAAACTGGATTGGAAAATCTATTCTTAGGCCAAATGCTGCTGCTGGAAGACATACTAATTCAATGTGACAATAATTTTAAAGGCTTGCTGATTCACAATCCACCTACACGCTGCCTACCCCATGCAGCCTGAATTAGCCGTCACGGTTGTTAGGCCTCTCTTAAGATGTAACATCTGACCCCTCTCCTTAACTTTTGTGCTTTGGAAGCATTTACTATGCCCTGCATTGTGGTGGTGCCCTCCAGTGCCACGATAATTAAGACTTCTCTCAGTGATGGCCTATAAACTCTCCATGAATTTATAACTACATCATGAAGATTCTCTGGGACTCTGAGCTTAGTCAGCAAAGTGACTCTATGAAATTCTGAGCAGCCTTTTCCATGGAATCAGGGAGAGAAGAGATGTGCACAGGCTCAGGAACACAGCATTACACTGAATATTAATGTAGTTTTAAAAGCAACATAGGTGATGTCAAGGTCATTGGTGCCTGATGTTATTCCCAGGATTTCCGCCTTTGGGTGTATTGAAGGCTGTACCTCAGCTGTAGTGCAGGGCTGTGAGCCCTTGTTCTACTCTGTAACACATCAATTGCCAGCAATAAATCCACAGAGGGAATTTCAGCAGCACCAACAGCACCCCCCACTTCTGCACGCACAGCCCTCCTCTCCGCTGAAGGAGTGAACCACCATCCCTCTGAACTCACCGGGCCTGAGCCAAGCACAGACAAGGAGTTTTGCTCCCAATTCCCTCCTAACTCACCACATCTTCCCCCCGGGTGCAGCTGTCCCCCACCACAGGACTGCTGTGGCTCCGATGGCCTGGGAGCCTTTCTGGCCACCTCGTGCTCAGTGCCCGAGAGGCGGATGCGGAACTGGTCCCTGCTGACCGTCTTCCGCAGGGTCCGGATGGTTTTACGGAAACGCTTCTCCGTCTTCTTCCGGGCACAGCGCACGTCACACGTGTCTGAAAGGCACCAGGGGTGAGAGCTGCTCTGAGAGCACAAAATCCCACCCAATTCCAAACAACAACCAGCTCAAATCACTGAGAAAGCGACTCCT
Source organism: Trochalopteron elliotii (assembly GCA_024734555.1). Classification (NCBI taxonomy): domain Eukaryota; kingdom Metazoa; phylum Chordata; class Aves; order Passeriformes; family Leiothrichidae; genus Trochalopteron; species Trochalopteron elliotii. The sequence goes on along the minus strand of JANPWX010000452.1, from coordinate 878,675 downwards.
GGGAACAAGAAATCCTCAAGGACAAATACACTGGGCAGCTCTTTGATCTTTGGGGCTATCCCCATCTCTCGCTCTTTCTGAAGGAGTAAAATTAATTTGCAAAACAGGAGATACTTTTTATCATCATTTTGCATACAGACAGAAGCGAAAATACAGGAATTAAGGAGCAAATGGCAAGAAGCTTCAAACCGCACCTGGAATTATTTTCCAACCAACCTGTCACCTCCTTCCGGCTCGTTTCAAGCTCAAAGTCCGCAGTGATAAAAATCTCTCTAGTCGCTGTCAGTCTACTGAGGGCTCCATGAACTTTCTTGCCAGAGCTGCATGTTAGGTTTACATAGTGGAAGCTCTCCATTACTGAATTTTGTCTCTCTGTATGAACAAAATCAAAGGAAGCAAAAGCTTGGCCAGCTCGGTTATTGGACATTCACCAGTGCTCGTGTCATCGTGAAGAGTTAGAGGAGCAAACCATCCCCTCCACGAGCCAGCAAGAAAACAGTTTGGCCAGTCTCTCACCTGGTGCACCCTCACACAGAACCATGACCATTCTCATGGCTTCAATGAGGAAATAAGGGTTAGATAAAGGAAACACCCAGAACAAGCTCTGGTTCTGGAGTACGTAACTTGTCACTGAGCATTCAGTGCAGCTTCTCACTGTTACCCTGCTAAGGGCAAACAATCAGACACACTGATTCATCATATTGTTTAATGATCCCTTCCCCATTTTTTTTCTTTTTTTTTAAAGTACTCCTCATTTTCTGCTGACTTTGTAAATTCCCAGGCTATTCTTTCTGCTTTGGAACAGATGGAAGAGTTGACCTCACCGCGTCCATCTGGGGCTGCTGAAGTATGAAAAGAAGACAAGAGAAAAGAGGAATAACCCTTGGACAATAGAGTCAGCATAAAAGGTCAGGAGATTCTTCAACGAGGCATCAGACAGTAAGGAGCAGGTGAGAAAGGAAACAAGAGAAACACAAATAGAGGAAGAAAAGAAAGGAATCAAATTAACAAAAAGAATGGTTGATTTTACTGAGAATTTATTAGCAGTATTACAAACAGCAAAAAAGATACGGGCTTTCCTATCAAGGCTGTGAGGATGCCACAAGGACATCCTGGGATCTGAAGTAACTGTTGCAAGAGTCATGGGCAAGCAAGAAGAAGTGAAGATCAGAAGTCAGTGAAGAACAGAAAGCCTTCAGTCCTTTATGGTTTTTTGTGTTGTATTTCATATCTGGAAAGCACCTGAGCTATGGCTCCAACCTGCTTATCTGCATTTTTATGGTCATACCTGGTATCATCTGCTCCAGACCTTCTTGAAACATCTCAGTCTTTTTCAAACTACATTTTCCTTCATTTAATTTAAAGGTTACACTTATCTTGATGGCTGAAGCATCTTCAGGAAGAAACAACAAAACACGTTATTTTAAAAAAAGAAGTAGAAAATTGAGATAACCCTAATGTCACACCATAATGATGACAACAAAAAATATGCTGATATGAAGTGATCAGCTCAGAAAACCTAATGAGATGCCAGAACCCTCCTGCTGTGAAGCTGGTTCACAACCAGAATTAGAATGAAGTGTAGTACATTTTATTAGGGAAGAAAAAAAAATAGAGAGATCAAGACCATATCTACTATTGGATGAATCAAATAAGGGTGAGCTGAAATCAAAGGAGATACTCCAAATGATTTCAGAAAATAGTTTATATCTATGGTTGTAAATCCTTTCTAAACTTTACTGTCCAACAGATCAACCTAAAAACAATGTATCTTGCCAACACTGTCCAGGTTTGGATGACTAAAAGGAGACATAACTCCTGGTCCAAGTGTTTATTTCACTACTGATCTTTTTATTTATTTTTAAGTCTCAGTTTGAATGCTGCTGATGAAGCAGCACAAGGGGAATTTTCTGCAGCAATCATGAACTACAATCATGAGGAAGAGGAAGAAAAAAAGAGATTATAAGAGGGGAAAAAAAGCCAACAGAAATACCTTTGCTTCACAGTTATCAATGAAAATAAATCAGTCAAACTGTGTAAAGTAAATGTGGTGATTACCCAGCCAGCTGGAAGCGTTTGCATTTTGCTGCTTTTTCTTAAGCTGAGAGGACCTGCCACAGGTGAGGGTGTAGGCATCCTGTGTTCCTAACAGACAGACAGACAGTAAGGACACAGGCACAGTGCACACACTGAGGACTCCTGTAGCATAAAGCATAAATCTTAAATTTCTTGATAGGGATCGACACACAGTGTTGTTCATAAAATACTCCACGTTAGAGCTTGTCTCTTCCTAAGCCATTCAGGGGATTCAGGAAGAGAAAGAGCATCAGTCCCATGAGTCTGCAGCCGTGTCCTGTGGGATGGAGGGGCTGTGTGGGCAAAATCTCAGACCCCACGCAGGGCTGGAATGCCTTTGCCCCATTCACCAGAGCCTCTCAGGGCCAATTAAGGAATGGCCCAGGGAGCACAGAGAATTCTTCCCTGTCCTGCCCAGCTTCAAAAAGAGACTTGCTGTGAGAAGGGAATCTGAGGGTAGAGTGGTGATAAAAGACAAGGAAAGAGGGGCTTTCCTGGACACTGTCAGGGATATAGCCCTTCATTATCTGCAGCGAAAGAGGAAAGATCTCTGTTTATTGACTGCTTCTTGAGGCTTGCTTGAGAGGAGGTTGGCCACCCTTCCACTCTGCACAGAACCATGTGCTCAGCTCTGTTAGCTGTGACTTACCAGAGAACACCTGGACATCCGGAGAGCAGCTCAGGAAGCATCTATCACTCCCACCACTCTTAAGGCAGTGCAGCAATACCTTGGGTGACACACTATCAGACAAGGGATCTTTTGTCTCTAAACAGGATGAAACAAACACTCACAGAATTAAAACATCTACCTTCACCCTACCAATAAATCAGCGTGCAGCTGCTTTTGTAGCCGGTACCTGAGAGCAGCCATGCAATTAATATGCTGTTTAGACAGAAAATTAAAGCCAAATAAAATCACTGGAAGATCATACCACAAAAGTAATTTCCTTTATCATGAGCAAAACTTCTCATGCAGAGGAACAAAAGGAAATAGGAGAACGAGCTAGATAAAAGCACAGGAAAGAAAGCATCAAAATCCCTCAAAGTATCTCCTGTTTTTGGGGTTGGTTTTCTGTTTGTTTTTATGAGTTTCAACATCACTACCATCATGCCTTGCTAAAAATTAAAGCAGAATACCAGGAACAATGACTCATACCACTTAACTGGACAGACCATCAAATTTGACTGTAACCATATGGCCTGTCAGACACATCAGGAGTAGAAATGCATTTATTAGATACCTTACCAACACAGTCCTTTTTATTCCAGTGTAGCTTGTAGTTAGAGTGACACAGGCATTCATAATCTCCCAGTGTGTTCACACACAGCTGCTGGCAACCACCATTGTTGATGCTACATTCATTAATATCTACAGAGGAAAGGTAAAGATACTTTTTAAAAATGTTGCTCTTCCCAAAATTATGCACTCTAACTCCACTTGGTAAATGTGGACACAAATACTGCTCAGTAGGGTTTTGAAAAGGCTTCAGGAATGCTACCTGGACACTCACCTTGAAATAGTTTGTCTTCATGGAAATCCTTTGATAAATGCCAAAGCAGCCCAAATACTGGTGGCTCATTATTAAGTTATATCCAGCCTCAGCAATATGATAATAAATTAGCTCTAATAAAAGCAGTTCAAGTCAAATCTGTATTGCACTGTGTCTGCTTAATTAATATTTCTAACTGTAAATAAAGACAGAGGACATGGGCAGGACTCATACTGACCAATCCTCCAAAGCTACTATGGAACACTTTGGCTCTGTGGGCAAACACCACCACTGTGTCCCCCTTGTCTCTTTTGGCCAATTATCCAATTTTGGGGCCTTGTCCCACCCAATAAATGCCAATAGAAGGAGGAATTAGACAACACAGCACATGCTGCCTCTGGTGCAAGCTTGCATGCTGTTGCAGGGTGCAGCATTCAGCAGTACTGTGTCCCAGGGGTCAGCACTGGGGCCAATACCATTTATCCTCTTCATTAAACCTGGATGGTGGGACAAGAGTTCACCCACAGCAAGGTCACAGATGAGACAAAACTGGGAGGAGTGGCTGATGCACCAGATGGTTGTGCCACTATTCAGAGGGACCTTGACTGCCTGGAGAAATGGGTCAATAGGAATCTCATGAATTTCAACAAAGAGAAATGCAAAGGTCTCTGTCTTTGCTGCTCAGATCCACCCTGAGGAGGGCTTCACTTCTCTCCCATAGATTTATGGCATAAACCCAGAAAGCTGCCGTCAAGAAACCTGTTGAAAGTCCCATAAAGTTTGTGCCTCTGAGAGTACCTACTTCCACACACACACTTATCTCAATGCTAGTAAGTTTTAGTCATTGCTGTTCCCAGACTAGATACCCTCTAAGTAACAATTTGTTAGAAAACATTATTAAACACATTACAAAGCCAGTCTGATTTGGGGGGAAATATGCTTTTAACAGAATCAAGACAGCAGGGGTAGGAATGAGCAGCAGAGGAATAATGGAGAAAGAAGGCAACACCTTAAGCTAGTAGTGCTGTCTAAAATACCCCAAGATCAGCCCAAATCTTTGGTTTTCATAGACCTTTTCTTAGGATGCCAACCTCTTATCCCCACCACTTACTGACTTCGTCCACAGAGGTCAGAAGGTGTATTCCTAGTATTCCATTAGCTCTGACCAGCCTGTGATTGTCAGTCAATGAGGGACTTACTGTGGTATGAGGATTAACATCTTCTGCACAGGGGTATGACAAGAAAAGGCCAATTAGCAGCCAACAGCCAAATTACAATTCCTTTTCCTCACTGGTAGCCAAAAGAAATTGAATTTAAGCAGAGGAATTAATCAGAAGTCATCTTTACTAAGTAGAGCACATGACAGTGTTATTCATTATCCAGGTAAGTTCCCATGTTCATCAGGATAAAACATAGTGATGTTGTAGCCCTATAATTTATCTGCAGAATTTCTAGAGGTAGAGGGTAGAACAGACAGACACACATAGATTTCTGAACCGTTATCTCCAACTGTGCTCATTCTGCCTCAGAAATAAACGGGTTTTTCTCAGAATTAAGTAAACTTTGGAGTCAGTAAGGTCATGCCTAGAGCTTATATAAAACAAGCTTGATTTAGTGTCCCAGTTATTCATGTTTCCTCATGTTAATTCTGGGAACAACTTTCTCTTTCCTTGAACTATTCTTGTAGGAAAGACATAAAAATTTAAGAGTAGTAATCTTGGCCAGTGTAAAGTGGTGCTACATCAGCTAAATTCCAACCTACATCACAGGAGGACCTGACACGTGCACAACAGCAACCTGCAGAACTGTAATTTTCAGAGTCATTCAGAGCTTCCTGTTCTTCAAGTCCCACTCCACTGACTTTTCACTGAAGCCAATGACTTCTGCATGTGAAAATTGCATTGAATTATGAACTTCAGATCCAAGCACAAAACCCATCAGTTTGTCCTGACTGTTACAGGTCCCTTTTGCACACACGGCGTAAAGGCAAAATCGCCTGAGCAAAGACAGGAATGAGCAGGACCAGCTCCTACATTTTCTGCGTCTCAGAGCAGGGCTGTGGGAGCCCCTGTGTGTCCCAGGGGCTGTGGTGTGTCTGTCACTCACCTGCACAGTGTGTGAAGCCATACAGGGCGTACCCCCTGTGACAGGTGCACTCGAAGGTGCCAGGGTGGTTGATGCACGTGTGGTCACACGCCCGCTCGAAGGAGCACTCGTCGATGTCTGCAAGGTTTAAAGGCAGCCATCAGAACCCCTCAGGGAGCCCTGAGGAGCCAGCAGAGCTCAGCAACTGCAGGGATGTGCAGATTTATGTGAGCTAAGCAGATTCTTTCGAAGCACATAATGTAACATAATGAAATGACAGTTTTTTAAAAGAGCGCTTGGTTTGCCAAACAAGCTTTTCCTTGGCAAGAGCGAAAACTACTGTTACATTTTTACAATTATGTTTAAATCAAATTATTTCTCTTCTATGGGAGAAGAAAACTGCTGGCAAAACTCTTATTTCTCTAGGATTACTCTGCATAGAAATGAAGTCTACAAAGGAAAGCATTGCCTTTGTTTTTTCCTCTCTAAATGAATCTCTGTGAATATACAGTGCCTGATTCAAGCCAGTTGAAAATCACAGTGTTCTCTGAGAATGAACATTCATTATACCATCAAAAGTACCTAAAATTTCTGTGCTAGTACATTTTACATGCCAGGTAAGAACGTGGCAAGACAAAAAATGTTCATATCAACTTCACTAGCACTTTTCATCAGTCTTTTTCCCTGGGTTTTGGCATGCAGCATGATATCACTTTTGAAACAGTCTAGGGAAAGCAATAGAAGTGACGGGCAAAAGGGAAATGCGAGTCTTTAAGATACATTCATAAACAGATTTCATTAAAATAAAGCCCCAAACTATCTCAAAAATCAGGTGTTTATACAGTAAGTTTTTTCCATATAACTAGTTGTCCTTCTTTGCCTATTTATAAAGGATAAGAATACACCAAAAAACCCAGATGCAAATTATTTTCCCTTGGTGAGTTCAGTTTTCTGAAATTCACCTTTAATGTCAGCTGGTTGCCTAGGAAATCTCATAATTCACCATTTGGCTGACTGAATTGTCATTGTTTCATCCTGTCGCTTTTCCACAACCACAGACCATTTTGATCATCACATTTTCTGTGCATTTAAGCAGCTTAAATAAGATTGCTAAACCTATATGTACAAACCACTATACAGCAAAGCAAATATGCTTCATAGGCCTCACAGGAGAAATCCATGTGCAAAAAAATCATCCTGAAAAGCAAATGCTCTGTGATGTTTTAGGGAACAGAGATTCCAGTCTGTCTACAGACCTATAATTTCATAGATCACATTATATCTTTTTCCTTTAATAGAATGAGCTCATGGCAACTAAATATCCTATTAAGAAAAAATAGTTTCACTGCAATGGTGAATCAGCCATTAAGATGGAGAGAGAGACATTGCCTAATTTGCCCTGTAAATTATTTTAAGATCATTAAGGCAGGGGGAAGCATTAACCTCTTGGAGAGCTTTTTAATATGATGCTGTCTCTGTCCCTTCCAGATAATAGCTCACTGTGCCATTAAACTTATCTCCTACAATAGCATCAAGCCAACTGTATTAACTCAACAGCTGTTTCAGAAGAAAAATATCCAAACTGAGGAATGGAAATTATTCTGGAGTCCATTATCACTTCATCATTGTAGTAGATGTCCAAGCCACACCAATTTGTCCTACTTGTGTTGTACCATTGTCTCTCCAGTGCACATACCTTGACAGGACTTCTCATCTGTTAATAATTTAAATCCTTTTCTGCAGCTGCAATCAAAACTGCCAACAGTGTTTTTACAGAAATGATCACAGCCTCCATTATTGGACTGGCATTCATCAATATCTGTAACAAAACAAAAAAAAAGCTTCAGCAAATAAACACAGAGCTCAGCACTCAACCTACTCCCACTGCCAGATTCAGAAAACAGTCACGTCCAGTTGGTTGGAGGAGCCCAGAAACAAAATCTAGTGCGACTACCACAAACTGTAAGGAAGATCAGATCCAGCTCTTAGAATGATCCAGCCCATTCAGCCCCAGGACAGAGTTATTTGCTCTCATTTAATGCATTACTGTCAGATGCATTTGGGTAATGCATTCATAAAACACCATTCCCTAAGTTCTGTTTGGAAACACTTTGACTCCAAGGCTCTCTAAGAGGTTTTAGTATTTTAAACATTTTCTCCATTTCCTTTTTGTAAGCCCTGCAGAAATCTCAGACAGAGACTTCCTGAACTACCCCGTCCTTTTCATGGCAATATTAGAATGAGGCCTTTATCTAATATTAACTGACTCAGGCCTGGGGATTTCATCATTTTTGCTTAGCAGAACAGTCTTAACATCTAATTACTGGAAAAGCAATATAACGTACAAACTAACCGTGCCTTTGCTCCTCACCAGAGCCCTCATTAGAGCTGCTTGGAGCAGTGCATATTTATAAAACACATCCCTGTTTACAGACTGATATTTACTTACCCACTGCTCTAATGCCCAGCTGGCTGTGGGACTGGATACACACCCGCTGGCCTCTGCCAGTGCTGACCTCTGCCTGACCACAGAGCTCTTTCAGCTCTCCCAAACCTGACCTCTGAAAAACGAGGCACAGGAGGTGGAAGTGGAGAGCAGGAGGGCAGAGAAGAAGAGATTCTCTGCACGTGATACACCTGGCAGGAAGGAAACCACAGCCTCTACCCCCTTCGGTCAGATCGCACACACCGCCTTTCCTCCGCACACTGGGTAGACTCCTTTTGGAGATTAATATCTTACAGGACCTGGTAACACCTAACAGGTACTGGCACACGTGTCCAGGAGCATAAACCCCACCTTTGCATGTCTTGCCATCAAACTGGAGTGTGAATCCAACGGGGCAGCTGCAGTGGACTCCAGTGGACGTGTCCTTGCAGGTGCGGTCGCAGCCGCCGTTGTTCACCGCGCACGTTTCTGGCCAAAGAGACAGAGCTCAGGGTTCCTCAGGGAAATCATAATGGTACCAGGAAACATCATGGGATACAAGGCACAGCCCCAAGCACACCACTATTCAAACATTTAGCCCAGAACACACGAGCAACTGCTAAATACACCTGTTGGCAAAATCTCTGCCTCAGCTGTTTCCAGGATTTTGTGGAAACTCTACAAACCAAAATACTGTATTTTGGGTATTCCATTTGTGTCTTAAACACAAATCCCCACTCCTTGATGATGAATCTGCTACTGTCAGTCCGTTTCCTTATGCCCACACTGAATCCTGGCTGATCCCCTGACACTTCCCACCAATGAGACACCTGGTTACACTCAGCACTACTAAATGAGTTTCCTTAAATCCCTCCCAACCCATCTTCCCACACTGCCTGTGCTCCCTGTGGAGCAACACCCTCACTGAGCCTTCCTCCAGCCTGGTAACCCAGGTGCCATCTCAACCAAAGTTCGTTCCTCTAACTCCCCCCTACGCAAACTATGTCTAAATCTCATCAAACCTTTCTAGTGAACAGTCCTAAAACAGTTCTTCACATCCAACCAACCAGAAACAACTCACACTTTGGCATTCATCCTCTTGTCATCAGTCTAACCATCTCCTTCAGTCTAACAACTTTTTCACTGGCTGGACAAATACAATTTTACATTGTATGTATTGATTGAGAGAGCTGCAAAGAACATTTTATAATGTCTGCTTTTTGAAATCTACTTTCTAGCTCTGTATCCTGGTTTTCTGCAGCATCAAGCATATGCTATTTATTGTCAAATTTTGGGAGCTTTACTGGTTTATTCCCTCCCAGTTTCTCATCTGACATGCACTATTGACAGGCTGTGTCCAACCTCCAAGGGAAGCCAGGGTGCATCTTCTCTCTTCCTCTGTCATTTCTTTTGAAAACAGGACTATTCATTTATATCGCTCAACATTAGGGAATAATATTATATTTCCTTAAGAGAGAGTGGATCATCTCAGGCAGAATTCAGCCCAGAGCTGAAGGTTACCATAAAAAACCAAAAATTTCTAATTCTTCTAATTAGAAGATCTAATTCCTCAATTTAAAAGGTTTCACACACTAATTCTCCAATCTAAAAGGTTTCAACAGGCAGCAGAATTATTTTGAATCAGCACTTTTACCCATGAGCAGCCGTCGCTTCACTCTCTTGTCCACATCAGCTGCTGCCGTGGTGTTTCCCTCAGAAACTTCAACAGCAGCTTCTTCCCTCTCTGTGAGGAACATGAAAAAAGCAAGTGAGTAAAGGTGCCCTGACCAGAACCCTCATCCGACATCCAAGACACACCAACAGCTGCATCACACACTGAATCAGAGACAGTCAGAACTGACTAGGCAGAAATAAGTTATTTTTAAAGAGCAAGTAGCAATAAAAATCACAAAGACCCTTCAGTCAAAACCATGAGACTATCTTGCCTTTGTGGCTTCCTTACGAGTCACGTTTGCTTCAGTATCCTTAACAAAACAAAAGATGTGCTACAGATGTAGTAAACAGCAGCAAGATGAAAGAACTAACTGAAGTGTTCTGTTAGGAGTGCCCTGTCATCATCTATTGTGAGCTGATTACAACGACCAGCCAGTCATGCCTGAGTATTTGATTTCAATCAACAGACAACAAACTCTTCCAGAGACTGGAAGAGTTTATAAATCTGAAGTGCTTTCTTTACTGGATAACTGTCTTGCCAAAATTATACATTAATTGATTTCAGAGTCCCAGTTTTTACAGATGTACTCCTTGCTTACACTCCCTGGCTCACGCTACTGAAGAAACTGAACCTAAAATATCCTAGAGGGAAAGAAGCCTTCTTGGGTTAGTGACAGGCCTCGTGTTTCAGGGGGACCAGTGATAATTACAGGTTGCAGTAGTGTTAGGTAGCTACTTAAATAGGGAAGCATTGCCTAGACACAACCATCTCACCCATGCACTATCAGGTTCCTTAATTTTGAACTCCTTGACATTTCCTAGCCATACTGTTATGAGGGGCATTAATCATGCACACACAGCACCAGCACATCACCCTTGAGTTGGGCACCCACAGAAAACCACTTCCCTCCACTGCATACTGACCCAGGCAGGTTTTCCCATCCACATGCATGGTGTACTTGGGGTGACATCCACAGACAGGCCCATTGTCAGCATCGTCACACGTGTGCTGGCAGCCCCCATTCCCATGGTTACATGTCACTAGGAAGGAAACACATGTCACCCTCACAAGTACTTCCAGCACATTTCAGAATCAGAATAATTAGGTTGGAAGAGACCTCTGAGATCATAAAATCCAGCCCAACCCTAACCTCAACTAAACCATGGCACCAAGTGCCACATCCAGTCTTTTCTTAAACACATCCAGGGACGGTGAATCCACCACTGAAGGACAGTGTGCAATCCCACTGCCACCTGAGCATCCAATGCACCTTCCTGAGGTGCTCCTGACCTGAAGGGCTCTGTGACAATGCACAGCTCTCTCATGGAGCTGAACTTCCCATTGTTAGGAATGATGGCACAACTCCCAAACTGCAGACACTACGGCAATTAACAGACCCATGTGACAGTGTCCAGAAAAGACATCAATTCTGGTTTAATTCAAATGCACACAGTCCAGGGGTGTCATCCCACGTTAGCTAAAACATGCCAAGTCCCATTTCATTGCAAACAGAACACTGTTTGTTCACTTTGGGGAGCCATAAGCATGTGCAGAATGTTGCCTACAAATGCAGCTCCTCTGGTTCTTGGACAGCTCAAATCCTGGTCGGCATTCACAGGCAACTCCTCCTTTGGGTGTTTCTCTGCAGATGTGGGCACAGCCATGATCTTTGTTCATGCAGCTCATGCCTTCTGTAAAACAGGAAAGGAACAAGAGCATCAGCATCCTCAGCAGCTCTGTGTGCAGGCAACAGAGTCAGCTCCATACACACACAGACTAAGCCTCTAACTCTGGGAAGACTCTGCAGGGTTGGGACAAGGAGTTTCAGCTTACAGAGAGGAAAGGCAGCAAGTCCAGTCCTGCAAAGTCAATGGCCCCAAGGTTTCTCCTTCTGTGATCTTTTCTGTGCCCAAGTCCTTTGACTGCAAGGTCAAAGAGCAAGATCCACAGATTTGTACAGCACCTGCATTTTCACCCAACGCTCCCACTTTATACTTTTAGGTGTCCATAAAATCTCCTCATTTCTTTTGTAAAAGTGGCAATGTCCTGGCAAGGTCCAAGTCTAAAGTGAAGTTCCTACTTCTCTGCTTAAAAGAACAGCCAGTAGACACGGGAATGTTTAGAACAGCAGTCACAAGGATCATCCCAATTTCAATTCCTGCCTTACAAAGCAGATCCCTAGAGCCATAAGTATCTCAGCAGTGACCAAGTAGAGACCATGCCAGTGTGCAGATTGCACACATGCTGTATGTCAATTCTCTTTGTTGTTGACCATTTTGTTTTCAATTTTTTTTCCTGATATCAGTACATACTACCCAAGATAATCTCACTGGGTATTATCACAGTCTTCTGTATTTCTATACACCTTTCCAGCTAGACAGAATTTAGTGCCAGTACCTGCTTTAACCAAATGAAAAACCAGTGTGATACTAATGACTGGATTTCTTTTGCTACACCTCCTAAAGCATTCTGTCATTTCTATCTCTGGCAGTTCATGCACAGCACTCAAGTGCCAGAGTGTCTTTCCTGGCCTTTGCAAAAATATAAAGTCAATTAAATAGGGAGGAATTACTGCAAAAGCTTCTTTCCTCTTGCTCCATTGTTCAGTGCAATCAGTGTCTTTGCGATTGGCACGAGGGGGGTACAGTCTGTACACACACAACACAAAAACACCCAGCAGCTGGCTGAGTTACCCAACGGGATCATCAGACCAAATTAAACAAATAAGCTTTCTTTTAACAGAACACCACAGATTTTTGATTGAGTCCTCTACAGTGCTTCAAAACCAGGAAAGGGAAGACATCTGAATGCTCTCCTTGGGTGTACAGAGAGCACACTTTTATCATGAAATTCTCTGCCTTGGCACATTTGGCTTTAAAAGGACAAGTTACACCAAAATGCTCTTTCTTCTCAGTGAGAACACTCCATTTATGAAGACCAAGTGAAGCATACTTTGGCTGCATGGGCTCATCCCACACCACCCCTCTGAACTTCCCTGGAGCTGAGCAGACACACAATCAGGAGCAAAGAGAAAGGGTGACCATGCTGCAGAAAAGGGATTGTGTGATCAATCCCACACCCTATATATTTTTTTAACTTACACAGCCCTTTTTTCAGCCTTATTACTAAGTGAAACAAACCCACTGCATTGTGAGGCAGACTGGTTCATCACCATTATTCCACTCCACTTCAATTAGGTCCTTGTTCCACACTGCTATTCTCGCCCCCTGGAGCAGCAGCCACAGGACCCTTTCTCTATTAAGGCAGCTTTAAGCAACAAAAGAATGGACGTTGAGGAGCCCAGATTATTCTGCTCTAGTGGCTTTTTGATTCCTTTCCCACAGTGAGGAGTCTCCACAAGTCCAACAAGACAATGAGACTTCAAATCCTGCAGCACACAGACACAGCCCAAGGAGCCCACAGGAAAGCTGTCACCCATTATTGTGTCAGCCAAGGAAGGGGACAACCCATGAGGGCACAAATTAGCCTCATTAGCGCTGGTGTTTTTGTCAAAGTTCTGGTCTTAAGCATGCAGGATGGTTTGGTCTGTTAGTTCTGAGGGGTTAGAGAGCATTAAGAGAATTAGCAGCTTAGTTTCTTTTAACAAAGTTATTCTTTTGTCTCTATTTAGCTACTGAAGGGGAAACTGTTCAAGCAGGTACTTTGGTAAAGTTCACTGACACCAAACAAATGGTTTATATGCTCCATTTGGGATTGCTCCATTCTGAGCAAGCAGAATTCAATCAGGTCTCCACAGAAAGCTAAAATTGTGCTTTCCACACCAGGATGCATTTTAATAACAAAGTCTCCATTGTGTAACAAGGTACTCCACCAAACCCACCAAAATCTAGCCAGCCCAAAAGGCAGTTTCATAGAAGATACCCACATCCACACATTCCAGCATTTACTTTGAGACTGCTGCTTGTTTCCAAAGCTGGTAGACCTCTCTCAGCCCCATTTTACAAGGTTGTTTTAAAAACATGTCTGTACAGCCATAAATGCTGTGTGACTGCAAACTCCTTGGTGGACACAAAGTCTCCCAGGTCACATTGTTCCAGTGCTGTTGCAATGGCAGACTGTGGTCCAGAAACAAATCCCATGTAAATTTTGGTCAACTCTCTCCACACACTTCTTCTCTTGTAGAAGACCCTGCGCTACTGAGTCACAAATATCTTGGGATGGATGGATGGATGGATGGATGAGCAGATCCTAAGCCAGGTGAGACCTTTCTGATGACTGGACCTTCTAGAAAGTACCCAGCAAACCTGAGATCTGAACACTCCTGACACCAGCCAAAAAAAGCCAGCAGGTATTTCCCTATCAGGTCACACTAATTTAATCTTTTACTTGTATGATCTGGCTTTAAACCTTTATAATTTTTGCACAGAAGGTGTCAGGACAACATTCCCAATCTGCTAAGAGCATTAAGGCTCCATTCAGGGCCCGTTCAGCAGGCATTCTGTAGGACAGAGAGGGAGCATGCAATGGGACAAAGAGCTACCAGACATTCTGAGAGGACAGAAAAAGGGTGAGGAGCATCAGCACTGCCAGGACAGGACATCCCAGGAATGCTTTAGTCTTTCATCATGCTTTCTACAATTGTCTGTAAGGGCACCTTTCCTCAAGAGCTCTCTGGCTATCCCTGTTCTCTGCAGTCGAGGCTCCAAGAGTGCCAGCTGAGATGGTGCCCTGTGTACGAGCCCACACAGTGATCCACAGCACGGATCCTACATCCTACAGATCCCCTTCATTCCCACCAATGCAGCCCAACAAGCAAAGAGCTATGACTGTGAAATACCACAAGGGAGAGCAGCAAGATTTGCCATCCAGAGCAATAGCAGCCACAAAGATGCACTACATATTTAATCACAAAAAACTCTTGTTTTCCTTCAAGTTTTTGTATTCCCTAACATGGAGCAAGTTGAACCCAGAATCAAGGTGCACATGCATGGCTGCCCTGCCAGACACTTTAACACCCTCCCAAGGTGATTCATTCTCCCACACAGATGAGGAGCAGCTCATTCCAGCAGGCTAACAAGCAAAAAAAAAACAGGATTGTACACAACTTCCCAGGACACTTTCAGTTCCTGTGGTTTAAACTCCAGTTCACTCTGCTTTCTGTATATTTAAAGGCCAATATTGCAGACCACAGGGAAGGTCTCTCAGGCATTAATATATGAAGAATCTTAACGGGGCAGGGAGATAGGAAGGGAAATACTCCCTCATTTTACAGGCAAGAAGCAAAACTGAATAGATGGTCTAGGCAGTAGGAGCCAAAATCTGCTTTGATCAATGCTGTGAGGTCTCAGGACCAATAAAGTACAAACACTGAGCAATGCATCCACAAGGCAGAGAACAGAAGTCCCAGAAATTAGCAGAAAAGCAGAGAACAAAGTGAGGGGAAAGATAAAGAAGTGAGATTTGTCTTACAACAGACATGCCCACCCAAGGAAAAAAAAAAAGGTTAAAAAAAAGGTGGGAAATCCCAAGCAGCACTTTGCAGTAATGAAGTGGGGGGAAGGGGGTAGAAGGAAAACAGTCACAGCATGAAAACCTGAAAAAATGGCTTTTAAAGAATGCAAAACAACCACTTCAGTGCTTTACTAAGAAGAAAAAAAAACATATCAGGCAAAACAGTGTGCTGAGGTTTTTTCTTAAGACTGGTTTTGATAAAGACTTATTTTAGTAGATAGTTTTTGTGGAAAAAAGTCCATCTTTTTTGTCCTGTTTATTTTCCTTTTCAAAGAAAAATACCTATATTTTGTGTATGGTATTATGAAAAAAAGGCTTTTTTGTGAAAAAAGGTTAAGATAAACTAAATGCATTTTTAAGAAAAGAGACAGAATTCCAAAGGTACAAACAAGGAAGCAAATATTAATGACAGAGAATGCTGCTGCTGTCAGTTCAGGAGAGTAGAAGGTACTCAAGAAGCAGCAAGTATAAAAAACGGGTTGGCAGTTTCTCCTCTCTTGGCATCAGGCAAGACAAGGAGTTCAAGCAACCAATTTCTGTCCTTAGAGACCTCCTCCATGGATGCACACAAAGTCACATCCCTGCCATGCCTTGTCCCACCACTACTGCCCTCCTGCCTGCCCCCACTCCTGCCCCAGCCCCTACAGTGCCAACCTGAGCCATAGCCTGAGGAACCACCCGAGGGACCAAGCCCAGGGCCAGAGGAGCTGAGAACACAAATTCTCAATCCAAACAAAAGATCAATTCAGCCCTGTCAGATGACAGCCACCTCAGCACCCTCATCTGTGGATGGCCATATATGTCTAGAAACGTTGATCTCTTCACTTTGGGGATTTTTTAAAGTGAGATTTGTTTATTCGTGCTCAGATTCCTCTTATAGTTATGCCAACAATAAGCCATAGATTAAAGAAAGCCTTGCAGCTTTGAGTACTTCTTACTGAGATTTTCACTGTACAGTTCAATGGACAACTCCCTGATCTGAGCAACCACTTTAAAGCATTCCCTAAGGGCATCCAAAATAATTTTGTTCCATCTGATGTCTAATTAGATATCCAAGACTCTGATCTCTCAAAGGTCGCTTCACAAAGGTTTCACTCAAAACAAAGCACGAGATTTGAATACCTTTGGGGCTGACAAACAATGAATCTCCTGGCTGAAACCTAAACACTGTACGGGGAATCTAAAAGGTATCTGAAGGTAGTGCAGGTAACTAAAGCCAGTGAAAATGCCCAGAGCTTCCATTTGTTGCCATTCCCTGGATTAGGACACAGTTTATCTGCACAACAGAGCACCAAGGACACTGGCAGCACAGCAGCACAGCCTTTAACGAGCACAACACTGCAGACACGCACTCGGGATCAAAGAGGAGGAAGGGATGCAGCGTCTTCAAAGCCACTTAGAAGATCCTGACACACCGCTCCTTTCAAAAGCAGTGAGGACTTCAAGACCCTTCACAGCTTTGAAAACATCAACCTAAAAACACTTCTGAGGGTGGTTTCGAGCTGTTGCCTCGGTCAGACGCCCTGGCCGGCGCCCGGGGGCGGGGGCGGTACCTTCGGAGCGGTGGATGCAGGTGTGCTGGTTGTCACTGAGGAAGAATCCCTCCTTGCAGCGGCACTCGTAGCTCCCCACCGTGTTGACACAAACGTGCTGGCAGCCCCCGTTGTTGAACATGCACTCGTCTGTGTCTGAGGGAGAGAGGGAAAAGACAGAGGTCAGCTTTGTGCTCATACCAACCCACGGTACAGACAGACATCAGCTCGGGTTGGCACCACCCCAGGCTACCCCGTGGTTGCTGTCGTGCTGTCAGCCTCGGGAAAGTGCATTTCTGCTGCTGCTCTTCCCACGTCTGCAGTCTGCCTGAGCAGCCACAGGGCTCCCAAGAAGTGCTGGCAAACCCAACCCAGCAGAGTTGATGGGTACAGCCTCGGCAGAGCCAGGTCAGGAGCCCACCAGCCAGGAGAACATTCCTTGCCCCTCAGTGCAGCTCCATTCCACAGCTCTGGCACATCCAGCTCAGCTCTGTCTGGCTCAATGGGACCCTTTTTGGCTCCAAACCCATCCAAGCTATAAAAGGTGTTTTCCCAGAAAGCTCCACATCCTGAAGCAAAGGTGGAACAAGAAAAACTCAAACCTCAAATCCAGCTAAAAACCTATCCCCTGCTCCTCTACTTTCACCCTAGCTAGAATTCACGCACCACATCTGTTCTGGTGCTTGGTTTGATTTATCATCCTCCTCCCTCCTGAAGTCTAGGACATCATCACTCATCATCAGGGCTGCTGCTGTGTTGACTGACTGCAGTCAAGGACAAGAGCAGAAGTTCTGGGAGCAGTTTTAAGCTTGATTTTGCAACATTCAGAGTCTCAACAACACCAGAGAACACAGAAGGGCTCTTGCTTGCAAGATAACCAAGAGAACCAAATAGCAGAAAAACTTCAGCTAAGCCTCTGAACAACAGGATGCCCATGCCAATCCCCAATTCTTTGGGATTTTACCCCTTAATAAGCACAGGTTTTTTGTAACCACAACTATCAAATACTCTTCCTATCCTAATTTTCAGAAATTTTAATGGTAACTGAAAAACACTCAGTCCCTTAAAAACAGGACAAAACCTTGCTGAGGCAAAAGACTGGTCTCATTTGCAAATTCATCTGTAACATCATGTTTGCTCCCTGTTCTGTTCATTGTTCCTGGCTAATACTACCATGTTTTTAATTTAACATTGTAGCATTTCTGGCAAAAAACAGCTGTCTTTTTTAAAAAAAGGAGAAAGAGAGGCTTTTAGTAAGAAGCATAACATAGTATTACAACAGATTTAATGTCCACTGAAGGCAGTGAGTAATCCAATTGGATGCAAAAGAATGTGACCTGCTGCAGAAAAAGAGCGGCTGACATATCTCCATCACAAAGAAGCTGAGTATTTTAGAGTCCTACAGTGATGTGAATGTGCAAACAATCATGAATAAACAGCCACCACGAGTCTTTAGTGCTACAGATTTGAACTCCAGCAGATGTTTCTGTCTTACAGACCTTGGAAAGCTTTCAAAAAAATCATCTCTTTCCAACAAGTAATTGTCTATTTGGCTTAAACCCAGGCACACAGCCGAGATCTTCAAAAATAAGGGTGAGAGGAGGGCAACCCTGGCGTGAACAAAGTAAATAAACAGATTAAGAGAAGATGTGATCCAATTTGCTGCATGCCAAAATATTTATTTAACGTTTACATCACAACTCAAAATTGGCACATCAGTGTTAAAACCCTCATTGTATGTCAATGACATTTTGTTTTATTTTATTTTATAGGTCTGCCATGCAATACTGAGCAACTTCCCAGTGACATAGCAGGTGGTAGGTTTTGGTGTAAGTTATGTCACTGGTCACAAACAACTCAGCTGAAGTATGCCCTGAGTACCAAGAGAAGACACACATGCCTTTTGGTGCCATTGTCAGAGGCATGTGCTCCTTCACATCCAGCCCTTCATGGTAACCTCAACTGAACTCCACTCTGTGTTTACACAAATGCAAAAATAAGATGAATGTTCTGTTGTTTTAAAGTATCTGCAGATATTTTGTTTCCCTCCCCACTTTATTTAAATATTTGGAACCTGATGAGTTCACCCTCTCCCCCTCTTGCAGTGTAGAAAGCTGGGCACACAACAGGTTCCCAGCAGGTAAAACACAACACAATCCCACTGAATACTCCAGAGTTTTCCGATTTGTCCCAGCAGAAGACACAGCCTGGGGATGGTCTGATCCCACACACCAGTGGGAAATATCCAGCCAAGCTAACTTCAGTCATGCAGTGAGAGCAAGGTTCCCTCTGACTGCTGTGGGTATGGAGGTGTGTCCAGGCACATCCCCATGGAGTTCAGCAGTGGAGAAAACCAGAGGCACCTCTGAAAAAGCAAATGGCACAGGTAGCACAGGGCTGAGCCACACAGGGTGCCCAGCTGGGGTCCATGGAGCAGGACAGCTTCACCAGCTCCAGGGTTAGTCCCTCTGTTCTTCAATGTCCTCCATCATACACAGCTACTGCACACTCAAACCATCCTCATTCCTTTTAGGAATACTCAGAGTGAGAGGCCTCCACACTATAGACACATGTGAGGGAGAAGATCTCTAAGCCTGGAAACACACCTGACAACTGATCCTGAGCTAACTCTGGAACAGAGAGGACAATAATAACACATGTTCCTTTATATAAAACTCATTTAGCATAATAATAGATGACACTTGGCACACTTAAACCCAAACCACTCCACAGAAATACACCACAGTTATCGTCCTTTACGGAGTGGGGAAAGAGCCACACTGGAATGGTACCTCAGTACCTAAAAATCCTTAGTCTCACAAGCAGCATTCTCTCTCTGAGCTGACTGATTGCTATGTGTTCCCCACGGATGCAGCTCCAGGGTTGTGCTCCCACCCCCACTCACACTGCCCATGGACACTCTCCTCACCCAGGCAGTTGTGGCCATCGTGAGCCAGCATGAAGCCATCGTAGCAAGTGCAGCGGTAATTTCCTGGAATGTTGAAACACTCGTGGACACAGCCCCCATTGAAGTCGTTGTCACATTCATCAATGTCTAAGGAATAAAGCAAAAGTCAATATGATGGATGCTTGCCTGAGTGTTATAGACAGGGATGCCTAAAATGTGAGCAGCAACTGCTGTCCAAAATCGCCATTGTCTTGCAAATACACTGTATTTAATGCATTTCTTGCTGAATGTTTCTGATGACTGAGAAAACACCCTGAAACCCCCTTGCAGCTTTATCTTATATTTTTTAAGGCTGCTGGTTAAACAACAAACTCAGTATCAGGCTGAGTGACATGAACAGGTGAAAATCCATACAGGGTTTGCCTTTGATTTTGTAAACAAGAAATAAATGGGGGAACGAAACCACCACCATTTTGATTTAAAAATCATCCTTCATTATTTTTAGTGGCTCTATTTTCTTAGAAATGCTCCATACTGACACAGAGAGAACACAGTGCTCTGGTCCCTTTACCTTCACATTTCTTCCCTTCGCCAGTGTAACCCACTTTGCACATGCACTTGTACAGCTTGGGGGTGTTTTGACAAATAGCATCTGGGTGGCAGTCGTCCAGCCCCAGGGCACACTCGTCCACATCTGTGAAAAGACAGCAGGCTCAGGAGGGATGTCAGCAGGGGGAGAACAGGGCATGTCTCCTGAACACATCCCTGAGGAGATGACAAGGCTGAGCACCTCTCTGGGGTGCCCACAAGAATATTGTGTGGTTTTGTGTGTCAGGACAGAAACACGCAGAGACAGCATCTGCACTTCAATTTGTGTCATATTCTACCTGCACACATATTTGTATGCAATTCAGATAAGCCCATGGTAAGCTTTTGTGCACAATTATAAACACATCCAGAACAATCTGCTAAGGGTTACATGTTCTATGGAATTCAGCTGATAGTTCCACAGAGATTCATCAGAGATCATTAATCTTTCTGATTAACAAAAAAACAGTCATCAAAAGAGTTCTTGATGACATCCATGCATCACCTGTAGGAAGCCCAGTGATTTTTAAAATAACGAGGGGAGTTGATTGAAATGTACTTTCAAAGTCACCACCAACAAGTTAAAAGACTGACTTACCATTAAACAGATGTATAATCTTAAAATAATTTTTTAAATACAAGAATAGTATCTGGGGAGCAGCATTGCCAAATCACCTGGCCAGCCATCTCAAAGCACAGCAAACTGAAGTAAATATCCAGGTGGAAACTTCAGAGAAGAGGAAATGAAGAGAAAGGGAAACACCAACAGGAAGAAATCCTGGAGATGAAGAAGTGCAGACAGAAGAGGAAGAAAAGTTACAGGCAGCAGAAGACATCAGCACAAGTTTTTCACACAGCCGAAGAAAACTGAAGCACACAAACAGGAAGATTTCCAGCAACTGGCTAAAAGGAAGAATTGTAGAAGCAACACCCCAGGCAGGTACAAAAAGTGTCTCCTCAAACAAGAAGTAGTGCATGAGTATCAGCAGAAAGCGACTACTTCAATAGTCAGCCACTTTTTATGGTGGGGATCACTTTCCAAATGGAAATTTCAGCCAGCACTTCTCCATTTACAATTATAGCATTCATCCTGCTCTTTTTTTTTTTCCTTTCCCCCAATCACAAAATATGCCTGTAGGTACTGCAGCAGTTGCCAACTGCAGAAAGTGTTCACTTGGTTTTAATTCCTAATGGGGTTTGGCAGCGGAAAACAAGGCAAAGAGCCAGTGTTAGAGCAGCAGTGCCTCCCTGGCTCTCAGGTGCACACAGCTCCAGTAGCTGTCCCCAGATACTGCCACCAGAAAGAAGGGAGAAGGTGGCAAACAGCTGGGAAGAGCAGCAGAATCTCCTTCCTCTCAAAGCTGAGAAATCAAGCCATTAAAAAGTACGGGAGGCAGTGAATTGAAAGAACAAGTCATGCAAGGAGGGGTGCAGGCAATAGCTGAGGGATCTCCACCTAGTGGGACTCGGGTAGATGGGGCAGAAAGAAGGGATGGGCAGGGAAGAACAGACAGCGGGGATAAAGGATCATCAGCCACACGTGCTGACTGTGTGCCCTCGGCACCGCCAGCTCCCCCCTGCCCTGCCCGAGCCGGGGGCACACACCTGCCCCGGCAAGAGGGGTCGCAGAAAACACACAGCAAGGAGGGGGCTTATCTCTAAGCCAGGACACAGAGACATCAACCAGATCTCGTGCCAGCGGCAGGACGGCAGCTCAGCTGGGTTATTTTTACACCGCCCCTCTGTGATGTGCAGCGTGCGGTAAAGAACCGCAACAAGAAGCCGCATCACTAATGCGTGCAAAGGCGTGGAAATAAATGACAGGAAAAATCCGTAGGCACAGAGAGCGAGATTCCCCTTGCAGTGACAGCATCCAGAGCAGAAGAGAGACCCTGGAGGAATGAGATTGTGAGCAAACATCGCAGCCTTCAGCTTGGCAGGAGGAGGCGGCGGGAGAATCCCTGGGCTTGTCCCGCGGGGAGTGAAGGCAGCTTCACCCTCAACGCACGCCGTTCACACCCCGCTCCCCAGGTGCCCCTGCCCGGGGCTCTCCCCGCTCCCAGGGCAGCGGGAACCGCCGGGAAAGCGGCATTGGCAGCACCCGAGCGCCCCGTGAGCAGCGACCGGGCACGGCCCCGCCGCGGCCGCACCTCCC
>JANPWX010000452.1:788222-855875 GCA_024734555.1 Trochalopteron elliotii | reverse complement strand
ATTTGCGTTCGTTCAAGAATATAATATTGACGTTTTTACCGTGTAATTACACTCCACTGCAGAGCGTGAATCCCCAGCTGAAGGCCATGCCAAAACCCGCACATCACCCCACCCCCAACCCGGCCCCGTCCCACCTCCATTCCCAGGCAGGGATTTCTCACAGCTGTCACTCCTTTGGCAGGTAAAATTGGCTCATACATTATTCACTGAAATTATAATTTCCTAAATAATGTCTGACCTTTCTGGCTGCGAGCAAAAGCAGGCAGTATTCTTTTCCACCCCTCTCTCCCACCCCCATTTCACTGCCCTTTCTCTTTTGTTTTGTTCTGTGAGAAATACCGAGCTGTTTCTAGTTGCAAGGGCGGTTTATACACATTAGTAAATCTTCAGAATGAAACTTTCCCTCAGTCTTTGTCTTTGTTTCCTTAATGGCAGCTATAAATTACGGCCCTCCTTTCTCACTGGAGCATCAGGCTTCATTGCTTTTGAAATGATCAAAGTTATTCTCTTTTTAAATCCAATGAGAAGCAACCTTTTGTGTCTCCTGGACGGTTTCAGTCTTAGTCAACTCATCTATAAATACATAAAGCTGCTCATTAAACACTCCAAGGATTCTCCAGCCCTGCACCATACCCCAAACCCCCCTCGCCAACAGAAAGCAATAAATGAATGAAGGGTTTCTCGACAGTTTCCATGATCTCATGAATAAACCATCATACTTGGGGTGGGAATTGGCACACCTGCACATCTCTCATCCGAGGATATCATTCAAGGTGTCTCCACACACAACTCCCAAATGGACTCTCTAGAGAAGCCATCTCCCATCCAGGCACATGACTTCGAGCCACCTTACAAAAAGGCTGGTACACACTTCAGGCATTGTCCAGTCAAGTTCCCTCAATGAAACTGACCAGTATTAATTTAATTGACTTTCATCACGAGATTTGCAAAAAAAAAAGTAAGAACTCATATGAAGAGCATAGCAGAAAAACCAGTAAGAGACACTGAAGAGTCGAAGAGTCGTGTAACCAAAATATCTAAAGCTTTTTGAGGCACGGTAAAACAAAGCATCTTTCTTACTTCTGTAAACTAAAACATAAAGTGAGACATAAATATTTGGGAATGCCTGAGTTAGATCAAAAGATCTGACTGCAGCTTTGAAAACAAACAGAACAATATCAAATTTATCTTAGCTAATGAAGCCATTTCTTATACATAAATCTCTAAGTGTTTCGTGAAGGATCCTGGCTATTATTTCACATATAACACACATTTGTTTATGATGAAGAATTGCCATTAAAATATCTCTTTAAAGATACAAACCAGACAAGCTCAGACCTCAACTCAGATGCCTTTCAGCAGTCTTTTTTAACTATTTCTATTCAACTACAGAGTCACAGTGACAGTGACTCTGGGCACAAAGACCTTTACTGGGAGAGAGAAGCTAGAAAAACTCTTTAAGATTCAACTTCAGCACTAAGTAAAGTATGAGGAAAGGAAAACAACCATACCAAATAGGACTGTTTGGGGATTTTTTTTCAGCAATTTAAAATAAAATCAAGTAATGAAGTTTCAGGGACTAAATAGCTACTGGAAAATAGCTACTTCCATAGTGATAAGACCCCCAAATTCCCCTCTGCTCTCTATTTTCATTATCACACGCAGTTGCCTCACACAGTGTAGGCACTTACTGAGAGGTAAGACTAAGCTGCCACAGTGCAGCTGGATGTAAAATCTGCTTCAGAAATTATACACCTGATGCTCTGAGTAGAGATGATTACTTTTGTCTGAGAATTTGGGTTAAAAACTGCTTTGTGCTTCATAATCCTTGTTAAATTTCATTATTTAATGATGAGCAAACATTATTTGAAGACATCTAGACTGCCATTTCATCTGCACTTTAATGAGAAGTAGCAACTCTGGATCATATTGACCCAAAATTTAGCATGACTGAGCGAGTATAATGAGTGCTTGTGACAGCAGCTGAAAACAACTGGGAGGGCTGGGAGATGCCACAATGGTAAAAAGGAAGTAGGATGCTGACAAGTGAGGAAATACTTTCAAACACTTAATTGTTCCAAAGCACACACAAAATGTCTCAGAGCTATAGTTTCAAGCCTTGCTCATCTTCAGATGTACACTGAGCTTCGAGTAATTGTTTTTCTTTGAAATGTATTGCTCAAATGTTTGCACTTGCCATCTTAGTGTCCAAGCTACCAAACAGGTTGTTGAACTCTGTGTAAAAATAACACATCTTCAGTAATCAGCAGAACCTGCACAGATCTCATCTGAGACAGAGAAAATTTGTGGATTCTCTGGTCACAAGTGGCATTAAAAACCTTCTCATGTAATTTATATGCCTTGTCCAAGACTTTTTATGCCACTTGTAGAAAAACTTTCCCAAAACAAACATCCGATCTACCAGTGACATTATAAATGTTGTAGGATCTGGATCTTAACATGCCACAGTCACTGAAATGAATAGTTCCTGCTTATTGCAGAACTGAATACTGTTTGGCCTATTAATACACACACATTTCTGAGTTGATTGGGGGGGAAAAGGGGACACTTTGTCATGTGAAGTAACTTTTAGACATTTGTATTTTCTTGTGAGAACTTTCCAAGTCATTGCTACAACAAAAGGAAACATTTCTAGACTGGAGCAGTCAGAAAGTCGTGCACCCAGCAGTTGCACAACACACTTTGCCCACCAAGGCCCTGCTCTTTGTGCTCCTTTTCCTTGGAGGAAATCTGAACAACCTGAGGCCACCTGTGATGAGGTGAATGTGCTTCGAAGCTGCACTTACCTCAGCTCCATCCAGGCCTGCCCCACATCCATCCCAGTGCCCTGCAGGGGAACACGAGCAGCAGGTCCATCCCCAGCCCAGGGAGCAGAGATGGCCCCAGCTCCTGAGGCAGGCTGGGCATCTCTCACAGGCTCAGCACCCCCACAGCAGGTGCCAAGCCCATGGCTGCACCCCAAACCTGTGCAAGGACGAGGCCAGAGCAGCACCTCGCCAGAGCGTGGCTCAGGCCGAGCTCACCCTCTGGCACATCCCCAGGGAGCACACAGGGTGACACCATCAGGTGTTGGCAGTGCAGGACCACCCCCCCAAGAGGGATATCAACATGTGTTATTTGCTTAAAAAAAGCCTCCACCACAGACCAGGGGGGTGTGAGAGGTGAAGCAACAGATGCACATCCAAATTAATGATCCAACTCCTTCCCTGTCATCCCTGCTGGTATAGAACACTCAGTGGTGACCTCACACAGTTTGAAACAGAGGGAATGGCAGCACATCTGAGTGTGTGTGCTCACAGGCACCTTCCAATGTCTGTGCTGGTCCCTTGGCCTTCCCCTTCTCCCCATTCCCTGATTCCTGAGGAGGCACCTCTTCCACTGCTGGCAGTCTGACTGACAAGAATGGCCTGGGGAAAGGCTACCTTGGACCTGGGAGGGAGGAGCTGTAGTTGAAAAGATAAGGCAACAAAACTGTACAACAAAGGTCTCCTGAAATGAGGCACTAAAATGTCCCACAGATCTGCAGCCAGGCAATGAGCCAGATGATCAGCCAAATTATAACAGGTTTTATGAAAATAGCACATTAATGCTATTTTTTCATGTTAGAAGACAAATTTTATTGCAATTCAGCAAATAAGCTACACCTGTAAAACTGCTTTGTATATCCAATTCACATTTAATGTCCAATGGATTGAAATGTCACAGGAAAAATTAAAAAAGGAAAACAGTACCTGGTTTTGTCATTATAATGTAAACTTCAACACGGCCCTTAAAAAAAACAAGCCAGTGATTTCCCCATGTAGTAAAATATATAGTTTATAAGGTATTGATGCTTTATCTTAGTTTAACAGCCAATCTCTAGGTATAAAATAAAGAGCTACAAAGATGTGAAATACATGTACAATTTTTTCAAGTATTTTCAAGTATCCTATAGTCTCTTCACTACGGACAAAATTCATCTGACAATATACAGAAAAAGTTAATTCTGAATAGTTTCACTGCAGAAATCTTAACATATTCATGAATTTAAAACACATAAAAAGTATGGATCTTCCAGCTAGTAAGTCCCATTTGAACAGTTTGAAAAATACTCTTTGTAATGGAAAAGGTTGTGGAATATTCTCCAGTTCATGAATATGTTTTCAGCTACAGAATATCAGGTGGTTAAAGTCTACGGTAGGTAAAGCCTTTTTTTTTTTTTGTATAAACTTATCATCATAGTATTTAATTACATTTAAACCAAGTCTTTATTAATTTTCATTTTCTTTTTTGTATAAAGTATCATTGCACCATTAACCAAAGAAGCCTAAATTATTGATAGGTGATAGCCTATTCTTTCCTCTCAAATCAGTATGAGCCTGTAAACATGTTTGGCCAGTTTAGCACTATGTATTTACTGCATGACAAACTGCTTATTTTATTATCATTGCATTTCTCTCTCCAGAATGAATGTGTGTTGTTAAAAAGATTATCTCTTCTCATTAACTGTTACCAAAAAATCCCCACCCAACAACAGAACAGTACAGCGACACTAACTGTACCTACCAAACCTGCCCCCTTATTTTGGAAAAGTAGTAACAGGAAAAAAAGTTAAAACTGCATTACTCTGAACAAAGGGAGAAGGATTTTACAAAGCTCTGGATAAAAAGGTGCTGACTACACCGTTTGTTCCTATAAAGTTCAGCAGAATGGCAGGGCAAGAGCAAATGCTGGATCCTACCCTTATCCTGTGGTACTGCTGCTAGGAAGAGCCATGAGAGGAGTGGCTGGGTTTGTGGTGAACATTCAGAGTGGTGAGGATTGTGGCTGTTCCTACAGACTGGACTGTTCTTACACATGCCAGCCAAATCTCTTCCCCAAATCCTGGCACAGGCTATATTTATTATCTTGCTCTTCCTTGGTTGCCTATGCAGCTAACAAAACCAGTTTTATTGATGCTGCATCTCAGAACCTTCTACTGCTCCATCAGTGGAACAAATCCCTCCAGACTTGGAAGTCCACAGCAGAAAGTGCTTTGAACACTAACAGGATTAAGCACAGGCCCCCTGTGAGAGGAGGAGGAAGGTCTATCTCAATCTGGTTTTTCCTGTGAGAATAAAGAAACCTAGGAGCTAGAAGATATCATCTTGTGTCTTCGTTTTGCACTGGACAGCCAGCACTCAGGGTGCTCTCACTGATGGACAGCATCACCCCCACGAGCCAGCCAAGGAGCCCACCCATGGCAATCACCAAATCCCAGCCTCTGCTCATCCCAGGTATGTCTGTCCTAATGAGGGCAAAACAATCCACACCAAAAAAGCCATTCATCCAATGGTATCATGTCTCACTAAGGAAACTTGTGAAGGAAGAAAAACATTAAAGATAAAAAAAGAACCTTAGTTCAGGGTAATTACCTCATGCAAGATAAAATTAATCCATCCTTAATACTATGAGATAAATGGTTTTAACAGGATCAACTCTTCTGTTAAGGTCAATATATGGAATCTTCCTTTCTTACTTAATATTCCTTGTGAAATATACAAGCCTAGTAAAGCCATTTTCAAGACAGATGAAAAACAACAACAACAAAAAAAATTGTGCTATTATTAATGCATAAACAGTTTAGGGCAGGCATATAAGGACTATCCCAACATATCAAGTTGAATACATGAAACTCTTAGAATGCAGTACAACTGTTTTTTATTTCTGCCCTTCCAAAGGAGGAAGAAAAATTTCAAAAACCACCAACAAAACCAAACCTGCACACACAGAGAATACTCCTGTGAAATGCTCCTGTAAGCTGTGAAAGAATTCACACCCACCCCATGTGAGGAGTGGCTCAGACATTGTCCTCACATGTCCCTAATGCTACTGTGAAATCAAAGAAGAATCTTGCTCTGATAAGTAGTGACAAAGGAACTTCTCAGTTTAATAATGAAATAAATAGGACAAAAGTAAAAAGTCAAAAATTTAATACATGTGCTATACTCATAAATTATGGAAATAAAACTATCACAAGATGTGACTAAGCTGTAGGTAAAGTAAAAGTGCTACAACATTGTATGAACCAAAAAACTTGGACTCTGCTTCTCCAAAGAGAGAGAATACTGAGATAAGTTTATACAGTGGAGACCTCTTAAATACACAGCCCTGAACTTCTGTACAGTAATTTGTGGTGCTGATAAATCAGCCTGTTCTTAAGTCACATATTCATTTCAAAGAGATTTTTATCACAGGATTCAAATGAACAGAGATGCCTTTAGGCCTCTGCCAAGTTCCAGATCTCCAATAAATTAAGCTTTCAAAATATTTGTGTTTCATAGTAGAAATGGACTAAACTTTCTTTGCTAAAAACAAAAGCATCCCAAATGAAGCAGACTGTGACAACGGGATCCAAGATGTATGCACTCAAAAGGAAAAGAAAAAACCTTAACACCACTGTTTTTCAGAAACATTAAGAAATCCTTATACTTGTTAGTAAGGTATACTGTTATTATTTTTCGGATGGGGCATAAAGGTCTTTATTTAGTCATCTGGCATCTGGGGAATTCGTGTCCCTCTTTATTAGCAGTTAAGAGAATTACCAGCAGCAACCATATACCAAGCTTCAAAAGGCTGGTTTAAGTGGAAACACTCTTGTGTTATGAACAACTATTCCAGGTTTTTAATTTAAGTGGGCTACACTGTAAATTCTGAATTGCAACATAATATAACCAGTTGTATTATAGAAGATTTTTTTTAAAGACAAACTTACAAAACACAATGATAGGTTAAATAAATAAACAACATCAGTTAAAAAACAGACTTAATTTCTTCTTCTGTGCAATTACGTACCAATATGAAAAATATTACTTTGATCTCTGGACATTTCACGGTTCAGTCTCCTGGATTTCACTAAAAATAATACTGACAACAAAAATAAAGGAAAAAAATAATTGTTGACAAATCAGTGCTTTGGAGCTATTAAAAAAAAGCACAGATCAGATCTGTAGTTCCCTTGCAGCAGAACATGACCCAACACCTTAAAAATCAAATATTGGTAATAATGTTAATATATAAAATATTAGTTTAAAAACTATAGAATGACCTTCTCAGCAGAAATGGAGTGTATACACTGGGGTCTAAGACATACAGCATATCTGAAGGCAAGTTCACAGAATGCTGAAAGGCTCACTGCACATTTTCTATGGCAAGGAAATATTGCAGCTTTAAAATAAGCTGCACAATACTCATCTCTATCTCTTTCACATGAAAGTGTGTAAAAAGCAAATCAGCAAATAAACTCTAAAATAGATTTATACCAAAATCCTCTTTTTTACATTGAGTTTACAGCTTCTATCCATTTGCCTGTACTATTTCTGGAGTTTCCTTCAAGAAAAGTCAAGGTTGCATTTTTGGGCCATGAACAAGTTCACGATACAATGTACTGGCAAGACAGAACTTTTGCATACTAACGAGATTCACTCCTTGTTGCTTTTTTTTGTGTTTGCAAAGACAGTTTTTCCTGTGGGACAGGAGGTCAGATGTCAATTCCTTTGACAAGAGATGCCTCCAG
This sequence comes from Trochalopteron elliotii, assembly GCA_024734555.1. Classification (NCBI taxonomy): domain Eukaryota; kingdom Metazoa; phylum Chordata; class Aves; order Passeriformes; family Leiothrichidae; genus Trochalopteron; species Trochalopteron elliotii. The sequence continues at coordinate 848,320 of JANPWX010000452.1, read as the reverse complement.
GGTGATGTTGAACTCCTGCAAGGTCTGCAGCACCCGAATCAAAGAATTCACCAGCGTGTGATCCTTAATCAGGGCTATGTCCTCATACATCTGGGCTGTAATGGGGCAGTCTGCCAGCAGGGCGATCCAGTGGTGCAAAAGGTGGTCTCTGACAAGGTGCCAGTGGGCAGTTTGGGAATAAAAATAAAGCCAAGTTAATTTCACATCTGCACAGACATGATTTTTATTCTTTGCTTTTAAGCAGACCTACCACGTTCTCCACGTATCTTTAAGAGACAGGGAACAGGGAGTTAACTGTCCCGTGTGCAACATTTTTCATTTCATTAAAATATCAGTAACAACAACAATAATAATAAAGAAGCTTCTTTATACCTGGCTCCAAGACACACCAGCATCTGAAACTTGCCATCCTTCCCAATGTTTCTAGGGGTGTTGTTGATAGCAGTGATGAAGCGACAGAAATTCCTGGCCCTTGTCTGCCAGTTCTCTTCTGGGACCATCTCGTTCTGCTCAAGGGTCTCATAGTATGTTTGTGCTTTTTCTTAAAAGAATTGTGAGAGATAATAAAGTTTCATCAGTGCATTTAGGAGAGAATTAAAATTGAAAAGCCTAGGATCAAAGCTCATCCATGAATTTCCTGAATCATTAAGGCACTGGTTTTTTTCTGTTTGATTCAGTCCTGTGTTCCCCCTGTATAAAACTGGGATACCACTTCCTTCCCTCTGAACAATGCTAAAAACAGGTTCACCTATCTACTGAATCCGAGTGCAGTAAAATGATCATATAAGGGGAACAGTAATGCTGAAGAATCTACTCAAAATACAGAAACATTATTAAAAATAATTCATTTTTTTAAAATGTGTTTGTGAAGTCAGTTGATTTCTTTAGCTTTGTGTCGAGGAATCTAGAGCATTGAGTGAAAAATGCATGCTTATAACCCCTTTATTACAATGTCCAGGAGATACCAACAGCACTAGATCCATCTGTTGTGCTCTGAAAGACAACCTCTTTCAAGTGTGATTTCTTGTTTTCACTGTGCTCAACTAAGAACAAGGTTACCCTATGTCAATTCACCACCCTATTTATGTACCTCTTCCTCAGTAAGAAAGTTTGGTTTACACTGTTACTGCTACAAGGACAAAGCCCAGTTACTGCACTGAGTACAGAGTCAGCCCTGGCAGAAGACAGAGGCTCTCTCCCATGACAGCACAAGCAGGTAGGAGCTCTCATGGCAATTCAGCTGCTGAGATGCCTCCAAGAAGTCTGCTCTTCACACCAGTTGAGACACAACAGCAGTGATAAGGAACACAGTTAGGGGTATTTCAAAGACACAAACAGGCTCTGGGATGTCATCCTCCCACTTACCTAAAAAATCCCAAATGAAGACATTCTTGAAGAGTCTTGGTGATTTGAACCCGTGCTGGAACACTTGCTCGAGAGCTGAAACAAGTCCACTTTCTCCACACAGCAGCAGGGTCAGGCTGCCTCTCTGCCAGCACACACAGAAAGCACACACACTCGTCACCTCCCTTTGGGACTCTGGGACACAAGTGTCCCATTACGTTTTTAAATAAAGAGATGCCTGAAGTTTAAATCTGCTGTAAAACAGCGACCCCAGACAGGATGGCCCAGTTCTCACAAGCCCTGAGCATTCAAAAGTGCATTGACTTCCCTAAGAATGAGGCTGAGGAAAGCATTGTCAGGGCCACATCATCATCATCATCAAACAAAGCCTCAAACAGGCCAAAATAATGAGCAGGTTTTACCTATAATAATGATCACCATAGAAAAATAGGAAAATATTGTCCTCTTTTGTTAAGTACTAGAGATCACAGATCCAGTGTAACAGGTACCTCTGCTTATCAACAAATACAACATTTAACGCTCAGGAGAAAATGAAGTCCTTCTTCAGCACATGATGGTAAATTCTATTTTGTAAAACCCGTGCATGACCATTTGAGATTATTATCAATGTGATCATTGACTAGAATTACACTGGATATGAATTTGTCATGCCATAATGAATTTAGAAGAGAGGTGCTGTAGGAATGGAAAGACCTATCTGTAAAAAATTCCTGTCAAGGGCCATCCATACAGAGCACTGCTCTACACTTCTCTGGCTCACAAGGGCTGGACTGCGATGATGTGACAGGGGCATGCTACCCAGGTTTGCTTCAGAAAATCACTGCTGTGACAGCTGATTACATGTGTAATGAAAAAGAGTCTTTAAGAGTACTTCTGCTTCACTTGCTTGGGGGATGTGGGTGTTTTCAGGGTGGCCTTTTTTAATTTTCTTTTTTTTTTAAAGTGGCGCATGGGTTTTCACATTTTAAGTAGCAAGGATAATGTGAAACAGACATTAAAAACCTACTTAGAACTCAGTGCAGATGTAAAATGTCAGTTAATCAGAACAAACTAAACAGGAGGCAGTGTTCTTGACAGTCTATGGGTAGACTCCTTGGTAGAATTTAACTAATAACAAAATTCTGAATACCACTGTTAACATTTAACAGAATGCTCCAGTTAGCAGCAAAACAGAGGTGTTTGAGGCTGTACCATCTCTGTGCTGCAGTCTCAGTATCTCATTTTTGCTCCATTTCAGGAATTCTCAAGCACATGGCTGTTCACTCAGTTTAGTTATTTCTGCTATACATTCTCTCACATTTACTAATCAGAGTTTTAGGACAGCAGTGCCATTACACAGACAACAATCCCTCACCTCCTTCTCTGGCTTGTGGAAATGCTTGACAATGCCATTAACAGCTTCACCAATAGCTTCTTGTATCTGACCAGTATTTAACTCTGCAAAACACAAAAATATATCCAGTTGAGCTTTAGAAATTGTACCTGTGTGTGAGGGTTACAGCACAGCACAAAGCACAGCAGAGGAGCATGAACCAATATAACTCATTCTGTTAGGGAAACACTGCTGGGCTGTGGGTAATGGAAACCCAACTCTACTTTTATTTATTGTTGAGGAGGTAGGAATGGAGATGGTTTGGTTTTATATTGAAGTTAACACCATGGTGTTTCAAAACACCAACAGTGAAAAAAGTTTTTACATATTATGTGAATTTTCAGACCAGGACCCAAGGCTAAGAAAAGGACTAACAAATCTGGGCAATCTGGTAATACTTCCTGTGGTAGCTTCACTGCAAACCTAAGCACAGCTGGGAACAAAGGAACCACCTGATTTATCAAGAATAAGACAACCACAGAACACTGACCTCAACAGCAAACAAAGAGAAGTCCATGAACAGAAACCACCAGCAAGATTCTTCATTCATGAAGGGGAGACAGAGAAAAGGCAGCAAATTTCTACCCTCCTCAATAACATTTATTCCACAGGTGAAGGACAATACAAAAAACACCACTGGACCAGGAGCACAGACACATCTGCCATCCTTTCAGATTCCAAAACTTAAGCAGACAGAACAGGATGCCCAGGACTGCAATTTGGAAGTTAGCTGGAGGTCAAGCAGGACACTGGGCTGAGTTTCACAGGTCCTCTCCAAACTCCAGTTGTGTTTGCAAGCCCTCAGGTGACGATGCAGAACAGGACAAGACAAGAAAACCCCCAGCACTCACTTGGCTTGTTGTTTGGTGAGATAGTGACAAATCTCCTGATCATGCTTGGAGACTGCTGCAGGGGAGGGGTCCGGCACTGCCGCTCATCAGCCTCCGTGTGGGAAGTCAGCAGCTCTCCCACCAGGATCCTCTCCAAGCTGCCATCATCCATTCCCTTCCCAAGCCACCTTCCACAGGGAAACCTAAGAACATCAAGGAGATAAATACATGGATCGTTCCAGATTCAATCCCATGCCAAAGACTTTCAACTTTGCAGTTGCCTAAAGCCCAAATCCTGCTAGAATAGTTATTAGAAATACTTCATTCATCCAGCAACAAATAAAGTCTTGGCTTTGGCGTTTGCCAGCACAGGCAGCAAAAGTAAAACAGATTCTCAGTTCCAAGTTTGTGCTCAGTGTTGCAGTAGATGATCACAAAGCAGATTTTGCTTGAGTCCCATATGTAGCATGTGATTTGAGGAAAAATGGGTGAAAGGGGAAATCCTACTACACCCCAGAGATGGGTGAAGAAATAAACTGAATACACTACATAGCAGGCCAGCAGCACAACAACCCCAGAACCCAAACATATGCTTAAATGCCAGAACACCAGTTCTTCTACTGAATTGGGGTAGTAAATCACACTAGAAAGCACACATGCTCATTTCCTCATGATCACTTTCTCTGAACCAATGTTGATGGCAGTTTAATCAGCTGAATTGGAAAACTGAAGAGCATCTAAAAATAGAATCTTTCCTCTTCGTTTAATTACAAATGAACTGGCATGGAGAGCTGAGTGGACTTACCCGCCAATTTGACATCAACATGAGCCTGGCAGTTTCTCTAAACAAAGGACAGGGCACCAAACTATGCTGTATCTAACACAAATAAATGTAATTCTCACTGGAGATTTGGCTCCTTTACTTTCCCCATGTAAACACAGGTTTCTCACACCTATAAGGCCTCATGTTCCAGCTTGTGTCCAAAGGTGTCTCTGTAACACCTGGAGTACCCAGTCCTAATATAAAATACCACCTTTATTTGGTAAGCAGCAAGCTCTGACTTGCTGTTTCTTCCTTGGGCTCAAGGCGGATTATTTCTAAGCTGCACAACAGTCAACTCATCCTCTCCACCAACAGTGTGATATGAGACATGAACATCTGCAAACTGCAAACCCTGTTTGAATTCATAAGAACCACGATTTGTTTAATGCCAGAAGCTGAGCAATCTTCCTGTGCCTTCAGGTCGAGGCAACTGTGGACACAGAGTCCCAGGAGATCAGACCTTTCTAATCAAACAAGCCCTACTGTGCCAGCTCCCTGCAGAAATTCTACTTACCCCATATGAAATGTCAGGATGATACTTACTTGTAAGTATGCCCTGTTATTTCATTTCTGACCATTACATATTCCACAAGCCACTTGGCATACAGCCCTGAATTATCGTGTCCTATTTGCACTGTGGTCAGTTTTCCCAGGTTCTGGCACTGCAAATTAAACAAAAAATTTGTCAGAGGAAACTGAAAGAAAGCTGCATGTTGGGGATGTAAACTATTAGGGAACATGCTCAGACAGAAACTCAGAAATGTGGTTCCTGTTTCTGACTGCATGGTTGGTTCTGGGCTTTTTAGTGGTAGACTGCTTTACTTGGTTTTGCTTGTTTGCTTGTTTTGTTAAGTACTATTTTGATCTGCACAAAGCACATCAGCTGAACTAGATTTTTCAATTCAGTTTTACCCAAAGCACACAACACACATGCAAAAATCAGAGCAGAATCACTTCTTTGTTTCCCAACAGAAGAGGATATGACACCTCCCACAGTTGTAACATAAAGACAGTCTTGTCTATTCCTTGAACTAAGGAATTGTCAGTCACTTTGCTCTGCATATTATTAAATATAGGTTAAATGTGCTATGCACAGGCACAAACTATCTGTGACTAACCATAAAAATTGGAAATGTATGGCAAGGTGGTACAGCAAGGGGAGAATTTAAAACTGAACAAACAGAACATCCAAATTGGGTTTTGTATCAAGTAACACAAACCTCAAAAGTCATTTCTAATATATTCCTGGGAATCTGCAGGACTCCTGTTTCACCCAGTTCTCCCGAAATACAGATCCAAGGATTGGCTGTGAACATTGAACCACCGAGTTTCTTGCTGGGAACAATCAATATATGGTATGGTATCACTGCAAACAGAAAAGAAAGAACACTTCAGAAATGAAGAAGGATAATTATATAACCTCTTTAGTCAAGAGAGGGGCAAAAGATAAGTCACAAAACTGCACTGCAGTACCATGAAATGTTAAAAGAACATCAGAGATCCTATTTAATCGTGCTGACACTTGCACACTAAGCACTGACTGACAATAGGGAAGTGTACACATACACAGCAGCCACGAAGAAGCAGCGCTGACAGCAGAACAGTGTCAAGTGAAGAAAGAAATTTGGATGGAATAATGCCTTCTTATGAGTGTAATCCCTTTTTATTTACCAACCTCACAACATGGCACAAAGATGGTTACTTATCCTCAGCTTAGTGACAAGGAAGTAAAGACATGACATTCCTGTATCCAGGACTGCACTGCAGCTCAGCACACTGCACAACTCCCTCCAGTTCCCACACAGGTACTAACTGCAGCCTTTCTTTACAGGCATGGATGGCAGCAGCATTCACTACCATGGCTGAACAAATCCAGTGAAAATACAGCATAATGCTGCAAATTTCTCTGTGCCATGTCACTCTCAGTTATGCTAACTTTAGGACTTACCAATTTCTTAAAAGAACAAGCAAATTTTTTCCCTTCTAAATAGCACCACACATATGCTCAAATGCTTTCTGGTCCCCTGGTTGACCTGTGAGTAATTCTATGCAGTATCACCTGCACTGCAGTCCCTCCTCTGACTCCCGAGGCACATGCTCTTCCACCACCCAGCATCTCCTGCACAGCCCTCTGTTAACCAACCTTTTATAATAAAATCCAATTCTCTGAATGGTCACTGTGTTTCCTGGCTTTCTGCCCTTCTTTCACAGTGCATAAGCAGATTACAGTCAGGGCTTTTCAGCTGAGGCGTTTAATGCATTTCTCCCTCAGCATCTCCTCAGCTGCCAGTGCCCTCGAGAAAGCATTTGGTGGTTGGATTTTCTTAAAAGCCCAATGCTCGTGGCATTTAAGAATGAATTAAAACGTTTCCCTTTTTATTTTCTGTGCTGATAGTCCTAAAGTAAGTGACAATTTAACTGCATCCAGCAGACCAGATTTTCACATTATCCAGAACTTGCCCTCAAGACCAAAAGCTGCTTTGCTTTGATGTCTGTTTGCTTTGTCTTTCATACACACAACTATGAACCACAACACACCACCAAGGGTAGTCCTTTCACAGATCCCATCCCCAATTTTATAAGCCTTGCTAAAGTCTCTCCTTATTTTGCCTTTCCAGTGAGGTCCTGTGGCAGCAGGCACACAGATCTTTGAGAATTCTGTAACACAGTTAAGCATCAACAATAGCTTTAAAGTTTCTCTAGGGTATCTTTTTAACAACTCGAAGAAAGAAAAAAATATGTTGAGGAGTTCTGATACAGCCCTCAATGGGCATTCCATTGTTACCCCAAACCCAGAGACAGGCATGCAGCAAAGTCGCCTGAGCACAAAATAGGAAAGGTTTGTTTTCTTTTAATTCCCAGCATGCATTAATATTCTTACCTTGATAGTGAGCAACCCATACTGTGCTTGTTTAGGATCATGCAAACAAGCCCACCACAAAAATTGCAGCTGAGAACTCACCCCCAACTAAATTTATTACAGCTAAGCATTTTACTGAGTTAGGAACAAAAGTAACAGAAAGAGAAACTCCTGCCCACTAGAGAATATCATAGAAACAGCAATACAGCACACACAGATGGATCCCAGGGAAAAAAAAGCAGAACAATTACATTAGGGCACGTTGCTCAGAGCTGTTTAGAATTTTGGACAAGGACTCAACCAAATCTGGAAATCAGAGTTGCAGGGAAAGCAAATACTTACAGATTGTTGTGAAAACATTGGTAAAGCAAAAGTAATCAACAGCATTGAATGACAGGAGATGATACAAGAATTGTTCCTTCTCATCATCGCAGCGGAGGAATGCATAACGCTTGTAGAGTTTTCTGACAAAGCAAAACACATAATCTGTCACAGTAACAAGATGCTTTCAGTGAAATGCTTTCTACTGTGCAAATTTATTAGGTACACTACGAATAATGGGCAAGCAATTACAAATGAGAAGTGATACTGGGAGAGTTAAGAGTTTTCAATGTGCCAAGATACACCGACTCTATGCAAGGCTGACATCTCCAAAGTTAATCAGTCCAATTCTCATTATCTTCCACCCCTCAAATGTCATGTTTGGTCTAAGGGTCTTCTCCCACCCAAAAACACCCCAAGATGGAAAATGGAATTTTGCACTTTCTCAAAAAAAAAATTCTGACTCCTTTTGACCATGTAAAATGACAGAACTGAAGTAAAGAGAGTTCTCTTAAGTTACTTCTGAGCAGAGGGTGCCATGGGCGAGCTCTCCAGCATATGATGTATGACAGAAAACTGTTCTCAAAGGACATAAGGCAAAAACTGAGGATATCTGCTTGTATTTGGCTATAGGTGATCACCCTACAACAACCTGCACATTAATCCAGGGAATAGTTGCAGTGTTGATAGTACACAGCTCCTGACATAACCAAAATTACAGGCATGCAAAGGTGGCAACCAATAAATAATACAAGTGGTGGGAATAATCTTAAAAGAAGAGCGTGCCCAAATATATCAAAATCCAACGAATGCTGCAGAAATATCTAAACCCTCAAGAATGCAGGAATCAGGTATTAGAAATGGTGACACAGCCATGGATAGGTTGTTCCTGCCAGGAGAGCATCCTGGCAACTCCCTGCAATTTCAGGTATCAATTTACAAAAAAGTCAGCAAGTCACAGGACAGAAACTTGTTAAACAAATTAATGATAATCAACATACAGGCATGTTCTCACTTACATAACAAACCTAACACTAGAGACTGACAGGAAATGTTCAATGAAAATCAAGAGACTGAGCCTTAAATTAACCTAACCTGCCTGTAGGCACAAGAGTGGCAAAGCCACAAAAGTCTCACAGGTGGCCAGGTCTGTGTTTCATTTGCACAATCTGAATCAAATGTTTGACAGCCTGTCAGGGTATGTGCTGTCCTGTCTCTTCAAAGGGTAAGGTTTCTCTGCCTCCCTGGGCACATAAAGGCCTCAAGACAGAGAACCCATGTGATTTCTCCCTGCCCCCTTTGCAGACTAGAAAGAAACCAAACACGTTACATTTTCTTTATATTTGTTAACAAATGTCAAGTAAAGAGAACGGGATAACTAAAATATCTAACAGCTGCTTCAAAAAAAGAACAACACACAATCTTGTTAACTGTAAAATGGCAGAAGTTGCACCATTACTTTCAGCACCTCACTGAACTCAGCACTGCTTCCTCTAAAAACAAGTGGGGCACATTTTCAAACCACACCACCTAGAAGAGCTCTCTAAGTAGGATATCAGCACAAAGCACACGAGATTACAGAGAGTTGATGTCATCCAGTACAAGTTGCTCCTTTGTTTGTCACCTTCATTTTAAACATGCTTTTACTGCAGTCTCCCTCTGTTTCAGAGAATCAGAATCTGCCTGACAGATGAAGAGTACCCTGGCCAGTGTTAAAAGAGGTTTTCTCCTTCCCTTTTGTGGGGGTACATGGAGTGTGGTGGTGTGTGGAAAGTCCTCTCACTGCACTTGCTCTGCATGGGACAAGCACTGCTAAATTTAACCTGATCTGAACTGTTGACTTCACTGGAGAGGCTTAACCTTAATTTGGAGATTCAGGTAGATTTATTAGCTGTCCTTACTCCATCCTTCAGCTTTTCCTTATTCACTAAAGGCCACAGCTTCATCAGAAAGTCCAACATAATAAAAGAAAAGGCAAATCTCAAATAATTAGCTGTTGGGGTTCAGGGGGTTTGGGGAAGAAATTCCTTGGAAGATGGTGAGTGGAAGGAGAGGAAAGGAGAGCAGACAGCATAAGTTAAGCTGTCTCCAAAAAGAAGTCTTCAATTAAAATTAATGACAATTACTCTGGCTTCAATTTCCACACAGTAAACACTGCATGTGACTAATATGAAAGCACTTCACCTTATCTTGTAAAGCAGGCTATAAATGTCAAAATACATGTGAAGAACCCCAGCATTGAATCCTAATTCCCAAACAGCTCACACACTCAGAAAGACAATTTGTTTCATGCCTTCTGCACACTGCTAAGCAGATGCAAAAATAGCCCCACCTGGATTTTTAAAACCAAAAAATTATATAGATTTTAATTTTTTTTAAAAGCTTTGCCCCAGATAAACCATCTTACTTTGTGAGTTCATGATCTGAAAGCAACTGTTTCAGATGCCTGGAAAGCAACTTCTTTTCCATAGAGAGGCGAACCCAGGCTCTGGCCTTGCCAACATCTGTTTTGATCTCACTAATGTTCTGGATATGCCTGGAAAAAAAGAAAAAGAAATGCTTGGTATTGTCAAAGTATGACAGCTCTTTTGAACCAAGCTCAGCTGAACTTTTCCAAAGAACACAAAATATCAGGTAAATTACAGGAAAAAGAAACATAATCACCTTAATATTCAGCACAAGAAAAAAATCCCTGCAATCTACCTCAAAGAGAATAAGAGCCTGAAAAGGAAATATCTGCAATGCAGTGCCCTATTTACAAAATTCTAAAGCAGGCCCATTGTCTCACATGATTTAGGACTCATTCTGGACCTTATGGCTGCAATATTTATGGCTGAATGATTTGGAAAATTAAACACTGTCTTTGCATGCTCAGTGGAAGCTTTTCTTGCACACAAGACACAAATGGTATATTTTAATAAGGCAAGCAAATCCTCAATTCACTCCTCCCTACCGAAAGAAACAGATGTAAGGAAAAAGAAAGAAAATTCCTCTCAAGGTTGTTTCAGAAGTCATGCATATTGCTTTTCAGTGTACTGAAAAGAAGACATTGGGCAGAGGTTGTATTTTTATTCACACTACAGTACTGAATGTTAGATAAGCCCATTATTGAGATCAAACAAGTTCTTTAGACTGCATTCTTCCCTGAGAAGCAAAAGTGGTCTCAGAACTATGCAACCAACTCAGCAATGACTGGGAAAACACAAACACTACACCCACACCTCTGTGGAAATAAACCAATACACAAAACGTTAAAAATATGAAAACTCTGTCATGGTATTTCCATAGGTTAATAGCTCTGACAATGTAAAACCTCCCCAGTATGAAACCTATTTCTGTAAAGGTCAATGAAAATGCTGAACTATCTACTTTAAAATAGTTTGACTTCCCCACAGCCCCCTCCTGTTGCATGAAACACAGGCTTTTCTGGATGGTGCACACAGACACAGAAACAAGTGTGCAAATCTCAGGGGGTTTCTGGGTTGTTTAACAGTTCAAACTCACCTCATATCCTGGATGAGAGAGATTCTGAGAGGTGACATGGCTGGACTTGTGTCAGACTTTCGTCTTTCTGAATCAAGAAGTATTCCTAGAATCAGAAGAAAACAATTTCTCGTGAGCAGAAATCCACCTAAAGATTCTAAAATCAATTTTAAAAAGAAGGTGAATTAACACCAATTTGCACTCTTGTATTACTGGTGACTCTGTGAAGGTACTGTGGTGTATTTCCACTCCAAATGACACGAAAATCTAATATGTCACACAGATGGTTCTACAGATCAGCACACACTGAGCACCAACATTATTACTGAGCTTAGATTCAGCTGAAATTGGTATGACATCAAATGGCTTAAGACATATAGTAATCAAGCATTATTTTCTAAAGACTACCCTGTTTTCCTGCTGTGTAGCAACCCTGACTGGCACTGTTAACACCAGAGGAGTGGTAAATATGTCATACTCAGCACACCACACATCCTGTGCTTACTGAGCTATTACTTTGCACACTCCTGTAGCACCACTACTTTTTTAAAACCCCATTTGGGGGTTTTCAAGTAATATTATTACACTTATCTTTCAAATTCCACTCCAGAATGAGTGCAATCAACTCTATGTTGAATGTTGAACTCTATGTTGAATTCAGTTTCTGCCCTCAATCCCAAGTTAGAAAGCACAGAACTGATTGTGACTTCTTCTGATATACAAAACCACTATGAACCAAGGGACATTCAGGAGACCCCAAAATTTCCAAACCTATGGTTTTGATGGCTTACAGGATCTTGTGCATGTTACTAATGCTCAAATCTTTGCTTACAGCAGCTTTAAATAAAAAATAAAAGGCACCCAATGCCTCCCTCAAACCTGTTGTTCTCTCCAAATTTATATCCTATGCCCCCACCTCACACAAGAAGTAAAGTTTAAAAACTACATTAATAATCCTAGGAACATATAATCAGTGGACCTTAAGTGCAATATTGCTTCTAGTGCAACACTTGATGCAATAAAAATTAAAAGATGTTTCTTCAGTTTAAGTTTTCATTTTAAACAATAAGCCTTCTGTTCAGTGGTTTTTCAAGCCATAATGTAAAACTTCAGGGTGTACAGCACAATCTTATGTGCTTATACTTGTTTTCCACCCCCACCCATAAGATCACTTGCTCTGCCAGTGATGCAGGGCCTGTGTATCACATGGAGGGTGATGTACCAGAGCAATCCATTTTAAAGACTATCTCTGAAGCTTAAGCTATTTCTGGCTTCTGACTACCATGCTAGTCAGATCCCAGACTGACAAGTGGGCTCAATACAAACCAGCTTATTTTTCATAAAATATACAGAGACAACACACCAGGCCCATATTAAACCTGTAGCAGATGTAACACTTGATTCAGTTATATTGAGTGAAGGGCATTTCCAAGGGAAAAAAAAACAAACTTGGCATGGTATAAATCTGCAGGCAGCTCTTACAGCTTTTAATCATCTTCTTCCAGCAGATGCCAATCTTACCTGAGGTACTGAAGCTGCCTGATGTGGTTCTTCTTTGTCTGTTTTCTAAGTAATGTAACAGATGAGACCACAAAGCAGACTTTCCCTAAAATTAAAAAATATTAGTTAAAGAAATCACTACCAGCTGAATTAAAAAAAAAAAAAAAAAAAAAAAAAAAAAAAAAAAAAAAAAAAAAAAAGTTGAAAACATCATTGAAAGCATCAGCCATGACAAAAACCTGCTTTAAAGATGTTTCTCCCTATAAACTCAATGGTAAAAACCAAAAATGAGACACAAGTTGGAGGCGCTTGGGAGCTGTAAAGAGGCTGAGAAGGAAAAGCAAGAGTCAGACTACTGGGATCTAACAATTCTGGCTACAGGAAAAAGTCAATGGAACTTCTTCCCTCTTAGTTCATGTTCATCACCATGACAGGAAAACATTCAAATGCTTGGAAAATGCTGTGTGCAGGTGGAATTTTAAATGTGAGGCTGTGACCTGTCCTGTGGGTCTCTCCCTGCCTGCCTCTCCAGCAGGGAAATGACAAGAGAGACAGAGCCAGCCTGAGCAAGACACACCCAGGCCAACTCCTGCTCCCCTCAGGGTAACTCAGGGCTATGGATAAATGCTGCCCATTTTTAGAATCTCAGAAGATCCCCTTCAATTTCATCAGGCAAAGCACCTGGATAACCACAAACCCAGTGAGATATCCCAAAACATAAGCAGGACAGTGAAAGTTTACCAGCAAAAATACCCGTTCTGCACACTGTAAAACCAACTTAAAAGTTAGAATTTGGCATGTAATATTTAGGTCAATTTTAGGATAAATCCATCAAATGATGTTAAAAGGTGCATCTTGCTCATTATGTTGCTTTCTTAAACCCCTGCTGGCTTAAAGCAGAGAGTGAGAAAATCTTTCACTGGGAATCTACAAAGATTCTTGGATTCATCATAAAATATTTCACATAATAAATCAAAAGCTTGCAAACCTGCAGAAAGGCAGCAGTAAGCAAAGAGAGGCTCTCCAGCACATCAACTGGAATTACTTACAGATAATTAGTATTACTTACGTTCCTAAATTACTGTATTAACCTGAAATCCCAGTAAGGATCTCGCAATTCTGCATTTCAGAAAAGCTATCACATTATAAGGCCATATTTTTATTTACAGCTTTGTGCAGAAAGAAACCATGACTGTAAAGCAACAGTTGTCAATTCTGCACTATCAATTTAATCTACAATTATCTAAGTGCCTTGCCAGAAGTGCAGTAATGATGGTTCATCTTTAATTCTTTCTTAAACCATATTTAAAAATCTCTAACCATTTCCATCCTCTAGCTCCCTACAGTTCACATAAAGAACTATTGACCATGAGGGATTATTCCAGAAGTGGTATGCCTCCAGATGAATAAATCCTAGAGTGTCTGTAACATCTGTGCTGACAGAAATCTATTAAAAATATGCATTCAGTGGTGAGGATACAAAAAATCCATTGTGTCTTGTGTGTACCTGACAGATCCAACATGGAAAGCCAAAACTACAAGTCTTATTATAAACAGATAAAAAAGAGCATGAAAATACCACCCAGCAAAGAGTTACATCCAAAACCATGTTTTCTCCCAATAAACACACACATGCACACACAGTCTAGTGTTCAGCAACCAGCTGCCATGGCAGGGAGGACTGCAGCAGATCACAGAAAGCAGCAACAAAGGGTCCTGCAGCAAATCAATGTCAACAACCATGATGAATGAGAGAACTCATGCAGTGTCTGCCCGCTCCTTCAGCACCGAGGACCTCTCCTTTAACTTCACCAAACAGCAATGATGATGCAAGCTGGATCTATAAGGGGAAGGAAGACAGCCTAAGGAAAGCAGTGGGATAGAGAATGGGCAAGGGAATAACCAAGGCCTTCTGAAAGTCCAGACTACTTCAGTCATTAGATCCTACATCACAACTCCCCTGCGTTGCTCGGGACAACGGAAGGCATGGATTCCCTTTGCACGTGGAAAAATCAGTAGGTAGCTAATGTGGGACTACTGGGGGTCATCAGCAGGGAAGAGGTAAAAGCAGGGATTGGTGGAAGGAAAGCCATCCTCATTACTATGGTCAGTTGAGAAAGAAGAGTCTTCCTTGGCTCATTATTGAAAAATAAAATAAAATCGATGTATGAAACAACAGGCTTTTGCATATTTCATAAAGGCCAGAGCACACAGAGAACTGGTGGTGCTTTTTTACTTTTTATTTTTTTAAACTCTGGATCATACTGTGAGATATACTGCACTTCCTCCATCAGGCCTCTATTCTATTCCACCACACTATTTCTTCCACCATTCAGCACTGTTTGCCAACATCTGCAATCAATCCAAAGCATTAACCTTATGAAGGGTTGGCCGTCTGGTGGTCTGAAAGGCCCAAATCTGGGTTGAAGCAGAGTATACTGATGCTCTGTCTTCTAAGACGAAAGCAGTACAGCTTCTATCCTAAGTGATATACAAGAGGGAAGGGAGAGAATCACATGATAAATCTTCACATAGAAAACTGTTGTATTGTTTGAAGGAGAGCAGAGTTAAACACTGGTGTTTGGGTGCTGGGAACAGAGATACTGGATTACAGTTGTCTGGATTATGAACATATATTCTTTCAAAAAAAAGAAGTTATAATCTTCTCCTCCCTCGCTACTCCTTTGTACAAGGGAGGAGTAAAGCTGGTAAAGGCCCTCCAGACTCCATCTTGTCCCACAAGTGACTCCAAACAGAAGAGCAAAACAATTATTAATTTCATACAAAACCCCAACACCTCTAGCTAGTGATCTTGTAACCATAATTTAAGCACCCCTACATCACTCAGGAAGAACCAAAATAGCAAGACTGTTACTCTGAAGTACTAAATTATCCTTCAGGAAAACAATTTCCCCTTCCCACTGAGAGCACCTTTAGGATATGCTGCTTTGTAGCCTGTGCAACTTCATTTACAAAAATATTAAGAATACAGCAATAGGGGTTTTTTTACCATCCTATTTAAGAAGAACTACCAAGACCCACCAAACCAAACAAAAACCCCAGGTTAAATGGAGAGTCTTCCAAGAAGTCACCTGTGGAACACATCTACAGGTACACTTGCACATATCCCACAACATGGAGACAGACAGGGGGGGTAGGAACTGACATTAAAAAGACTGGGGGACACACAAGTATTTTAACACATCTACATACACACTAAAGGTGTCCTCTGAAAGCAGAGAGTGGAAAAGCATAACACAACTTTAAGGAAGTGTGCTCTGCAATGTACAGGAATATTTATTCCTCACCTGTTTGACTTGCAGACCGTGGCTCCATATTCTTTCCAAGAGGTCACAGAGACTGGCTATCAGGGTGTTCTCTTCCACTCCTGTGATATTCACTTCACCATGACCAAGCTCCACAGCTTCTCGACCCATTTTCTCAACCAACATCCTCTTAGTCTCAAAAAGGACAAGGTAAAAGAGAGGTAAATCTCTCCCAGGAATTTCCAAGACCACTTACACTTTTAAAATTACCAATAAGGAAGCACATGATAACAAAGTTTTGGCAGAATAACTGGCTATATATATATATATTTCTGGCATTAGTACAGAACTGCCCTTCTTTTATCCCTGGTTTTCAAGCCAGGACAGCACCAGTGCTGATCTGCTAGTTTTCTATAAAAGGGTTTGCCAAGGGGCAAATCATCCTTTACAGAGTAACCCCAACAAAGGGAAGAGCAGGTCACACATTAACAAGCTGGATGCTCAGCAGCAAGGCCACAAAACACAGACTTTGGGTGGTTTTGAAGTTTGGTGAGTACTGGATGCATTCCCCAAGGTGGACACTTTGTCCCTCCCCAGGGGAGGTGAATGAGCCTAAGTGTTTCCAAGTAGCATGGGTAGGTCATTCCTGGGAGATGCTGTTCTGCCAGAAGGGCATTTGTTAATAAGTTAATAAATTAATAATTTGTTAATAAGTTAAACCAAACCCATTCTAGAATGCAGCTCTTGAGCTTCCCCACGAGCCACATTCTCCTAAACTGTGCACAATTTCATACTGGCCAACAAAGCTTTCACCAGTTCTTGAAATACAGTCTTCCAGTCACAATATATTCATCATACAGCCAACTGGAGGTAAAAATGGTGAGGGAATCAGTTCTGCTCATCTCTTACACATTTTTTCATCTTTGTTCCTATTCTAGACTCATTTTCAAATGAAGAATACTCCCTTAAGCACCTCTGCACAGTCTTGGTGGAGATTAAGAAGTCCAAGTTAGCCCCTAGCTGCTTCTCCCCCTCACTCCCTCTGGCAATTTCTCACTGTCACAGAGCCAAGTCTATCTTCAAAAATTTTCACCATCTACTATGCCTCTGTTAAGGGATGGGAATTATTTGGACAGGTCCATTAAGTGAAACCAGAAGTAGATGCACATATTAAATAGATTTCTATGAAAAGTTGTATTTAATTACTGCAGTAATTAAGTCCACCGACTTTAGGCAAGAATGTGTCTATTTCATAATTATTCTCTTTGCTGTATTTTATAAACATTAACATTTACTTCACATTAATAATATGTTGTCAGCTATATACTGGTGAAGCATGTCTACAAATTACTGCCAAATTTCTTGTTAAGTGTTTAAAAACTTACACCTCAGAAATGTAGTTATGAGAAAAGCTGCTGTATTTTCACCACAAGCCTCTCCTTTGGACTATTCACTCTTGTTGAAATAGTACTGTCTCATTAGTTATAACTGAAATGTGCTATAATAGACTTGGGCAGCGGGATGGTAAAGACCCTTCAGAATATTCAATCTCTATCATAAATCTGCTTGATAAAGTCTCTGCTCTTTGCACAATTTCTGAATACATTATCTCTTCATTAATTTCTCACCACCATGCAAAAATCCTCATAGGAATAAAGCAGAAACAGATGGCAGGAAAGTGGGGGTTCAAACATACTGGATACAAAATGGTTCAGAAAGGATGGATATGAGGTGCAGGAGAGCAGAACTATTCTCTGTATTACCTTATTTCGGCATTCCTTCAACAAGCCTTCTACAAACTTCCAGTTTGTTTGTGCAATTACTGACGGAGAGAGGTTGGAGAGTTTGGGCTGCCGAATGGTGCTGCCCAGATTTCTGGCTTCTTGGATGTATTTCTGGATTGGGGGAGAAAAATGGACAAACACAGACAGAAGTGCAAGTGAGACTACTTGGCCGAGAGAAAAAGGTAAACTTATCTTTATAACCCACCCCTCTGGAGTGAGGAGGAAAGGGATCAGGTCCTCTTTCAGAAAAAAGAGGATATCTTTTTTTTTACCCAACATTATTTAGGGCTGAGACACTTAAACTGTTATTTCACCAGAGGTCAAATCCCCATTTATATTGTCTATACAGTATCAGAACACACATTGCTGAATTACAAAAACACAATACAAACTGCCAAGGATATTCAGATGCATAGAGATTCAATTACCCCCTGCACCACTGCCAATTGTCTTTTTTTTTTTTTTTCATTTAAATGAAAATTTGCAAAAACTACCCAGACCAAGACTATTCAAGTGGCCGACTGGTCTACATGGGGACTGCAAAAAAACTTTGCTCTTTCAGGAAGCAGCTGCAAAATGCAAATGATAGCAACATCTCTCAGCTGTGAAGCAGCTGCATTTTTGAGGAAAATCATTTCCTGAACCCACTCTACTCAAAAGAGCTCTTCTGCTCCTATTACTGCCATCAAGGAGTTGCCACTGCTTTCGTCCCGGAGACAAGAGTGATATGACAAATATTTTGGAAGCCAGGTGATCACAGGTTGGTTGGGGCACAGCTAACTGAGAATTAGTGATAAAAAGAAAGTCCTGTACAGGCACTGATGGGATACTCAGGATTAGTACATATATCAAATTAACAGGAAACCTCGCTAACTTACATGGAAATAATGACCAACTGAAATGTCAGTGAACAGATCTGTCAAACACAACAAATAGGCAAAACCCCACCTTCTCCACTGGCCTTGCACTAAAGAGCTATGATATATATACATTTATTATGCATCTTTATCCAGAACTATGATTACAGTCATATTGTGCATTGGACATACCAGATAATGCTCTGACACAGATTTTATAGAGGGCATGAAGGGCCAATCATGCTGGTCCCAGTCTAAACATAACTGCAACTGAAGCTCTGATATGGAAAAGTCCAGGTGCTGGCAGGATAAGTTGGTAGCAAAAAGCCAAGCAGATGTAAAGTGAAAGTGGTAAGCACACATGAAGTAATAAAAGCAAGCATGCAAAACAGAAAAGGAAGAGTGAAGACATAATACAACGCAGAACTCCCAAGAATTCAACATAAAAATAAACTCGTAAGTAATGAATCTGAAAGGAAAAAAGAAAAGATGGTGTTAAATCAGTGGATTGGTGTAAACTCTGCCCTCCACTGGGCACAAATGTTTACAAGTAAAAAGTTTCAACTGCACAGATTTTTGTTGGCTGCCACAAAGCTTCAATTTGTTTCAAACTCCCAACGCTGCAGTTCCACACCTCCTGCTCAGCCTGACCTCCAGTGTTCACCTCAGAAGAACTCCCTCCCCACTCTCAAATTTACTGTGGAAGTCTGAGGTACACCCAGAGAAGGGGGTCAATGTTCAATCACCATTATGTCAAAGTGGAACAGCATAAACCCCTAAAACAACAGCACCATTACCACTGGCACTTGGTACTCCCAGCTGAGCATGTATTTCAAAATATTTATTCCTCAGATATTATTTGTCTTTTGCGACAGAGTAATTCCTATAGGAAATGAACTTGTGAGGAATCAGTTAAAAAACAAAACAAATAAAACACCCCAGAGACCAGAGGTAGATTTTTGCCTTTGTAATTAGCTCAGAAGTTTACATGTTTTAACACTTGTGTTGTTTAGCACAGTAATGAGGTTAGAAATCAGCTTCTATTCATTTCTGTTACATCTAAGTAAAAAGCACTTTAGAGTTATCTGAGCATATGGAACATGTCAAAGCCAGAAACTACTCGTAGAGGTTTTTTATTATGCAGACATTTTTCTGTTACATGGTTATGGATGACAGAGATGACACTATAATTCAACAAAACTTTAACAAACCAGTAAGTAAATTCCAGAAATGAGTACACTAGGAAGGCAATTAAATCCATCACTACCATAAAAGGACAAACTAAACAAACAACACTTGAGTTTCACAACACTACCCTAACAGACACAAGGCTACTACTCCTTTAAAATTCAAAATTAAGCTTTTCTAAGGATATAAACAAGGCAAGAGAATATTGTTTTCCATGAACAACATGCAAACAAAAGCAAAACTCTGGTGTTAGTAAACAAACAAAAAACCTCTAATATTTTGAGCCAGACTATTCTTGGAATTACCCATAAACCAACACCTGGTGTAACAGTTTGCAGTCTGTACCATATGAATCAGAAACTGTACTGTAATTAGTTCACTTCACCCAGATCTTTCAAAACCACTTCACCACAAAGAAAAACTGTGTCAGCTGTAGGAGCACTGGTGAGAGATGTTCATCAGTCCAGAAGGTGGGTAAATCAGCATCAGACTGTGCTGTGTAAAAACAGGCAGACACAAACTTGACAGTACGGGTGGGCTTCACATTCTCACCTTAGCAATGAGGTTGTCTCTCACTTTGTCAGTTTAAGACTTTTATTATGGCCTACAGAAGACACTTAGGCAACTCCAAAAGGCAATGCTCCTGATTTTAGGATGAAATTAATCCCTTTCTAGAGGTGATTATCTTTCCTCCATCAAATACACAAAAAAAGCACAAGGTGACTAAGTTATTTAGCAATGGAAAATAGATGGCTGAAAACTACTAATAGCCCTCTTCTCACTCATCCCCTTTAAAAGAAAAAAAAAAAACAGAACAATTTGAAGTCATGTGACAATATTTTCAGAGAACTCTCCTATATGTGGGATGAAATAATTTTGTCCTGAGAGAGGGCAAAAATGACATAACTTTTATAATAAGCAAAGTAAGTATTTTGGGTCTGCTACTTCATTTGTATCAAATACACTTAAGGGAGAGCAGACATGAAGTGCAAGTAACTGTCTAGACATTCCACGAAGGTTGCAGAGCATTTCTCAGGCCATTAGGAAAGAAAAAAATCAGATCTCTAGAGCTGAGCAATTTTCACCTCTCTCTGGTCATTGTCCAGACGCAGGTGCTCCGTGTGCTGCTTCTGTCTGTCCTTCCTCCTCCACTGAGCAGGAGCGTTCCTCTTTGTCCACCTAAAAGCCAGGGAAAAACATCAGCCAAAGGTCAGGAGTCAGGGGAAGGGCAGAGGCAATTTCCAGCTTATTCTATACTGAACGTGCTGACATCAATTACATCAGCCAAAGGGCAGCTGCAAACACACACAAAATCTCTGGAATATTGGGCAACCAAAATATTTTAGAATATTAGATCACATAACACTTGCTTTGTATTTTTCCTTTCCCCCTCCCACCCCCTCCCCAAAACGAGGGAGAATTTAAGCCTTCTGCCTCCTCCTTCAAGATTTTTATAAGAAAATATCCTAAAATATTTGCTAGCTCCTACTTGAAATCAAATAAGGGGATCTACTTTTATATTGACATTTACTTCAAGTAACTCAAAGTACACAGACTATCATCTCAAACATAAGAGGGCTTTCTTCAGTAAATTTGCTTCAAGAAGTCCAGATATAAAAAAGAAAAAGAAAAAAAAACAGACATAGCAAAAACCTCACCCGACATCATCTGATCTGCACCCACTTGAAGAAACCAAACCCAAAACTGACTTTGCTTTCTAAGAACTCTGCTTTAGCCATTCTACAGATCTGGCCAAGACTCAGCACCTGTTGCCTTAGCTTACTCACTTATTGCTTGCTGGGCCAGTGGATAAAACATCAGACTGAAGCTTAGGAAAAAATCCAAGCTCGTATTTCCCTTGTCCAATTTTCATGTCCAGCAAGTGTGGGTGAACTGCAGTGTGATCTATTTTTGCCAGCCTTAATTCAATAGATTTCTCTGAAATAGTAAGAAAGTTAATTTTTTTAAGGTGTTTTAATCAGACATGTATCTATCATCACATATCTTCAATTAAAAGCAGATGTCAAATTAAAGAAAGAGGTGGAAGTTGCTCACTGATTTCAACAGGGGCATTAGTACAAGAGTGTTTCTGACACCAAAGAACACCACTAAAAGGAGAAAAATATTCATCTTCTTAAGCTCAGACATCTTTCACACACAAAGCAAGCAGGAAAACATCTGAATTCTACTCTACATTAACTTCATCTCACATTTCAACAGCACAGAAAATGTTTAGTCTCCCGTTTAAGCTTTACATTTCTGCTACTTTGGTCCTTTTCTTTTTTTTTTTTTGAGGTTTCAAAGCATGACTCATTACTTAATCTAATGTCTACAACAAACAGCACTGACCAGTTGCAGTAACTGTCAAGCAAGTGCCTCCTGGCCCTTACCAGCCTCATCAATGGTTGTGCACTTTTGATACATGGATGTGCGCAGGGTCGGCGTCCTGACGTTCAGCAGCCTGATTTTATCCACCCTGGAATCAAAAACTCTCAAAATGGGGTCTTTGTCGTCTTCATCGTGGCACATAATCTTATTGTCAATAAAGGATGCAAACATTTGGGTCTCCAGGAATCTTGAGAGGAAAGGCAAGTAAGGTTCAGGCTGGTCAGACAAGAAGGAAGCCTAAGACACAAGAAGAGATAAGAGTGTTTGGGAGTCTGTAAAGAGAGAGACACATCCACCAGAAGCACCAATTTTTCTGATCATGTATGAGAGTGTTTTGGTGCCACTTAAAGCCTGGTTTTATTACACACATCAATTCTATCCCCAAAATAAGCAGTCTGATGAAATTTTCAGCATCAGGACAAGCACCTACTGTACAGCACAATAATTGGTACACTGTGAGTCTAGCATTTCCATAATCTTCTAAAAATTTCAACAGGATGCCAGCAAACCACACCATCAGTACTGCAGGTGTGTAGATTTGGTACTTCTGGCTGGGCCCACAGCTTGTGAAATGGATGGGAATCTTTTCATACAACTTGGTGGGAATCAGGTGAGTGTTTTAGCAGACAGTGCTGCAACAATCTTCACCCACGTGAGCTCTCCTGCTGAGAAATATCTCCAGCAAAGAAGAGAATGCAAAAATTTGGAGATTTGGGTCTTATGCTTCTCTACGAAGAGTTAGGAATACATTTGGTACACATGTAAATAAGCATTGTTTGGGGTCATGACTTAATTCATTAACATATTTGGCAATTCCTCTGGTTAAAAGTCAAACATTTTCCACTAGTAATATCTAACCTTAATGTGGAGGTTAGCCCTAAAATTAGGCTTTTCAAGCTATTTTTCTAGAGCAAGCTGCATTTTCCTACAGGAGCCTTAAAAGGGTATCTTTAGCTCTCCAAGTTTGTATTTGTATATATTTTTCCACTTATCTAAGATGTGACTTTTTTGGAGGACAGTGAAGTTTAAGGAAGAAATTTTACCATTTTGACAGTACGGTTTTCCATTTGATGGCCCAACACACAAAGCCTTAGGTCTGAATATTGTTTTACCTCTGACATTGATGTACCTTTTTATTACAACTTACTTTATCAAAGTTTTGCATCTGCTCTCTGTTAGTAAACCAGGATTCCTTGTCCTGACTGGGCTGAATGACAAACACTTCATAATCTGCAAACATTTGTGTGAAGCGGTTGGCAAAAACCTCCCGAATCTGAATGTTCAGCTGGTAAATCTTGAATTCTTCTTCATCACACTGAATTTTAAGATCCTTTTTGCTACTGGTCTCCTCTCTCACCTCCAGCTGAAAAAGTAAGGGAAAAACATAAATAATTTGTATTGATACTTTGTCATGTATTCCAGGCACACAAGACTTTACCATTCAGCTGCTAACTCTTCAAGTCAACATTTCAATAAAGAAAAATACCTACTGTTTCAACCACTGCAATGAAAGAGCAAAAATCAAAAAAAACTAGACAGAAACCTTTGCCTGGAAAATTTTTCATAATAAACCAAAATTTACTTCAGTACTGTTTGCACTGGGTATGTTTTAAATTTTAAAAGGATAAATAACAACCATATACATGCCCATGTATGACACAGACTTAATTTACTTTGTCCTACCCTTCAACCACCTGCATAGGCTTTTTAGAGGTTCTCACTACCCCAAAAATTTGCATATTAGGCAAATCTATATCTGGTGTCAAACAACTCCAGAACTGTTAAACACATACCAGCTTTCAAATAAAGACAGAAATGCACAGTAACAAGAAGCTGTGCATGTCTAGTAGCCAATTCCCTGTAGCCTAAGCCCTCAGCAGTGTAAATCACAATTCCCCACTAAACACCTCAGAGTAATCTAAGAAAAGAAAATGCATTTTCAGTTAAGATGTGGGGTAAAATGTATGAAAAGAAGCAATAAAATTGAGATATTCAATTCACAGAGGGAAAAAATTACCAACAGTGAGTCTGTTCCACAGAACAGTTTGTTCCACAAAAGCTAAAAAAAACTCCCAGTAGTCTTTCAGGTAGTATATTTTATGCACAAAGGGCCACAATTTATATTTTATTTCACAATTCTAATCACTCGAAAAATCCAGCAGGATCACCATGAGCTGTGCATGTCCACTTGCTGGGAATCAGACACTCATGAACTCTACAACACTAACCAGAAAAAAGCATCACAGTAACCCTATGGCAAATTATAATATATATATTCTCCACAGAATGAGAAAGATATCTACAGAAACCAAGACTGGATGCAAACCTCAGGATTATCTAGATGTCAATTTCAGCCACTTAATTCATTAAAAGTGGTGCCAATTTAGAGTAAATCTTAAAACCAAGAATAAACAAGGCAAAGTGCTATTTTTAAATACATTATCCAACAGAATGGAATACCAGTAAGGATAAAGAGGTCCCTTCCTTAAAAACTAAGAAAAATTACAAGGCACTTATTTATAAAATCATGGCCATCCAAAACATTTTGCATGCTAGGAACTGGGCAAGTACACAAAGCAGAAAAGTGTTTCCTGGTAAAGAAACACCTGGCAGATAGCAGAGGTTTTCCCAGATGCAGCAGGGTTAAATCCCATTCCCTCTCTCCTCTAAGCTTGTCCTTGTCTCTCCAGGTACTCACAAGGTTTGAGAACATGTTGACAGATTTCCTGCTAGTGAAGACAGACATACAGCATCTTTGGACCATGACTTCAGACCATCTGCCACTACATGGCCAGACAGAGTGCAGCTCATTTCACATCTTACCTTTTCTAGACTCACACCTGTTCTTTTAACAAGTGCTTGGAGTCTTGCAATAGTCTCATTTTCCTTTAGCAGCTCATAGGAATTCAGAGGTGATCCTGCTATGTTCCCATTTCTTTTATCAGAAACCAGGTCACATGCTCTGAGGCTCTTCATCTTGGAGGCACTTTCACTGCAGTGCAGGTTTCCCTCAGGTGGAATTCCAAAAGCCATCAGTATCTCTGAAATTTCCTGAATGAACTCAAGCTTATTTGGAAACTGGGGTAGGTCTTCTGGCAGCTCGATGAAATGGTTGTCTACATCCACAAAGCACAGGTTAGCCTGGGATTTAATTTAGAACAGGACACCATTACAACATCACTAGGCACATTATTAATCTTTGGGATTTGTGCTTATTTAAAGATTCAAATACATTTGCATTTGTTTGGTTATTTTGTAAAAGCGAGTTGCCCCAAGCATAATTGAACTGGTTGGTTTTGAAGAATGTAACACAAGACTTACATTTCCAGGTCTTTTAAGGATGTAACTGATAAAGAAAACTAATTTTACAGATATTTACTATGTAAAAAATAGATTATAACATAAATTAGGTACAGATGTGTGATATTTTTCATACATGTACAGCAAAACTTTATAGGATATATCCAATTCTATTTTATACAGGTTTATATTTAAGCAGGTGACTGCTTGTTGTTCAGATTATCAGTGCATTTCTCAAAAAGATTTAGTAAATTTCAATCTAAAAGGTGTGCTGACACTGCAGAAGTGCAATGAAGTTATCTTCTCTTTTTTTGTAAACAACAAAAGGCAACTGCCTGACAACTAAGGCAATTCTTTGAACCAGCAAGTTTGTTTCCAAGGGGGAAATGAAATTAACTAGTTTCCATTCTGTTTTTCAGTTCCAATCTCCAACTCATTTACCACCAAAAAAGACCAAGGTGGGGAAAAAAAGAAAAGAAAAGAAAAACCACCTATGTGGCTTCCACAGCAAGATCAAAAGCAGCTCTGTGCCTTTCAAGGTTTACCTCACTCTTTATTTGACAAGGAGGAAGGTTCCCCTTTTGGCTTCTGCATTGCAAAATCAAACGGTTTCAAGACATTACATAACTCCACACATCACAGCAAGAACCCCAGCCATGTGTGAAATCTGCCTGGCAAGTTAAGAACAGAGAAGCAACTTTGGTCTTCTGTAGAAGCATTTCAGTTTCTCTTCACTGCAGAATTAACATGGACTGTCACTATTCTGCTTAAGCTTCCCTATACACAATCCTTTCACCCAGATTATGGGGTACTTCCAACCTAACTGCACTGCATTATTCTAGAAGCCACAGCTGAATTCAGGCCTCACTACAGCTTGGCAGCAAAAACACTTTTCAGGTCTGTGAGATCTGACATATCTCCAGTTACTTCCTATGATTCAGTAAGTGCAGGAGGATGGAAGCAGCACCACAATTTAACTGGAAAGAAATAATTAAAAGGTATCAACCTCACATGGAATGAATGGTGAATGACTCCAGAAATCAGAGCAACAAGGAGTTCTGGTAGGAATTTGCTGGGGGTCTGACCATAGGTAGACTAGAATAAGCTGTGCCTGACGAGACCTTTTCCTTTAAGTAAACTGTTATGAAAATACCCACTTAGTACTTGTGACAGGTTTCTACAGAACAGAGTGTGTCAACTCTCTTTAAAACACAAATATCTTACTGTGCTTCAACATATAAACTGAAAAAAGAATTCTAAAAGCAGAACTCCACTGGACATATTGCACTAGCTTGCACTGAACTAGTCCAATTCATGCCCTGCTACAATAATACCCATAGTTACAAAGGTAAGTATAATTCCAGTTCTCAATTTCCTAATGTTCTAACATTTTAATATGGAGATTGATCTCTAATGCTCAAAGGAATGCATATGAAACAGTTTAATCTCTCTTGTATAGATCCTTTACTGGAAATTAAATCATAACTTGAATTAGGTGCTGCAAAAGAATCCAAGGTCAATAAAGAGAATTAACACATTGATTCTCAAACAGTTTCTAGAGCACCTTAGAAAAAGTTTTCATGCAGGGCAGGTGTGATTGCTGAAATTTCCCTCATATATCAGCAGTGCTCCAAGGCAGCATCTGAAGCAAGCATCTGAATTCAGGAGCTTCAGGGCTCCCACTACACCCATGGTTCCCTGACCATCAGAAGTCAAGTCAGCTGGTATTTGTCGGAAACACTGTAAGCACTTCAAGACAGGAGAGAAATAAAGCTTTGAAACCAGACACAATGCCTACCAATCAGTGCTGAGGGAGAAACAAAAAGCATTGAATTTGCCTCAAGCAGTCTGCAAAATGGCAAGACAGACTCAATAAGAAACTCTTCAAACTGTTTAATTGTATTACTTCCTTTTACAACTTCCTTAAATTGATGCCATTCAACTTCTTTTCCTTTCTGGATCAGATTCTGCAGAAAGCATCACTCTTGGTAAATAAGCTTGGTTGTACCCACAAAACACTTGGCCAAAAAGAAATCAAACATTACCTTTACCAATGTAGAAATTCTAATCTTCACACTGAAAGTAACTCCTTGCCAATGGAAGAAAAAACCAAATTCAATGCTTGCTGAAATTGCTTATAATTATCTGGGCTAACACCTAGTTAATTCTTCCAATATGTGATTTTCCCTTCTGCAGGGTTCCTTCCTCTCTAAGAGCAATACACACAGTTTAAATGCTCTGAGCTCCTAATAATGACTGCTTATCGTGCAACATGTAATTACATTTTCCAGAAACTGGCCTATATGGAAGCATTTTTTAAAAACTCAGTGTGCAGCAATACTCTAAATAGAGTGCAAAGAATATTCTCAGGGACACTCTAGTTATCCAGTGCTTGGTTAATAACACATAAGATGGATGACTACCCAGAGCATCACAAGCAAAGATTCCATAGGTGACTTTAGCCTGTCTGAACTCAGGGAAGCTGAGGTCATCCTCGAGAAGTGCATACACACTTCTGAAAAGGCTGTGCTCCTCAGGGAACAGAAAGGGCAAAAACATCTCAATGTACAAGCCCTTCAAGAGATACCAAACCAGTATTTTTTTGTAAAAAATGAAGTAAATCAGCAACAGACGCCAGAGCAGTAAATCTCACTATGCTGCCACACTACAAATCCAGCATAATGGAATACCAGTAAGGATAGAGGGGTCTCCTCTTTAAAAACTAAGAAAAAATACAAGGCACTTATTTATAAAATCATGGTCATTCAGAGCATTTTGCATGCTAGGAACTGGGCAAGTACACAAAGCAGAAAAATAAAGGAGTTCTTTGGCCACAAGGGTTCAGTTATTTTCTCTCTGGAGGCAGCATAGTTGAGTGGGCTGTGAATAGCTGACAGCTCTCTATGTGGATGCACTGCTTATTATTTTACACACACAAAACTAAAATGATATAAAGACAAGATACTTGGCAACATGTGTAAGTAGATTTATAATTGAAAGAGCATCCTTAAGTTAGTTACTTGGTATTTCAGGATTCTAGAGCAGTCATATTCTTTTATTTTTTGCTCACATATCAGTTTTCTGATCAAAAGAAAACCTCAAAACAGTTACACACAACTTCAATAGCAGATTGTCACAAGAGAGGACACATGACATCATCTACAATGAAAGGTTCTCCTGAGACACTACACTAAGGAACAAGGATGTCACATCCTAATTTAAAAACTTGTCCTTCCCATAAACTTCTATCATTCCAAGTAACAGGCTGTCCAGGTGAAAGTCTTACAAAACTTAGAAATGTGAATCTAAGCAAATCAGTGTTCATATATCTGGTGCCAGTGCCTGGCTCCCTGAAGCACCACTTTGCACAGACTCAGTGGGGTCTGGAGTACACCCATCCATTCCAAAACCAAAAGACAATTGCAATTCTTTTGTTTGACCTCAAGTACAATAAGGGCCAAAGCCCCACACAGATCTAGCAGGGCCTGCATCAAGCTCATATCCTTTCCTTTCAGCTCTGCTCCAAAGCACAGAAGGAAATGATTTAGGTTCTGCTTGAATACAGCACTAAAAAGACTTCAGAAAGACTAAACCCCATTCATCTACAGCCTGCATCACCTCTGTGCATTTGGCCTCAACCTTGCAAATAACCACTCACTTCACACAACACACAGAACATGGATGTGCAACTTTATCCACCCATGGCTGACTTGTGGCAAGTGTGTCTACAGTGCTCCTGAATTCTGAAGGATGCTCCTGTGCCACTCCTGCAAGCAAATGGGACCACCTGCACTTATTCTCAGCACTGCTGTCCTTCATGCCAACCCAGAATTTGGGACTGAGAACAGCTTACAGCTCAAAGCCATTGCAGCCTTCAGAAACTCCTCGGGTGGCTGTTCACTGGAGTACAAGAAAATATAAAACTGAGGTTTGTCAATAAATTTGCAGTATTATCAAGGATCAAATCACCAGCAGATAGCCTGAGAATGCATACAATACAATGACTATCTTTAAATAATTATCTTGGTCCGATATGTTAGCATCAGAAGGAAAAAAGGCTTTTCAGGAGATCTTTCTTATCTTCTGAAACAACATACAAAAATAAAAACAAACAGAATTTCTTCAGGTTTAGCACTGAATCACATCCTTTTAATGGTTGAAATAAAAACACTGAAAATACATATAAAGTGTCACACTTGCAGAGAAAATGCATTTTTTGTTTTAAAGTCTTTCAACTTTTCTAACACGAAAAGCTATTGCCTAATACTCTTGGGATCACTTCATTAAAAACAGGCTTTTTCATGAGATGCTACTTTGTTTGATTTCACCAGTGCTGGAAACTCAGCACTGCTTATTTCCACTGAAAATAATTTCAATTTCTACCATTCTCCTAAATTAGAGATATACATGCAAATCCTGCTGCATGAAATGCTCTGGATTAACTTGCTTGTTAAAAATGTATTTCTGTAGCACTGCAGAAGTTTCCTTAGAAGGAAATGCAAAGACACATCAAAAAACCCAATCTTACTTCAGCACTTGCTAGGTTTGTGATCTCTGAGGAAGCTGCTAAAACCACTTTTACTGATCAGTTTTACTGATAAACAAAGCACACTTTTGGCAGCAACACCTGAAGCAGCTACATATTCTTCCCTTCCCCTCTGACATCTGCAGCACCTCATTCTAGCACAGCCTCTTCTTCTCCACGCCCTCCCCTTCTCTCCTGGGTTCCTCATAAGCCCCTGATGCAGCTGCCAGGGAAACCACAGGGATGTTCATGCACACACAGGGCCCTCAGAGAAGCAGCAGCACATGTGAGAACGAGCACTCTGCTGCTGACATGCACAAGAAACTCAACTCCACACTAAACCTCGTTTACTAATTTCCTCGTTTTACTGGGCTACAGACAGCCAGGTCTGTAGGTCATTGGTGGTCTTCAATGGATTCTCCATCAGGGCCTGTTCTGATGTACCCAAAGGATAACCTAAAATGTTGAAGTTTTAATCATCGTCTGCCACAAGCATTAACTTCTAGAATACAGCTGGGTTTCCAGGCTCATGTGGTAAAGCATCCCCTGGAAACACCAGATGTGACCCAAATATGGGAGGCTGCCACCAAAGCAAGCCTTATGGCACCTGTGTGCAAGACTTACACCAAACCAAACCTAACTGAGTTGGAACAGCCAGTATTCTCACATTTTTAGCCTAGAACACTTTGAGCAAGACAAATTAGTATTTTTAAAATTTCATTACAAAACCACAATGAAGAAGTCTACGGTGACACTGAGGTATCTGTGCTGTGCTAGACAGCAAGATTATTTTCTTCCACAATGACCTTCAACTGAGAAGCACTAACTAGATTTTCTCTCAAAGCTCACCTCTTTGGCCCCTGCTTAAATCAGATATTGCTTTCTTTAACAGCAGCTGTCCCACACATCCATGTAAATAGATTAGGAACAGAGATGCAGCTTAGGCAGTTTCAAGACAAAGAAAAAAAAAATTTTGCAGAACTCAGAATAAATTACAACACAGAACAGCTCTTCATATACCATTTGTGATAAGTGAGGAAAATTCTGGTATCAGGAGCCTAGAGGAGTTCTTCATATAACCCTGGTGAGTTCATAAAGGTTGATACACATTCCGAAGTTTTGTGATAAACAATGGTAAACATCAGTAGCCTCTCTGATACTGATAATAAATTTGTCCTTATTGAAGTACAAATAATGGAATCCATATGGCCTCTTCTACTGTTCTACAACAACACTATTCATGTTCCTTGGCAGTTTTTGTTTGCTGTTCTATGGGGACTTGTTTGGGTTTCTCTTTTGGTTAGGGGGATTTTTTTAAGCAAACTCCCTACAATGAAAACCTCAATAATAGTGAGCTCCTGTTCTTCCCAGTCTACTTAACCCCTTCAATAAACAAATCTATTGGTAGAGGATAACTTTTTAATTATTTACTAAGAGAATGGAGTCTCCAGTCCATTTCTATGCCACAGCTACCATCTCCAGCCTGCAATGCAAAGGACTTCAACAGCTCACAAACCTCACCCAGCAGTGACTACCAAGAGGATTTCTCAGGCTAGGTCAAACTTATTGTGAATAAAGTTTTAGGAGCTCACTCTTCAAATAATAAAGAGAAAAGCTGAAACTTCAGAAGGACAAGGAACTCTTGCAGCAAATTCCACCACATGGGCATGTTGCTGCTGCTTTCTTTCTTGTCTGTCCTCCCCTTCCAGACAATTCTCATCTCTGTAAGATACTACCAAAAACCTACTCCTCCACCTTCACATAAAAGGCTACCTGTGAAACAAAATGTAAATTGAGGTGTCAGATTACTTTTTAATAGTACTTGGATTTCATTTCAAACATCTAAAAGTAGATCAACTGCCTTACTTTAAACCTCCAAAATAACCTGACAAATCTCTTCAAAAACTATTTACCATTTAAGTAACCAAAATGTCTATTTGAAATTAAAATATGTTTATTTAGTTGGAAGTATTACAGTGATTTTAAAATGAGGAAGTTCTTTACAAAAGGAGGACAGTCTTTTAGAAGCTTGTGGTAACAGTGAAAACATCCATGGTGCATATTAACATGCATATCCACACATGCATTTTATTTCATCAGCTATTCCCTCTAAAAAGACTGCTAACCATATTAATTAGCCCTGTCAGTACAGCCAAAATTCTGAAAAAATAGTAAACCAAAGGACTAGACTGTTGTTTTCATGGCAAGAACATACAATATTCTGCTATTAATTATACCAGTGGAAAATAAAAAGAGAGCGAGACAAAGAAATCAAGAGATTAAACGTTTTAGTTTACATAGAAAAAAAAAAGTTTGGGAAAAAAAAAGAAAGTTTTACTTTGAACTTGCCAGGAAAAACAAATGAAAACTACCAGCATATGGATTTGAGAAAAAGAGCAATGTTGGCATGGAGACCAGAGTGGAGGTTCACAAAAATATCTTGTCTTTAATTTCACACAGCTTTTTTAAAAAGGAAGGTTTTTTTGTGTCAAGCTATGCTGCAGCACTGCCTGATAATGAAAACAAAAACCACCACCAACACAAAACCCTGTGCCTGCCACGCTTCTGCTATCCCAGAAATGCAAATGGTAATAGAAGAAAACCCACAATCAGAGAAAAAGGCAGAGAATCCTACCAGGGCCTGTAAGTAGGGTGTTTCCCACAATTTACACAGTTCCTCCCCTGAAAAGTTACACCTACAAGTAAGCAGGGACCAGACATTTCCTCTGCTGCCTTGGGTAGTGCCTTGATCCTCACAACCAGCTCTTCAACTCCCCTGGCACATCCCTATAGGGAGTGTTTGTGAAGTGAACAGGGGGATAAAATAAATAAGGACAACCTTTAAGCAGTCTGAAGGTAGTCCCAGCCTCATGGATGAGCTGCAGAACCTCTACAGACCATTTCCTTCTCCTTCACCCAGGGGCTGCTGCTCCCAGGGCTCCTCAGCACCACCCCAACAAGCAGAAGTTTGCCCAAGCACATGCTGACATTTCGCTGCAGACTGAAGCAGGCACTCCAGGAGAAAATCTGAAATGGTTTTGTGCAGACACCTGGCAGGCTGGGTCCATGCAAGCCAACCCCAAGAGAGAAATCCAGGGCAGGGAAACCCAGCCTAAGCCCACACAGCCAGGAACCAGCACAGAGCTGATGCCAGTTGAGCTCTGCTCACCCACCACCACAACCTTTTGGCCACAGCTGGGGAATTCACACTGCACTTCCCTGCACTTCCTGGCATTACCATTTTTGTGCTAATTTTTCTACCACAAAAATGATCTCTCTGTAACCTCAGTACACAGTTCCCATAAAATTATAGTTGAATACTATCAGGGCATACAATTTCAAAAGCAGGGCTCCAGCTATTTCACCAGATTTTCATCAGCATCTCCAAGAAACCAAGAGCTATCCCAAATCAGAGCCAGCAAAAACTTGACAATGGCTGTTACAGTTAGCACTTGTGTTTTGGATCATTTCTCACTTCCCTCATAGCCATGGACAATATTTAATCAATCAAGACAAGCTCTTCTCACCTCTTGAGGAAGTTCCAGCTTAGACCTATCATCCAGTCCATTAGAGTGCAAGCCCATGAGGTAAGGGACAGGAGCATCTAAAAAATGAAGGAGGGATGCTGGAAGAATAGGAACATACACATGCTGCCACTGAAATGGAAACATTAGTGCTGTGATGGTCTCTGCCACTGTCATCAGCCTCTGATAATCTGAAAAAGATCAAGAAAAATAAAGTTTTTTTTTTTACAAATACTTTTAAGTAAATGAATTTAAATTAAAGAAATGAGAAGTTGCTTGAAAACAGAAACCACAAAACCCAGTACTAGCTGAGTGGCATCATAATGAAAACCCAGACCTGCACACCCAGCACATTTTGCTGAAACAACAAAGAGAGCTCAACCCAAAGTAGGTCACTCTACAAGTCATATGGAAATGAGCAAACTGAGCCTTAATGCATGCTAAGTCACTTTCTGCTACCTATACCAGGGTCACCAGGAACACCAGTTTGAATACACAGAAGCAATATTGTAATCAGCCAAGAAATACATCAAAAATAATTTCTTTTCTCTGTGCTCAGGGCTTTCTATGGAAGCCTTGGATTAAACCCAAGGCATCTGGTATCTCTCAGATAAACATTTTTAAAAAGAGTGTTTGAATGTCTATAAAACATGCTGTATAGCAGCCAATCCAACAGTGTGACTGAAATAACTATGCAGAAAATGAAAAGGATCAGCTTTGTTTAGCCTTTGCAATGTACAACCAAAGCCTCAGTTCAATGTAAAAACAACTCCTGTCCTCCTAGAACTTAGGAGCATGTCAAATGTACCTGTGTAACACACTAAGAGATCTTTTTATTTTTCACTGGTGGATAGAGCAGTTCACACTGCTGGGCAAACACTGCACCCTCCTCATCTGTAACTCCAGAGTCCTCTCTAAGGGTTTTTGAAATCCCATAAAGGGGGAGGCAGCACCAGATGTGTGTTCCAATACAGCTGCTGAAACATCCCGACTGCTCTCCAGCTGCCAGGCTGGAAAGGGTATGAAACACACAACTAGGGCAATTCCTACCTTCTGTCAGGCTATAAATATAACATGAACTGCAGACACAGGATGACTTTTCATGATACTGCAACAACATCAATTCCAGCCAGGAACGGGGAGGGGATACAAGGAAAAGTCAGTAACCTTCATATATATGTATGAGGGTGTGGGTATGCATGTTTTCTCCTTTCACAGAACTACAGACACTGTGAAACTGAAAAGGACACTTGAATGGGCAAGCTCAGGTGCTGAGGATTCTGAAGCTGTTGCATGCTGTTACAGAGGGCAGATGAAAACTGCAAGAATCACATATTTTTCTAAACACTCTGTAGAAAAATGGAGCTTAACTGTGAACTTCCCAAGCTGACGGCTTTGATTCTATCTTTCACCCAGCCTCCTCCACTCAAGACTTCAGATGGTAGCAAAAAAAAGGCTAAGCAATTCAGTTCCTGGCATCCATGATTAGTTTTGTCTGGGGACAAAGTTGCAGAGTCTGGGGTCTGCAAAGAGCCCCACAACCCAAGAGGAACTCCGTACAGGTTTTGCTAACATCACCCATAATTCTGCAGCTTAGGCTTTTGATTTTTCATTTTCATATCAAGCTGTGCTGCTGGAAAAGGTTATTGCATGGACCTACCTTTCACTGCCTCACAGCAGATCCACTATGAAAGACCCTTCAACCAAAACAGACGAGAACAGCCTAAACAGGTTGAAGTTTTTGCCAAAAGCTTATTTGGACTGAAATACCAATGAACATCATCAGCAACACTCCCCTCTTCTGCCTGGACACCAGCTTCTGCCTACACATCTACGTATTGGTTTGCAGCTTTAATCACAGCCTGACTGCAAAGAAGTGATGAATTAATGATAAGCTTTGGGAAGAAGATTCTATTCCATACCCTATTTTCTTCAGTTTTAAAAGGAACTTAAATGTAGTCATAGATACACAAACATTCCAGATAGTTTGTATTCAGCTTGTTTATCTGGAAGAACAAGTCTTAAAATAGAAACAGCGTTTTCCTACCACACAAAACCCCCTGTCTGATCCTGCTGGATAATTTAAATATAACTTTTCCCTCTGTCATTAAGCTAACTTTAGTATCAGCCTTCCAAATTAATTACAAAGTAACATCAATAGTTCAGAATTTCTACCCACTGGGCAGCCACCTCCTGCCATGGAGCTATCTGCAAAAGCAGCTCTGATCCTGGATATCCACATGGATAAGCCATTCCCAAAGATTTGGCCTGCCCAGTTGCAGCCTGCAAGTAACAGTGGCTGCATTCTGCTACTGGCAAAAGGCAAGGACAAAGATAAAAAGCATGAAAATATAAACCAAAATAACTCCTATGTTTTCTCAAGTTATACCTACCCAGAGAGGGTATGGAGGAGTTTTTGGGTTTAAAGAAGCAAGCAGCACAGTTCTCATACCAAAGAATTACAGAAGATTTAAAAATAACAAGAGCAAGACTAAAGGAGTGAAGAAGTGTTTCAGCAGTGCTGTTGCTCTTGTCCTTGAAATCAGAATGTGCTTGTTCTGGTGTCAATGACATGATCTTTTGGCATTGTACTGTACACAAGCACTGGCAGGGAAATAATGGCATATGACCAGGGCACTGTTAGATGGGAAAGTGCTTAACTGATCACTGTGCAAGGAAAAGAAAATCCACTACTTTTTTAATATGGTCACTTAAGAACAGAAAAAGCATGATTTGTTATTCTAACCAATTGCTATAAATAAAATACATTCCCTCTTA
Organism: Trochalopteron elliotii; assembly: GCA_024734555.1. Lineage (NCBI taxonomy): Eukaryota > Metazoa > Chordata > Aves > Passeriformes > Leiothrichidae > Trochalopteron > Trochalopteron elliotii. Next base: position 812,156 of record JANPWX010000452.1, on the reverse strand, counting down.
AAGTGTGTATGAGAAGTTACACTGTAGTATTTATCTGTAGAAAATAAAAAAAAAAAAAAAAAAGAAATTGAGAGGTCCTCTGCCTGGAAAAAGAGGAACAGGATGGGAAGAAGCTGGCAGCTCCAAGAACCATAACTCCACCTCCCCATTTTCACATTCTACTACAGAGAAGTCTGTCAAGTGCCTACAGAAATCCTCTGACTCAGCCAAATTTAAAACAACTATATGATCACATTTTGGAACATTTTTTCCTTCTCATCTTCCTTTTAATCTACTTCATGGATCACAAGGAAATACTGTTGTATTTGTCAAGTAACTCACAAGTCACTTCAAAAACCCCTGTAACTGCAGTAAGGACCAGCTGTGGTTACTAGAAGCAGTGGGGTGAAGTATCTCCTGTTCTGACAGTGAGATTCAAGGCTCCTAAATCACAGGAGGCATAAGGACAAAGTGTCCTGTGTAAGAGATCAGAGTCAGGCAGCACAGGACCAATACTGCAAAGACATTAAACTAATACTTTAAATCTCCAGAACAAAGTAATTTTAAACAAGTGAAACAAAGATTGGGAGGAGTGATTCAAAGGCAAAGCAGAAAAAAACTCCCTTATTTGTACTGTAAAATGGCAGCAGACAGCTGCCACCCAGAAAACAAAACTGTCCTGGATCACAGTCTGTGGCAGCAGTGCATTTCTCCTTTTTTTGTTTTTAACTGTTTAGAAAAATCACCTCCAAGCAGATTTCACAGCTGTCTTAACTCAGTACACACTTTTCAGAAGAGCTCTAGGTGCTCTCTGAGATAAGGAGTAAGTCTATTTCACAGTTACAAAAGCAATAGAAATTGCAGGAATGCAAACCACCTCCCACAGAATATCTGGCAAGGGCACTTCCCACAGGCCTCCAGCACCACTGACTCTTTCCAGAGTTCCTCAGCACTAGCTCAGCACTGGCAGTATTCTCTAATCCTTCCCTTTCTTACAGGCCTCTGACATTTTTCCAAATGGTAGACAGGTCTCTCAACAGGACAATCAAACTGAGGCATTCATTCCCTACACTTGGCTTACAGTGATCCAAAATACACAAGGCTGTGCCAACATAGTGGGACAAAAGAAGAATTTCCAGAAGCATCAAGTCAGAAACATGTCAAAGGAATCTTAAACCAAAACACTTTCACTGCCAAGTGAAGTTACTCCTACTCCAAGGACTGACTGAAATTGAAAACACTAAAATAATTTGCTTCAAAAAGGATTGCACTTGGCAACAAAATCGCAGAAACATATAATGATGAAAAGGTTTGAGTTGGAAGGGACCTCAAGATCATCTAGTTCCACCACACCTCCAAGAGGTTTGGGATTTGATTTTTATTTTGGTGGTCATTCGTTATTTTGGGTGTGTTTGTTGTTGGGGTATTTTTTCAAGTCAACCTTACAAATCTGCTGATCCTGACACATACTGTTCTAAATCTAAATCCACACAATGAGTACCATAATCTCATCTGACCTAAGAGAGCAAGAAATTATCTCAGTCACCTCAGCTGTCATGGGTTTCAGCACCAAGAGATTCAACAAACTCAAAGGACATCAAAAAACTCAGTATTTACATTCTGAAGGACAACCTAGACCTCACACTGGTGTGCATGTCAGAACATGAAAAAGCCTTTACAAAAGTAAATCAATTTCTCATTCCACTTAGAACTGAGTGAACCATTATCTGTATCTCCATTCAATACTTCCTGGTTTATAAACAGCAAAAAACAGATGTTACTCAACCATACTGAAGAAAGAGTGGAATATATTAGGAGCATATTCCAATTGAAAAGAACAACAGAAGCAAACAAAAAAAAAAAAAAAAAAAAAGCACAGGGATTAAATCCCTCAGAAAGTCCTCAAGAGAAGCTATGTTTCAAAAAAACTTGGCTACTATTACTGAGAAGGCACTGCTGCAGGCAGTTCACCAAACCTAAGGGCCAAAAGTCAGCAAACAAATAACTAAAATTCTTTTTCTACTGAAAGAAGACTTGTCAGCCAAAAACTAAGGTAAGAACTTGACAGAGAGACAAGACACCTCCATAATGTACAACACACAGCCCAGCTCAGCCAAAGCTTGGGGTGAGGCAGGGAAACAATGGCCAGAAACTGTCCTAACTGATCCCTCACCCCTCTGGACTCCAAACATCTGTGCCTGCAAACAAGAAACTCAAGTGTTCCAGGGCTGTTTTAAGCTTCTTTAATTAGCCACTGATCAGACACCTGGAAAGGGCCCAAGACAGAAAGCTGAACCTATTAAAAGGGCTTGGAAAGAGAAGCCAGAATACAGCAGATTAGCCCAGAAGTTGAGCTGAGCTCCAGCCTGGAACAAAAGAGCACATCACAAGGTGATGGCCTGGAAAGAGCTCCAGGAACACTGTTCCCACATGGTGATGCACACGTGGCTTTTCTGTGGAACTTCCAACCCACCACAGGAATCTCAGACAACTCTACAGGCCAACACAACCACACCCTTCTTCAGATGGGAGTGCTGATGCTTGAATCCTCCACTGGTGGGACACAGGTATCCACAGAAACTCTTCCAAAATCCAAACACATAAATGCCTAATCCATTTCAGGGGACACCACAAAAGAAGTCTGTCTGTTAGACAAATATTTCTACATTTGCTATGAACAATAAGCAGAGCAATTTGTTTTTTGAAATCCAAGAGAGTAATCACTACAGAGTTCAGTAAGTTTTTTGACTGCATCTGAATTACTGTGCAGTTCTTCTCTTGCAGTTCACAGTGTCTATACAATGACACAACTGTGATATAACACTCTGCTGCCTTTACAGACATTTAATCACCCTGACTGTACACACAAATCCATCCTTGGCCTTAGTCTATGCACAGATCTTACCACATTTAACACAAAATCTGTATTTCATGCTTGGAGAAGGTAGGTAGGTATTTCATGCTGATAGAAGTAGGTTATAGTTTGTAAATAGTTACCATTTGTGTTCTATGTATTTCAGTGACAACTCAAGGGAAATAAACACTGAAAACAAATTTCAGTAACACCATGGACTAGTCCTGGTTTTGTCTTGGGGAATTTTCAGCTTCCTAATCATTACTATGAAGTAGTGCTCAAAATGCAGGCTGTCTGTTTAAACCACACCATTCTGAATGGGTGAGCCTGGACTAATGCTAGTCAGCTTGGGAAAAAAAAAAAAAAAAAACAGAGAAATTATCTTTTGGCAGAATTCCACATACTCTGTGTTAGAGCAACAGGATGTGGAGAAAGAAGGCCAGTATCCACAAATTTCAACACATAAAATAGATGGCACTCCCACACTACTCACTAATTGATAAACATGCTATTTCAGCTCAGTTGCTGCCTATCCTCTCCATAGCAAGCTTCAGCTACGTGGCTTCAGCAATAACTCTTTCAAGGCCTTAAGGAAGATTTGGGATTTCAGTGCCGTCAAAACTTTTTTTCAGATACTTATCTTTCAAAGGAACAACTGAAATGTGACTTTGGGTACTCAAAGAGAAAATTGTATTTGCATGATAAACTCCTCTTCAGAACCAGATGTATAATGAACTGTGTATCTTTTCAAAATGCACGGGTAGTTGTGCAGAGATAGCAGGGAATTCAGCCGAGCAGCTAGACAGGAACATGCAAGAAGGCAAACTGCTCTATCCAGCAGCACAGCTCCAGAGCCAACAATAAAGGGGTCAGCCAAACCATGAATAGAGGAGATTATGTGAAAACCCAGTTTTAAGTTTAGGTGTCTAACAGCAGGAGCCAACGCAACACTCTCCTTACAATTCCAGTGTTCTTCTTTACCTTGAGACCTGCACACAGACCAGCCAGACTGCAATAACATGCTCATGCCACTTTAATTCAGCTATTCTGTTGTTTGTGGTGTTTTTAGAATTCAAGACACAATAAGACCTTGTGCCAGTACAGCTACAAGATAAGAAAACAAAACCCAAGTACTCACGCTGTGAATAAAGCAGTATCTGAAACTCCAGAAGGGCACAGGTAAAGAGTTGAACCACATTTTCTACTCCAAGCAATTCAAAAACTTCTTTAACTGGAAAATCAAACAATGGGAGTTCACTGGTGCTTGGCCTCTGGCAGATAATTGGTCCATAAACACCTGAAAATTTCAATGACCTTCCTGCTGGAGGAAGAGGAACCTCATAGAGAATGTTGTAGATGTAGCTTTCTAAAGGTAGCGGTGGTGGCTGAGGGGAAGTCACTGCTTGGTGAAGCTGTTCTAGAACTTTCTTACAAGCTTTCATGAAAGACATGGGAGTAATCAAACAAATGCACTTTGAGACATAGAGAGTGTCTCTGCTGATGTCATAGGAGTTAAATCGCTGTAGCTTTGAGACAGAGGTGCCATTGCAGTCCCCCGTGCCACTGCAGCTCTCCTTGTCATTGGTGGGTGGAGTATGAAGAATGTCATATTCAGCATTGTGCATATGATACAACGTCTGCATTGCACTGCAGATCTGTTTGCTAGTGACTTCCTCAAAAAACGTGAGAGAAAATCCAAATGTCCGCGAGCCGTCTTCACGAGTAATAATAAAAGAGTGGAACTGAGGTTCTCTGGAATCTGCTTGTGTCTTGAAAGCAAGCCCTTTAGGCATACACAGCTACAGAAAAGGGGAAGGAGAGAGAGTATCCATTAAAAAACACTTTTCTCTCCCCCTGCCCGCAGAAGCATTGGTGAAAATGGGATTTAGAATCCACAGACTGCCATCGCATTTCACTTTAAACTCTATTAACTGTTACATTTCTGCACAATACAGTGATATGGGTCCAAATCAGAAAAAGAAAAGGAATGTATCAAAAGGGCTGCATGCAATTTCTATTGAAACTCATAATTATTTTGTTATCAGCCTCAACATGAGTAAAATAATAAAGTTCAAAACCACATAAAGGAAAGTATTTTTCTGGTCACCAAGACCAGAAACCTGACAGATAAAACAACTCTATTTTATCTAAATTAAGATATTCCACATTCTATTAAATGGAAAAATCATGCACAAAAAAAGATTCATTAATTGCAGACTAATTTATTTCTCTACTAATTCTCTAGAATGCAACAAAAAAAGCCGAAAAGCCATTAAGTGATACTGACCATTCCCACTGCATCCTGATCAAAAGGGTTCCATTCAACATTCTCAGGATAGCGAGCAAGAACTTTGGATTTAAATGTGCGTCTTAACGGAGTCTGTTCAAAGTTTTCCCCTGCACATAGAAGAAAAACACAGAAGTAAATACTTCATTCCCCTTTTAAGCACAAACAAGGCCAAAAAAGCAGGACATCAGCAGGTAGACGCGAGGATAAGTGAATTAAGGACACACTCCTTTTAAGAGAACCAGAAAGTGCAAGACAGTTTGTTAGCATATAGTCAGAGTGCAGATATTAGCAAGGATTAGCTTTGTAACATTTCTGTGTCATTAAGTATCTGTGCTTTTCCTTAAGTGTGGCAATCTTGAAATTGTGGTCACCACAGCAATTCTCTAAGCCACTCTTCAGATTCTCATTAAAACATAGCTAAAGATTCAGTTTCAGTGCAGTGCTGTTACTGAAGAAAAGCACAAACAGACAAAACGCAAAGATGATGCAACTTTTAGATAGACACACAAAGTGACATCATGAGATCTCCTAAATTTGTTTTGGAGACTCAGGAAAAAATATAGCCACCATCTATTGCAAGAAGTTAGCTGTGAAGGAAGAGTCTAGAAGGTTAGAAGATCAAGAGCCACATAAACGTCCATGAAGATAAGAGTATCAGATGAACAAAGTGCTTTTTTTTTCCCCACACTTTTTCCTTTACCTTCTGTTGCACTTGAAATGAAACGGCTGCCACCATCTCGGGTTTTAGAGGCCTGTATATACTGGCATAAAGCTATACAACAAATAAAAACAACACTGCATTATACATTTCATACTGTTGACTGTGATCACGTCGCTAACACATACCAGTAAAAACCATACAAATATCCAGAATTAGCATGCATGACAGTCTTCCCTCCTAATTTGTTTTCTATATATATACAACTCATACAAATTTCTCATTTTACGTACGTATTTCTAGAATGAGACTATCAGTATGTAAGAGAAACTCATTGTTCCTGTACACACCACCAGAATACTAATGCAGTAGAAATAAGTTGCTTGTGAAATTAAAGTTTCACACATGAACCACAAAACACTCCCAAAGAGCAGATGATGAAACTGACCCCAAGGACGAGACCGTTTCACAGCCTTTAGAACTGCATGAATTTAAGTGGCATGGTCCAACTTTCCACAGGTGCTATCCATACACCAGATTGGCTGAAAATCTCATGTGGAAGCCCTTAAATTTCCTCTAGAGCAATGACAGTTCATTGTGATAGCACAGAACTTTCTGCAGTAAATATTCTGAGTGTGAGCAGTTGCTTCAAAAAAACAAAAACGTACAACTGCATATCTTAAAATAAGCTTAGCTATATTACTAGAATGCAATTAGCTAAATGAGCATGCAGCTGTTGACAGCTGCACAACAATCAGGCACAATTGCATGAAATCATATGCTTTAAATAAACCGAACTATTTCAGCAACACCTGCAAAAGAAAAACACGCTCCAACTCTTCTCTTGTTTTCTTACATGCAGCAATTATGTGGCAATAGAAATTGATTTCAGAATTGGTTGGGTTTGTTTCGTACTTTTAGAGTAATATTTAAAGTTCAATTTCAAAGCCAAGTTAGAATCTTTATTTGGCACAACACTTACTTCCATGACGTAGCCATGGACAGAGATGGTTATACCCCTGTCTCTGCACAATACAGAACCCAACAAACACATTATACCAAACCAAACAGAACTTCCAGAGAATGCTTCACCAGTCCTTTGACAGCTGAGCAGCCTGGGAACAGTGGATTTTCTTTAACTAAGTCTTAAATATTATCTCAGACAGGGAACTTATCCTGAATCAGGACCTAGGACAGGTCTCACAATACTCAAAATCCATCACATCTATTTTGCTAATTCTCTGGAGTTTAGCACTGAAATTGAAGGAGGCACTGCTGCTTTTATTATTTGTCTGAAAAAGCAACAGCTCATCTAATTTTCATACAAAACCACACAGATACATTATTTATTAATCTGACCAACACTATCATTCAATAATATCATTGTTCAGGAAAAAAAATGCGTATTTGGGAAAATCTGAAATACATATAGAGAGGAATAGTTAGGAAAAACCAGGACACAACTTCACTGAAATATTACCATCTTGTGAAAGAGTAGAGCCAAAGACAGAAAAAATAACAGTATTTCTGCAGCTAAAACAACCGTAAAAGATGAAAACCAGCATTTAAAGAAACTTTCAATCTCCCAGAAAGAAAAATAGACATAATGCCACATCTCTACTGACACAAACATACACTCAAGTGAAGTCAGTCCTCTGTAAAAAGCTTTTAAAAGTATGTCAGGAGATTTAACACACCTACTATTTTCTATATTTACATCTGTGCAGATGATGTAATGTCAACTTTTAGATAATTGAGGAAAAACCTCAGACATGTACTAAGCTGTTTTGTTCCTTGGCTGTTTTTTTTTATCTTCCACATACAGAGAGGAGAGAAAATATATGAAGGACAAATTTTTCCCTGAACTTGGAAACCACACAGCACAATCACTGAGTTCACCTATGTGCAAGGCTGCACGTTTTGAAAATTAAAAAGAAAAATCTGTGACTTGAAAACCTTTCCATATAAGATTATTAACACTGTAAAATTCATGATGCTGCTGTTCCCTTATGATTAAAAAAAACTCAAACCCTAACACTGAATGGATGTTTACCTATTTAAAAAAGCCTTGCACCATCTCCTCCCAAGAGACATTCTCGCCAACACGCTCTTAAAATTTTTAGATCTGGAATCTGTCTGTAATTCAATGAAAGGACTAAAATTGATTTCTGGAAACCACTGAGTCCTGATTCAGAAAGAAACATAAGACAACCCTCCCAGGCCTTGCTGCCATCCATCAGGACACTGCTGCTGCCAGAGTGCCCTGGTAGCACCGTTCTCTCCTCTCCTCTCCACGCTGCCCTGCTGGAACGCTGGCTGACAGCTCACCACGATGCTCCTCTTCCCTTCCACAGGAGCAGTCTCCCATCTCCAGCCAGCTCTTTTGAGAGCCTTCACACTTGGAATACCACAAACTACTGGACCTGTGACTCAGCCACGCTGGCTTCCAAAGATACTGATTCAAACAAGGCAGGGAATGTCAAGGGAGAGCTCACCAACACTGGAAAAGTTCAGCCCAGGTGATGTGTGCAACTCCAGGACACAGGACACCCTCTTTTCTTGCCATTACAAGTAATGGGAACCTGAGCACCAGTACTTCCATTGCCTGGGCTCCCCCTTCTCTCCTTTCTAGTGATTTTCACTAGACAGCCATCAGCAGTGGGGAGGGGGAAAATCCACAAACAATATTTACTTACATTCAGAGGCAAAAAGCAATTAACCCTAAATTTCTAAATTTACAATCAGCCTCAAACAGAGACCCTGCTACAGCAAAACACCAACTGCAGCACATCTCCCACAGCAAAAATAACTCAAGGTTTCAAGATCTGTGAATTACAGAGTCACAGAATTAAAAGGATATTCTGAGTTGGAAAGGACCCACAAGGATCATTCAGTCCAACTCTTAAGTAAATGGCCATGCAGGAATGAAGCCACAACCATGCTCTAACCAACTGAGCTAATCTCCATTTCCCTCAGATTATTTCAGGAATAACTGAAATGGTTTTGATAAAAACTGAAGAGCAATTTTAGCAAATGCAAGAGACCAACCCACCAGCAGAATGGACAGTTGTATTCTACAACTGAGAAAACTAAGGCATTAGAGAAGATAAACTGATAAAAGTATGATGTATCCCCCAAGTCCCCACACTTAACAACTATCAAAGGACTGCTATCCTCATATGCTTTCCACATGATTTCTCTCCCTTAGCAGAAGTAATGGCTAGAAAGTATTTCCTTATCCAAGTTACAGTAGAGAGGTCTTTAGAAATTATTTATCTATAAATAATTTCTTTCTTTTACACAAATTCCATGCAAAAGGGAAATTTTGGGGTTTTTAAATGGAGGATGCTATTGCCTGCTGAAGACTAAAGAGTTCTTTCAAACACCATTGATGTTTCTCACATACACATTTACCACTCAGGTGTTTGTTACATCAGAGGAAAAGCTCTACAAAAATCAAGATGCAAACTGTCCCACAGACTGCAAAGCTGCAACTACCTTGGACTTAAATCAGAATCAACGATCAAACAGCTACAACTATAAGATTATTTGTCAGGAAACAACATATGAAATCTGTAAACACCCAGCAACACTTCAGGAAGTTTCAGGTCAACATCAAACCTTCAAAACAGTAAGAATCCCACTGCATTTTGCAATGTAAATAATATCATGAAAGCATAGAGAAATATAATTTCACCAGGCACAGTACAAATCCACAAGCACCAGTTTAGTGCAGCCCTGGCACTGCACCCAGCAGGGAAATGACAGTGAAACAGAGCATCTCAGAATTTCTTTGTCATTGGAAACAAAACACCCCCTGTGGCATCCCACTCAAAATAGGATCAGTGAAACAATTTGGATTAAAAATAAACAAATAGAGAATAAAGAAAGGGTTAACAAAGATTAACATTTCACTAATCCAGTTCAGCCACACAAACAGCTTAATTAGCTCATGGTGATCCCCCAAAACAGGAGAGAAGCAAAAAGTAAACCGCAGACAAAGGTTGGGAAACTGGTGAGCTGAAGAAAACATGGACTAGAGTTTTAACACCTGCTAACTCCTGAAGCCAGCCCTCCTCCTGAGGCCCAGCTTGCTACCTGCTGGCTCCTGCCATGCCAGGTAATAGATTTTTCAACACCAGCAACCATCACCTGGCTCTGGTAATGGCCTTTGCTTCCTCTCCCATTTTTCACGCTTTATCAACCCTCCCCATTAAACACGATAGATCCCTGCTGTCCTGGAGATGGCTGAGCACCTGCCTGCCCATGGGCCGTGCTGAATTAATTCCTGCTTTGCTTTACCTATTAAGCTGTTTTTATCCCCACCTGTGAGTTTTCCCACTTTTACACTTCTGATTCTCTCACTCATTCCCCAGGAGGGGAGTGAGAGGCTGTGTGGGGCTGGGCTCAACCACACCGCCGTGTAATTTAAGACGACATGCATAAAAGACTTAAGTTATTAGAGTCAACTTGCTTATCAAAAAGGAAGTCACCAGCTAGACACAACCTCTGAGGAAGTCTCCCTGGCTGAGGGATGTCCAAGACTGCAGACTTGGCCTGGCTCTTCCAGGGCAGGCAGAGCTCAGCTGAGAGCAGTCTCAGACCACAGCGGGGGACACTTGGCACCAATTACATTAAATCTCACATTAGAGGCAGGTAATTCTCCAACGCCTCCCTCTCTGATCTTTTCAGCAAACTGAACCTGATGGTCCGAATTGTGTGCATAAAGCAGACTACAAACCTGCTCAGGATGACCAGAGTTGAAACAAATTACATTTATTTGGAAGATCCAGCTCAAACCAGCCCCTTTTCACAGTGGGAGCTCACACCACTGCTCTAACAGCCACCTAATACTGTTTGCAATGTATGGAACCATGATGGACTCTCAGTTCTAACTTCATTTACACCATCTGAAATTATGCTGGCCTACACATCTGTAATTTGGATTTCGTAATTACCAGCACATTAGAACAGCTAATGCATGTACTGCAAGTATCCTACACTGAGCTAACAAGTACACCTAATTTTATCTTTTATCAATCCCTTCCTGAGTCACCCAACACTGAATGTAAGCCACATCACCACGGAGACTTGTACTGGATGAGAATTAGGACTTACAAACTCATGGAGTTTTCCAACCCATGCAGGACAGCACTGCTTTGGAAGTATCAGCACGAAGCAATCCATATCAATGGATATTACTTTTCTTTAAGATTGTAATGAGAGGAAAAAAAGGTCCAGAATATAAAATTAAAGCATTCACTTCAAAATCTGCAAACGCCGTCTACCAAGCTTTCCTCAGCTTTGAGGGGAAATAAAAAGAATGAACTCTGAAGGTTTAATTTTAGCTCTTTCCTGACTTACCCAGAGAAAAATATGATTCACTGCCTTCTGTATTCCTCCTCAGGAGAAGAAAGGGGAAAAAAAGGGTCTTCCCAATACAGTAATAAGAAAAAATGGTTAGGTTATACAACCTGCAGATTCACCTACTTATGACCTTGCATAGATGTAACATGTTTCCACATGCACTGCTTGCAAATTTCTAACACAAATTTCCAAGAACACTTGTACATGATTCTAACAATTCAAATTTCCCTGCTGACTAGTTTGCTTCTTTGTAAGAACGTTCTTAACTCTGGATTTTTTTTGTCTTCAATATCTCATTCTTCTCTGTAAATCCCACACTGCCATGAAGTTTCCATTTACATAACAGAACAGTGGCTTAAGATGTCCTTAATTAGAAAGGCAAAACTTGTTTAAAAAAAAGTCAAGGATACTTTGCAAACAAAACTTTTTTTAAACTGAATCATGGCCTTTTGAACATACTGTCAATTTACTATTTGTCTTTAATATTTAGAAATTGACTGCAGTGCTGCAACTCTAAAAATTATGCAAGACTAAGAACTGTACAAAAACCTCTCCCTGCATCCCAGCTAGAAAAATGTCTTTGAGCAGCTATCTCAGATGTAAACCAGCTCAATTTTCCCTCTATGACAACAGAAAGTCGGAAGAGGTTACCCTAGTTACCAGAAAAAGTGCCCCATAAACAAACTAAATGGTGGTGCAAGACTGATTTTAAGGCATCATTAACACTGCCACCTTCATTTGTTCATCGAGTCCACTCATCTGCTCAAAATAATTACAGAACAAAGATCCAGAAAGCTTGACTGGTTCTGATTAAGTGGTTTTGCTGCTTCCACCCTGCCAGGCAGCTTCTTTCTTTAAATTCCTGTGATACAGCCTGCTATTAATTCAATCCATTCTGTCTTGGTGTACATTTATTGTATACATGACATCTTCAAATAGAAAATTCTTAGATAGCATGCAATTAAAACATTAACTTTATATTTTCCACATAAAGACACTTACTGGAATCTTTCAGCATACAGAGGCTCTGTATCAATTTCTGCTGTCACTAAAATGAATGTCTTGAACTAAACATAAAACGGCTTCAACATGAAACAGTCATACTGCTGTAATTAACAAATGAATAAGAACAATGAGGATTTGTACCAGCAACACAAACTATGAGCCATACACTTAGGGCAGCTTTCCTGTACTACTCAGCACAGAGAATCCAGAGAAAATGGATTTAGCATTGAGAAGACCCTGGAGAACAATCTGACAATGGTGGGAACCTCCCAGCTCCTGTCGGGTGGGGGGACTGGAGACTGAGCTGGCCATCACAGCCAAAGAGCAGAGGTTTGCACAGCTGAGGGCTGCAGGGCAAAAGTCACACAACAAGGGCATCTGAACAGCACCTGAACGACAAACACCATTCATAGAACAGCCCAATTCTACTCTGCCTCAAAATTTAAAATTGCTATATAGCACACAGCACTATTTCAGTGAAAATAGCCATCATAGATTATTTTCAAATTGTCCTTTTTCATTCTTGGGTTTTGGGTGAGAACTTTTTAAGTGCAAAACCATGCCTGTCAAAGCACCTAACAGAAAAAAAAAGCTTTACAAAGATACAATTTGCCTTTGTTCCAAAGATACAAGTAACACTTAGAATGAGGTTAATCCAAAACCAGCAGCTAATGTCATAAACAGCAACAGGATTCCCAGATCAGCCAGCAAACATGCTCAGTACGCAAAATAAGACTAAAGATATTACAGTAAATAATTACGTTTATCAAACATAAAATTACTTCAGCTCCAAAATTCATGGTCCAAGTCTAAATAAAAATAGTTGACTGGCACAACAGATAGTGTGCACGCGCTTCTGGAATCCACACTCTAGAAAGGATGAAAGTATGGAGTAAATAAAGGCAATTTGGGGAGAGGGAGGCACTGGGGGAAAGAAATGGTATGTACACTGAGAGATTTGAGGACTTCTTGATTAGTCAGACTGACAGCAGCTGGCCTGGTTACATTGTGAAAGCAAATACAGGTGCTTAAGATGCATGAAGGGATGGAAAGACAGCCAAGCCAAAAATCAGTTTCTTAAAATTAAAGGCAAAAGAGTTTGGTTAAAAATAAGACTTCCCCTATTTTAACGTGCCAACAAGAATGGTAAAATACTCTATTTTCAAGTCTTAAGAGAAAACTGGGATAATCAAACAAGTAATTAAATTATATGGCCTGAACCATAACAGATATGAAATGAGATTTGTTGATTCAATCTAGCCTTTCAAAAACATACAAGAAAAAAAAAAATAAAACAAAACACCTTAGGCCAAGCTCTCTGGAGAACACTGCCATTCTGATTTTTCAGGACACCCTATTATAATACTAAAGAAAAATCCTTTCAATACATACACAGAGAGCTATTAATACAGTAAAATTTAGCCAAGGTTTACTTTTAAAACAGAAAAATTCTCTGATTCCTTCTTTAACAAATATTAAAACATATATAACTGGAGGGAAAAAAGCACCTCTCTACAATGCAGGAAATAAATATTCAAAGTCTGGCAAACTAAGGTAAGAAATTCATTATACAATAATTCTTGGAATAAAAACCATGATTCAAGAAAAGCTGCAGCTGCCAAATCTGTAAGCAAAGAGCCACTCCATCAATAGACAAATGCTTTCAGATTATGACTTGCTTCCTTCCTTCCAGTTCCTCCTCCTTAAACAGAGCTGCACGTATTTCTCATTAGAGAGAACTCCCTTCTCCAGCAAACCTCTTGCTTGGATATACACAAAGAAGAATTCTTCCCTTTTATCCTGAAACACAAACTCTCTGTCCCACACTCCCTGTCCCCCTTCCCCCATTGGCAAGACCACCTGGCAAAGCACAAGCTGAAGTGGTGGTTAGGCCACTTAATTTGGTAGTGGAATTGGGACTTGAACACTTTTTAAAGCAGGTTAAATTATTCATGAGAAAAACCTTCAGAGTCACTTTAACTTTACTGCAGCACTACTGTTGGAGCAACTGGAAATCAGGTGTTTCAGACACTGTTTGCAGGAGCCATCATCCCACTGGATTTGTAAGAGATCTACCACATCTCATTTTCACAGCTGGGACTTCCTCTAAAACCTTCGTTATAAAATTACTGTACCACTTGCCCTGACAGAGAACCTTGGAGGCAAAGCAACTTCACTGCCTGCCCTTCCAAAACAAAGGTGTGAACATGAGGTACAAACACACAGGTATGGATCTCAAGGGCGAGTGAAACGAGTGTGGATGGAGTGCCATCCCTCCTCTGGGAAAGCTGAAGGACTTGCTTCAGAGGAAGCAGGGAAAAGACAAAGAAAATAACCAGTCATAAAAGGCTCTGGGTTTGGTTTTTTCCTGTTTGTCATCTAGGGAACCCATAGTTGCTTGTAACAATCCCTTATCCCGATCCAAGGAGAACATACACCTTTGAACATGCAACTGACAATAAAATTCCTCCTATTGCAGACTTTAAAAACATGAGAGGCAAAAAAGAGAGTTAACCCTAACCTGGTGACTGCTAAAGTTCTGGTTGTTTTCCCATTTTCTTTTGCTTTCCAAAATTCAAGAATAGTAATGTTTCAAAATTTGTAACACAAAGAAACTCACTGTGAAATGAATTAAATAAATAAAAAAGGTCGTTTTGCTAACTGGATATTCAGTGTGTAAACTGCCTGATACAAATGATCGTTTATTCTTTTGATAGGCAAATTCTTCCAAGCCCTTCATGGCAAACAAAAATCTAGGAGTTAATAGATCCCTATTCATCATTTAAGTTTCAGCATTCATCTAGTTGATAACAAAACACACTGCCACACACACTTGGGAATCGTTTCAAATGCTGCAACAATGAATTTAAAGCACCACAGAAAAACAGCTGAGGCCATCTGCATTCTGTGATTGTAAGGTCAGGAAACCAAAGGCTTTTGTTTTTATTGTTCTGGTTCTGTTTCAAGGAAGGCGGGAAGAGGTGGGACAAGGAAGTGGCAGGACAGGGTAGTGGCATAAGAAACCATCAAGAATCTAAAGCAGCTTTTTAAAAAATAAACAAGAAAAAGTCCTCAGCTTGCATCTTTTAAAGCATCCCAAACATTTTTCTTTCCTATAATTTTTTCTTTTTTGTACTCTTTCATATGTAGTACAGGAAGACAGATGGACAATATAAAATACAATGTATTTTAATCAAGACTGTCTAGCAGAAAATTTCAATTAAATTATCTTAAAGCCAGAATTCTTTTACTAAACCACTTTTCTGTTCTAGCCCAAGCAAAAAGACTTACAGAAAGATATTTAGGTCTGTTTCCAACTAAACAACAGAAGCAGGTCTCAGAATTTCAATGAAAGGCGTGTTCTCAGCCATGGGGGTCAGGAGGGACAAACTATTTCCATTACACAATAGATCTGGAATATGTGCAACAGAAGACACTAAGAAAGGAAAAGGGTGGCTTACCATCAGAATAGAACATAATTCTTTCACATGTACTAGAAATATATAACAGAAGTGGAGACAAGCATATTTTAAGCATATTTAATATAGAAACCAGCTGTTCTCCTCATGCCCCCCTAAGACTGGCAGATCCAGTGGGACTCATCAGGAAAGCCTGAGCACAGACCATTGCAAACAACTCTTCCCAACAACCATGGTCTCCTTTCACAGTGACACATCCCATCCAGTTAAATGTCCCCAGGTTTTATGCTCCCACAGCCCTCTGGCTCTGAGGACTGATGGAAACACATCTGTGTAAAGGCAAAAGGATCAAATCTTACTGAAGGACTTGTCCAGTCCTTCAACAAAGTATTTCCAGGATATCACTGAGGTTCTGCGATTAAAGGAAAAACATAGTTTAAAGAACACATGAAGTCTTTCAGCAGGTTTCAATAACATATAGAAGTCAGAAAAATACAGAAAGATCAGCTATACAATCATTTCAGTCTACCAGTCCTGGCCAGTATGCTTCACTTTACTATCCAACCTCTGAAAATAGTGCTTTGCAGTAACCTGCCTTAATAAGGACTGCTCCCCTTCTGAATAAAACAAAATATGTCCTGTAAGGAAGTCAAGTTGCTTGATAGCAGTGATTTCTAACGACAGAAAATTAATCAGATGTGCTGACAGCTAACAGATATGACAAACTCCAAAGCTTCTCTCTGCTCTGGCTGTATCCTTCCTTATCATCTCACCACCCATGCCTCCTAAGATCTCTCCCTTTTACATGTAAGCCTATCAAGCTATCAAGCTTACTTTTCTGGTCCACAAGGCAATTTTCATGTTTGGTTAAAAAACCCTCATGTTTTCAACATGAAAATCTGATTAGAACAACTCTGTATCACCACTGTGGTCAAGGTCATGAAGACCTCAGTAAGGACAGGAAAGAGAGACCACAACACCTTACACTTGGATTGGTCTGCACTGCTGTAAAATCTCTGCCAAAAGAATTCTGAGAAACGACCAAGATACTGGTAAATACCAGTCTTCAGCAAAACTTTTGAAAGGGTTACTTCACATTTCAATTTCAAAAGGAGTTTACTTGACATTTCCCAGAACCCACACATAAAAGAGACAGAAAGGGACATGACAGCCTTATGCTGGCACCAACCTTGTTGACTTAAGGGACTTATCTTTTCCCCAGTGCAACTCTAATGCCAGCTCAGTAGGACATGGCTGGGCTTGGTGGCCAAAATTAGGAAACAACAATTGGCAAGGGAGCTTGCTGAAAGTAGCAAATTAAGGAGGAATAACAAGTAATATATGCAAATAGTAGAAGAAAAGCTCCTAAGAATTTATGCCTGTACTGCAAAAAAAAAAAGATTTCCAAACTCACCTGAAGGTATGTGAAAGAGCATCTGTTTCTGTAAAACCAACCTTTTTTCCTCACTCAGATACTGAAATGTTGCTTTCTCTGATAAGATTCCTTTTGCCTGCCACGTTATTTGTCTCTAGATTGCTTACCCATGAAATGAGATGAAGTTTCTTTCTCAAAATGCTTCCGTACCCACATGTAAATGCCTCAGTACAGATGTACACATTGTACCTGTGGCTGACAATACAGCCAGTAAAAAAAAAAAACACTAAATAAAAAAGTCAATATTATACACTTCTACAGGAAAGTTGGAAACCAATGGGCTCCTGCCCATCAAATCATAAGTGGAGTAGCATTTTCCTGGAAAGACTAAGAAACATGCCTTGAGCAGGAACACTCCAAGCAAATTCTACATTATTCAACAGAATGATGCTGGAATGCTTGATAATTTCTCTGTGCAATAATGTTTTAAGCCTCACAGGGACAGCATTCCAGTTCGCTGCAAACTTAACTACAAACCACAAATTTGAAATGGTTGTCAAGAAATTGAGAGAGTAATTACTGCACAGCGTGCATCAGTAAGTAACTGCTTCTGACACTGTCACTTCATGTGCATCATTTCTGCTACATGAGCCCCTCAGGTTAGTGGGAATTCAAAAGATAAGTATGAGAAGTCATTACCAAGAACACTCAAGTAGGACTTTCCTAAGTCAAAAGGCAGATAAAAAACAGTTGTGGTGCTCTGTAGCCTCAGAATCTATAATTTGAAGAACTGGGTGAAAAAAAGTTATTATTTGCAAATGGTAGAGTTTTCCATACAATCCATTCAAGAGCTCTTTGTGTAGCCTCTCTCTTGCAAAATAAATTGCAACAATTCCCAAAAACAACAGGAAAAAACCCTAATGACAAAAAAAAACCCCAAACGAGCCGATTTTTGTATGCCCTGCCTTAGAAAGTTGAAATTCCTATGGCTTTTTTAGAAGGTCTAAAAAACAGAGTTGTACACTTTAGTTCTTTAGACACTGTTTTAGCACCTTAAATTTATTCTCAAATCAAGAACTTGTAACCTTTCTCCTTCCCCACACATTGCCAAAGAGCCTTCCAAGAAAACCAAATTTATAACTGAATACAGAAGAGTGGAAGACTGAAGAGTTTTGTGGGTTTTGAGGGGATTATTCCATAAAGCACACAGCTCAGTTGACCTAAAATACGAACACGATAATGACAAGATTGGCATTACAGAAACATCACCAATAAACTGTGGCTTCAAATGTAGTTCAGCAAAGTACAGCTGCTTCCCCCTTACATCAGCTCTGCCATTCTTTATTCTACAGATCAGCTACCCCAGCACGTCTGCCGCAGTTCCCAAAGAGACAAAAGACCTTTCTGGCACTCAAACATGGCAAACAGCTCCAGCGTCTTGGGAAAAGATAGAGGGGGTAGGGAAGAGTGGAATGAGCTATTATCTGGATTAAAACGTTTCACATGTGCCCGTGTAAGGCCAGCCAAAAGCTGTTGCTATCTGCTGCCCATCCACAGTGACCTGTGTGAAACAAGGTGTGCTGTGAGCCTCGGTGCCACCGCAGGGGCCTCCCACGGAGGGAACACCTTGTCAGCAATCCCAGAGAAACAAAGGAACTGCAAAAGCTCCCTTTCAGCCTCGGAATGAATCCCCGAGGGAAGAGGCACACCGTTGGGAGCTGTGGGAAGCTTGCATGGATACCATCCACATGGACAAAGAGAGGAAGAAGGGGGAAAAAAGCCACCAAAAACAAAACCCAACAATCACAGAACAATTCAGCCTTTGGTAAAATCAAACAACAGTTCTCACCAATGTAATTCACTTCTGCAGCAAGGGTTGGTACTACCATTACCACAGCAAAGGTAGAGAAATTTACTCACAAGCTATTTACCCATGGAAAAAACAGTATTGCAGAAGGGCTCCACTGCAAAAATCACAGCTGGCTCCAACCCCAAATGTCTTAATTCTGAGATTAAAATGCCTAACAGAAGAAGCTACAAAACAGGTCAAATATCAATGAGAAAATTATATCTGCTGATTTAAATTAAGTTTGCTTTTCTTCTTTCTCTTTCCCTTGAGCTACCCCTCATAAATACCTTTGCAGCAAAACAAAAGCCTGCAAGTATTTGAGTGTGTTGAACCTGGAAACGAACACAGGTGCTGATAACAGCCTTACTTCATGGACTACCAGAATGGAACTAATACACTAATTCCAAAACACTAAGCAACTTATTGGCTTATATATGTGGCCAATGCTTTCAATCATGACATCATACACATACTTCTTTTAAAGTTTATATCGATACAGAATCCATTAAAACAACCCCTAACAATGCATGAAGACAAGCTGTCATTTTAAATTTGAAGCCAGCAAAATAGAAAAATAATGACACTTCAATTACAGACAGAGAAATGAGGTGAGAAAACGTTTCTGTTTTCCTGGTGAGGAGAAACTCTTTCTCTAATATGAGATTGTCAGAATTACTTTGAGTGGAGCTAGGTGAATACTACACACCAGGTATCATCTTCTTTTCACACACCAGCAGTAATCAAGTGGCTCCTGTGGCAGCACAGAAGTCCCTTACTCATGACCAGTCATGTCATGCTACTTAATCTACATGCACAGAGATCTTGCCTCAGCACCATAGAAAAAAAAAAAAAAAAAGGGTATGACAGAGGAAGAATCATTAAAATTGTATCACATCATCATGTAAGAGAGTGAAAGTAGATCTAATATGAACTCTGCAAAGGCTCATGAAGAGTCTCTATAGGAAAGATACTTTCTGGACAAATGGGCTTCTCATTTAACACTATTTTCACTTTCCTCTAAGGATGAAGCTCATGATCAGGTGGACAACTCAAAGCACCGTGATAAGGACTTCAGTAATGGAACACAAGTCCACCTACAGAACAAAGTAATCTTTGGACCAAACCTTAAAAAAAAGTTCAAACTGGAAAAAAAGGCAGGTAAAAAAGTACAGGTGACGGACTAGTCATTGGTTTTGGTTTTACTCTTCTTTTTTTAAAAGCAATCCTATCATTAAATCATCAATCTTTTCTTCACAGATCATAGGCCTTTTTTTTTTCTTTACACTGTTTCTCCTTTGTAACATTGCTGTTTCTGAAATAACTATTATCATCTTTACGATACAGCATTCAAGACTACCAAGGTATGCTCAACGGAAGATTTTAATTAGAACATGGGCTCAGATATTTGGATCTGAGTTCTGTATTTTGTAAAAGCAACCCCAAGACTACGATTTCACATAAGCGTAAGGCAATGGCAAGTTGATGCTTTGCTTTGCCACTCCATAATAAACAAACACTGTTGACAAGTGAGTGCTAAAAACTTAACACATCACAGAAGAGAAAAAGAAAACAAAATCCTTTTGTTCCATATTCTTTTCCACTAAAATCCCAACAGTTCCATATAGTGGAAGGTTTCCCACCGTCATTCAGATCACATCTGATTAACTCAACAGATAAAAGACTCCAGCTGAAAGATGAGCCTCAACCTCATTCTCATTACCTTGCCAGGGCACAGTCATACAATCTAAATTAAGAAACCCTATCATAACGTTGCAGCATTACAATACATTATATTACATACAGTAGATTTTTGACAATGTTTTTCATAATTTCCAGGTGGTCACCACGATGACCAAGAGCCAGCAAGGTGCCCTTGCTCCAAAGGAGGCCAAAGGTAGCCTGGGGTGCATTAGTCAAAAACATTTTCAGCAGTCTGAGGGAGGTGATCCTGCCCTGGAGGGGCCACAGCCGGAGTGCTGTGCCCAGCTCTCTGCTCCTCAGCACGGGGCAGACATGGACATGGTAGAGAGAGTGCAGCAAGGGGCCACAATCCTGAATAAGGGACAGGAGGAAAGGCTGAGAGAGCTGGGACTGTTTAGCCTGCAGAACAGAAAAGCTCAGGGGAGAATCTTACCAATGCATATAAATATCTAAAAGGAAGTGCAAAGCTAATGGGGACAGGCTGTATCCCGAGCCAGGACCAGAGGTGACAGGCACAAACCAAAATGCCAGAGGTTCCATCTGAACATCAGGACACAGCTTTTCACTGTGAGGGTAACTGAGCACTGGCACAGGTTGCACGGGGAGGTTGTGGAGTCTCCAATTTTGGTGACACCTAAAATCACCTGGACATTGTCCTGGGTAACTGGCCCTAGACTGGCCCTGCTTCAGCAGTGGGCTGGACCTGACGACTGCCCAAGGTCCCTTCCAACCTCAACCCTTCTGTGGTTTGCTCTGTGAAGGAAATTTACCTGTGACAGACCTCAGCAGTGGAATGAAAAATCCTGTCACCACTTCTGGCATATCAACACCATCTGGAAACATGGAAGCACACCGCAGCTCCTCTCTCACCCAGCTTAGCAGCTGACACTGGAGCTCAAGCTTCAACCAGTGTTGGGGGTTTTGTTTTGTTTTAGTACCACCTGGCAAATATTTTCCATGTCCTTTAACAGGTCACACGGTGGGAACACAATTATCAAAACAAGAAAGGATACCCAGAATTGAATTTAAGGATAAAAAAGCCCAGCAATAGAGACTCCTTAACCCATGCTAACTACAAGTCCTAAATACAGGATTTCTCACTGCATTAAAAGAAAACAAACATATGTATATATTCTATACCTCTTCCATCAGCCAGCCAACTTTTTCAGGAAAAAGCATTTACGGCTGTGCTATTCAGTAAGCTTCCAACATACAAAGGGAAAACGCCATCAAGAGGTGTCTCTTCACACAAAGTAACCAGACCAAGCACCAATTCCCGCGCTGATGCCTCATTTCCGAGCCCGCGGAAAACGCCGCACCCCCGATATGACGGCCGAACACCTGAAAGGCAGGGCTCCGTGAGGCTGCCGAGAACAAAGTGTGCCCGGAGCATCCCCGGAGGCCGAGGCAGCCGGCTCCCTGCGGCGGAGGGGAGCGATGACATCATGCCAGGCCGGCTCCGGCAGCCCTGACGCAGGAAAGCCCTGGAGGGACCCGCCGTGCGCGGCTCCAGCGGGAGCGTCCCGGCCCCGCAGCCCCGGCTCCAGGGCCGCGCTCCCAACAATGGGCACTTATGGAGCCGATTGTTTCAACAGCACGAGGATTCAGAAGATATTCTGCAGCGCAGAAATCGGGGGAGGGGGGGGAAAAAAACAGCGCACAATGATCCTTTCATTCAAACAAGAAAGGCTTCCAGGAAGTACAAAGTGTTTCCAAGCTTTATCCAAAAGCCACTGAAATCAACAGAGGCCCTCTCCATTTTTATGGACACTGGAGGCTATAACCTAAGACACAGTTTGAAAGCATTATCAGTCACACCATCATGCATTATTAATAACACAACAAACTCAAGAAAACGCACCCGAATTCCACCTAGCCCTTATCCTGCGACATTATCCGAAATTTCCCCCAACTTCTTTTAAAATCTTTTCTCAAACCACGTAAAAATCTGTCTCCCCCATAAACACTAAAACCTCTTTCCCCCCCAACCCCACATCTTGCCACAAGTAACACCATTCCAGAACGATGGTGGAACAGCAGAGACCAGGATATATCACACACTACAGTTTTACATACTGAAGATGCAGTCCTTGACCAGGAGAGCAAATACAGAAAGAACATCACGCTCCAGCTTTCAGACCTGCACACTCTGGCAGAGTGGAAGGCAGTGATGCCTTCCAGTTTACTATTAGATAGCTAGCCCAAAGTAATGCACTACTGGTTTTAAATTGAATTATGCGAGGAGAATTATTCATGTGCCCATCAAGAACAGGGAGCATTACCGAGTGAGCCTCACACCACATTACACTAATAGGTTTATAGTAAATAATCACAAAATTAACATCTTGTTATTTGTTTTTGATCTATAAACTTCACTCGTCATTTAATTTTAAAAACCCTCAGATATCCCTCAATGAAATCGCATTGCATTTTGTTCTCTTAGATTTCTTAAATCAAATTGATACTGTAATTTGCAGTGCCATTACAGAGCAGACTGTTATGCTGTACTCACTCTTCAAGTCTCAAACTGTAGCCTACAGCCACTTTGACATTAGACAAACATGAATCCTCTTAGGGTAAGTTACTGCTCAGCATGAGGGACAGATAAGAAATTTTGTTTGAAGTCATTTAACGAAAAAAAGTTTCCGTAATAGCCAAAGTTTGGAAGAGCTCAATGCAAGAAGTCAGTTCTAATAACATGAATTCCACTCTGCGAGAAACAAGCGTTTATTTAGTGAGGGACAGCTTAAATGCAATCATGTAAAAAACCCATGACACCTTATAAAAACAAACTGGTTAGGGGCGAGAAAATGTATTACTGGTCAAGTTCAGAGCTCAAGTACACAAAATCAGTGCTGATGTTAGGTCAGGTTTTCAACACCACATTCCTTCATCTTTCTGAACAGTCAGAGATGCTAAGCAACACTGATTTAACTGAGGCAAATACAATGAGACTAAAACTGAAGCAAGGTGCTACTAGAACACAGAACTGATTTTGAACCTTAAAAACACTGGCTTGACACAGTGGTGTGGTCTAGATTGATATGGTTTAGTTGTGAATTTCGCGTGAACATTCTCACCTAACAGCACAGTAATCACTTCCTAATCAGATTCCTTTTCGGATACTGCTGCAAGAGAATCCTTACCCTGTGCTACAAAAAAAAAAGGCAACACAGAACACGCGAATGGTCTTCGCTTTCTCTCTCAAATTAGCGTCCTTAACAGCGCCTGTGTGTCTCAAATGCCCGGCTAAAGTTGATAGACGCAACGAACCGAGGCGAGCGCAGGACATCGCCGCTGAGGCTGAGACGATCTACAGCGATGCCACGGCACAACCCGCGCTCTGCCCAGCCCGTCTCACGGCGCTACTTTGCCGGGCTTTTCTGCACTTCGGTCACTTGTGCCGACCCCGCTCCGTGCCCAGCCGGGCATTCCCG
>JANPWX010000452.1:766607-783222 GCA_024734555.1 Trochalopteron elliotii | reverse complement strand
ACCCCACATCCTCTGGGCAGCCTGTTCAGTGCTCGGTCACTGCGCAGTGAAGAAGTTCTTCCTCACATTCATTCCTGTCTCTTCCCGTTGCCTGTCGTCCCTTTGCTTGGTACCACCGAGCAGAGCGTGGTCCGTCCTCTGTCACCTCTACTTCGGATATTTACAGACAATGATGAGGTCCCCTCCCAGTCCTCTCTTCTCGATGCTGAACAGAGTCACAGAATCAATTAGGTTGGAAGAGACCTCTAAGATCGAGTGCAACCTGTTGTGTCCAG
Organism: Trochalopteron elliotii; assembly: GCA_024734555.1. Taxonomy (NCBI): domain Eukaryota; kingdom Metazoa; phylum Chordata; class Aves; order Passeriformes; family Leiothrichidae; genus Trochalopteron; species Trochalopteron elliotii. The sequence continues at coordinate 782,947 of JANPWX010000452.1, read as the reverse complement.
GCCCAGTTCCCTCAGCTTCTCCTCACAGGAGAGATGCTCAATTTTGTAGCCTCTGCTGGACCCACTGCAGGCGCCGTGTCCCTTGTACTGAGGAGCCCAGAACCAGACACAGAGCCAGCAAGGCGCTGCCAGCGCTGCTCGCTCAGGACACGGATCAGCCTGGTGGTGCTCTGAAAGCACCTCTGGGCTCATGTCCTCCTGTCACCTCCATCCTCCCGTCCCCGCAGCCCCGGTGGCTGTCGTGACTCCACAGCTTTGTGAAGCAGCTGTGTGGGCAGGGAAATGCTTAAGAGATTGTTTGGCTCTAAGGTTGTTTTATTTTTCCTATTTGGATTAACATCACACACATCTCTGTTAACAGCTGGTCTCGCACAGAGTGAAATCCACTTCCCCCTGTGGCTCAGTGTGGAAAGGAGAACAAGCCCTGGGGAAGGATGACCTGAACAGAGCTGCTGAGGGGCAAGTGACACGAACTCGTGCTCTGCCTTGGGAGTGCTTTTTTCTTTTGGCTATAGAGGCACCTCGGATGGTCTTGCTAGCCTAAAATTAGGCCTATAAGCAGTTCCCCTTCCTCTCCTCTCAGTTCTCTATTTGTGGCATTTACATCAGACTCCCTCCATATCTTGTAGGGCTTATAGGGGAAGAAATTAAAACTTTGCATTCCTTAATGATTATTATCCAGGACCAACTGAGTAGTTAAGGTTGTATCCATAATACCAAATTGATCAGACACCAGTCTAACTTAAAACTTATGCCAAGCATAGGAAACCTCACCTATTTGAGTTTCCATTGCCAAAACAGACCAAGTTGTCTGTAGGGACTAGAAACAGCAGCACACGTAAGAAAATTTCACTGCCAATGGTTTACAGCCTTTTGCAGTACAACAACTAAACTCTTAGACCACTGTGCCCAGTGAGTTGTGGACAGCTGGACATCCTTCTGGGAACCAGGAAAAACTGTTAGGATAGCACTGGCGCTATCAGTGTTCACTTGATTAAAGCTGTATGGGCCAGAGAATGGGTAATCAGTGAAGGAAAGCATTGCTTAGATTTGCCCGAGAGGTCAGTTTTAAAGCACTGTTTAACTTGAGGGAAAGATTTCATTCAAGATGGTAGGGTAGGAGCAATATTAGAGTGAAGGGCTCAAGTTTACTCCACAAAAAGCTCAGTTAGACTGTGTTGAGCCTGCCTGGTGGTGTGTGGAAGACACAACAGAGAACAGAAATAGCTAAATCCGGTTGCTCTTACTCTGCTGTGTTCTCTAGCCCTTTTTTGCACATTTGTCTTCTCAATCTGCTTTCAGTGTGACAGAGGACAATGTATTCAGCACATGGTGAACCTCTTTTGAGTAAGCCTGAACCCTTACAACAAAAGCCATAGCCTGAGGGTCTCTTCTGACACTTGCAACAAAGTCTGGGGAAACAGCACAGATATTGGCAGGGGGGGTTTGTCAAATAAAGGGTAAAATGGGGAAATAAAAAGTTGTTCTTGCACCTTAACTGTTCCAGAAATAACCATGTATTTTGTAAATAATCAGTAAATAAAGTTAGATGGGCCAGTAAGTAAACAGAGTTTTACCAGAGATACTGTTGAGCAGCAATATTTAAGTGCACACATGACTTGCTAAGCAACAGGGTAAGGAACAAGAAATATTTTTTTAGAAGTAGAGTCTCAGACTAAGAAACTCACATTTGCTTTGAATTGCTACAAGAAAGGGACAAGATGGGTGGAACTGCATGAACCAGAACCAACAAAATGTTAACCCAATTTTTTGCTGTGGAAGTCTTTCCTATTTTGTCAGATAAATTCTGTGCCTTCCAAGACAACTTACAGCATAGTCCCTCTCAAATCTGTGCCTCCAACAGGTGTACCTGAAAAGTTGGAGCTTTCTCCTCCCATTTTGTCATTTGTCATTTTTACTCTCTTTTCCACTGTATCTTTTTCCTCCCTAATTATTTCATTTCTGAAACACATTTGCCTAGTGAGCACAAAGAACATCTGTGAAATCAACTTCAAAGGCTTAATCTGTCAGTTTTAATCTGTCAGTTGTCTTGACCAATGTTCGCACTACAGGAAACACCCAAAATATGGCAATTGTGTCAGGAAACTTTGCAAAATGGCTTAGATGTCCTTAAGTAAAACAACAACACTCTAGACAACATTATGAATTCTTGAAAGCATTCTTTATGATGTTGAGAAAATCTGTGGAATTGTGAATTCTGTGGAAACCAGGATTCTTTTGCCGGAAAATCATAGAGACCTGTTAGTAAATAGGAAGAGATTTAAAAGATTCATTGTCTTTGGCAAGACAATCAATGTTGATTCAGCTGCTGTTTTCTATGGCAAAAACTTGTATGTGCAAGCTCTAATCTTAAGTCAAAGAGGATGAAGTCTTTAAAATAGTGAAGAACAGAACGTGATGCAAAGATATCTTGAGTGTTCCTCATACGACATAATTCAGATTTACTTTGCCAGCAGTCCCAGTCACGATTATTGGAAGAGTTTATTTACTATGCAATAAGAAAACACAACAGCAAATTACAGTTCCATTCAGCATTGCTCAGAGAATTGAAGAAGTCTGAAATGGGGTATTTCTCTTTTTTTCTGGGCAGCTGTTTCCCAAGATGAGCTAAGGTTTGAAAAGTAACAGAGCTCAAAACACAAACAAATTGCTCCAGTTGTCAGGCTGTTGACTGTATGTGGTGTCTTCTAATGACTCTGATTAAGATATTTACCCTGGATTCTTTAAGAAAACAAAAATCCAATCAGTGACTCTTACCATTAAACAATCCTCTCCAGTCTGCAAAACCAGACACTTGAATCTGGCTGCAACTTCCTGACCATGTATTTGGTGTGACACCTCCACAACAGACTTGTGGAAGAGAGCCTGCACACCAGATTCACCCAACACACAGATCCTCACATGTCAGAGCACAGCTTGGAGCAGGACACCTCTGTGGCCTTGATTCAAAAGCCTTCTGATAATCTTGTTTATATACTTCTAGTGAAGTCTCTCACGAATGTAACATAAATGAAAGTAGATTGTTTTCATACCTCTCTGTGATGGACTTCTGAATTGACCACTGGGGTCAGAGAGCTGTTTCTCTCATCTACCAATCCTTGACCAAATTCCAAATCCTATAAAAACCCCAAATCATAATAAACTACCCTTCCTTCTTTGCCTCACTTCAACCTGCCTGGGTGCGTGTCGCTCTTTTGTGTCGTAAATTGTGACACACTTCAGGGTGTAGAACATTTCCTAAACTCCCTTGCAGCACTGTCCCTCTTCTCCCCAGCTCCAGGAGCACACACCATGGACTGATGCTCAATTTACCAACAACTACGACCCCCAGGTCGCTTTCCACAGTGCTGCTCTCCAGCATTTCATTCCCCAGTCTGTCCATACATCCAGAGCTGCTCCATACAAAGGTGCAGAATCCAGCATTTGTCTTTATTAAACTTCATATGGTTGGTGATTGCCCAGTCCTTGTCATGGTCTCTCTGCAGGGCATCTGCCCTCGAGGGAATCCACAGCTCCTCCCAATTTAGTATAGTCAGCAAACTTACTTTGTGCTCCTTCCAGTCCTTACTTAGATTTCCTTGCAGTCCTGCATCCAGGTCGCTAATGAAGATGTTGAAGAGGATGGGGCCGAGGATGGAGCCCTGCAGAACCCCATTAGTGACAGGACCCACTGGTGATGTCACCCCAGTCAGTACAAGCCTTTGTGCCCCACCCGTGAGCCAGCCACTCACCTGTCACAGGATGTGTTTACCCAGCTGAGTGCTGGGTGTTTTGTCCAGAGGGATACTGTGAGACAGTATTCAAAGCTTTACTGAATCTTCTCCATGATTTTATCAGCCATTAAACAGAGACTGACAGGCCTGTAGTTTGCATGGTCATCCTTCCTGCCCTTCTTGAAAACTGAGTCCAGTAGACTGGGACCTCTCCAGATTCCCAAGATTCAGAAATCATTGAGAGAGGTCTCATGATGACACCAGCCAGCTCTGAGTACTCTTGGATGAATCCCATCAGGCCCCACAGACTTAGAGGGATCCAGCTGAAGAAGCAAATCCTGCACAAGGTCAGGATTGACTGGGAGTTTGTCACTCTCAGGCATGAGAAATCAGTTTAACACAGAACAAAGCATCAAACACAGAATGATTTAGTGATCTACTAGAATACTTCTCCATGACATGGAATTCTTCCAAGTACAGTAAACACTGCAAATTCCAGGTTTTAGATACAACTCCTCAAGGCTAGGTCAGTAAAAGAAAATTCAAGAGTTATGAGTGTAACATTAGATCTCAACTCTGAGGCAGAATTTTAAAAGCTATTCCCCACTGAAGCATTCCCAGCCCTCTTGAGGGCCTACAAACCTTTTAAGACAATGAGGAGACCCCTGAAGTCCCACAGCTGCACAGGAGGAGAATCCTCTGTGCTTGGAAGACTCTCTACAGAAAGGGGCTTTTATGAGGCTTCTCATATGTACAGTCCCTAACTGAGCTCTTGTAATCCAGACCCAGATTCTTCCTTGTGTACTATAAAACAAGGAAAAGGGAATTACCACACTAGGTGGAGCATTTTTATGAACTGGGAGTTATAGTATGTTAGTAAATACATTATGCCATTATTTATATTAATTGCCAGTACTAAAAGGCTGTAACTTCTTTCAGTTTGGGTGACAAAAACTGAAGCTTTTGGAGCTATAAAGGCACCAGCTGAGAGTTATAAATGTCTGTCATTGCAAAACATCAATTGGTCATAAAAATAGTTGGAGTGTTTACTTCTCTTTGATGGAAATTTCTAAAAGTTTCTCTGGATCCTGCTTTCCTGTCAAAACCCTTTTCCATTTCCCTCCTAGCACTGCCATACTAAACTACTGGGTTCCCAAACCCCACACTGTGACAGAAGGAAACTAGTAGGGTTTCTCAAAAAATTGTCAGAAACATACTAAAGTCTTCAGCAGCCTAAAAACAAAACACATGTTTTGACTTTGCATAACAGCATCATTCACTAACAAAAGCTTCTTATTTTTGACTTTTACTTCTTCTGTCTTACCCTTTCAGCAAGTTTTCTATACAAGGCAATAAAAGCATTTCATAAACTGGCCTTGACAGAATATTAAGGGAAGGTGAATGAAGCTGAAATAACTTTGGCACAGGGGTCTTCCATAAGGGATTAATGCAAAAAGAGGCACTTTATGCAAACAGATGTATTTGAAGAGACAGAAGTTAGGCCCAGTTGCCTTCCAGTGCAAACCAAGCAAATTTTTCAAAAATACTGCTGTATATGAAAAATTCATTTCAGAGAGAAAAAGAATCAAATTTACCTACTTATTTAGAAATAAAGGTAGAAACAGAATTAACATCTCATCTACAGATGCAATCAGCTCAGTTTTAATTTTTAATCAGTGACTATAAATACCATTTAAGAACTCACCCCTTTTAAACAGGTTAATAAAAAATTAGGCTTAATGGGAAGTTCAGCATGCTTCATCATATTCAAAAACTACAGTGTTTCAGATTTTATATAACAGCTTTATTATCAAATGGCAAGAGACACTTAGTAATGATGTCATGCAGGTATCACAAAAAAAATTCCAAAAGATAAACAGGTCACCTAACAGCTCAAAATCCCTTGCAATTAAAAAACAAAGCTACATCTTTCTGATGGTCTGGTTGGTTTCATGGTAGCCACTATTTTCCTGTCAGCATGTTATGGTTATCTCTTGGATCACCTGCTGGATTCCCTAAAGGAAAGAGTAGGCTAGTACAGTACCCCACAGCACAGTGCTTTTTTTGCTTTCCACAAGGCCTGTCTTACCCTGCACAACCCTCAGAAGTCCTCACAGGATAGGAAAGCACCTCAGGCTGCTGGCAGCTGAAGATAAACACAGAAGGAATGAGTTAAAAAAATGCTAAGGTTTTGAAAAAGTAAAGAACCCTATTTTGAACCTTTTTAAGGTCTTAAGGCTTTTAGTTATTGTGATGGGAGGCCAGTCTTGAGGCTGAAACACAAGAGGTTTTCAGTAACAAAGCCTGATCCCATCTCCATAGTGAAACAGAACTCAGTGAAAATGTCAAGTGATAGCATGAGTCACCTTAGATTGAAAGAGAGTTCAGCTCCTTCTTTAGTGACAAGGTTCCACCAAAATATTGGCTTCACACAGCATGGGAGGGATTTTACAACAGCTTCTGTTACTGACCAGGAATTGAGACAAATTTTGAGAAAAGCCTTTGGAAAATAAGTAGTAGGTAATTTATTCTGAGAGTCCATCTGCATGAGAAGTTAACTCTGCAGAAAAGTAGGCTATAAATCTACAGCAACTTCACACTCAGTAGTCTGGGGGACACTTGCTCACATGGCTCAATTCACATCCAAGTTTACTATGGAATAAATCTCCTGGGTAGAGGAGCTCTGGAGATTAGAATGGCAGCAATAAAAGTAATCACTGTTTAGTTTTAAATGTGAAAGTACACTTTTAGAGTAAACTCTAAATAACAAAAGAATTGCTGAAGCTGAATGATCTTGCAATAAACTTGCAAACAGAACTGATATAAATTCCTTTATATACTTATGTAAAAAATATCATTTACTGTGCAGCCTGGATTTAAATAAAAGACAAATGGTGTATTAATAATATTTACTGTATATTTACAAGTAATACTGTGATGAAACAAACTAGTCAATTAACATTACGTTACAAAAATGAAAAAACCCTTTAAAGGTACGGGTCAGTACCTTTTACATTATCACATTCATGGACTGTTCTCTTATATCTCAAAGATCTATGACATGATCATGAGTTAACACGAGGACACAGACTAATAAACCCTGGAACTGGAGCACTTGCTGATGTGCTGAGTCCCTGTTCAGCAAGACACTGCAGGGGCATCAGCTTAAACCACGTGAGCAGCACTGGTGTCACTGGATAAAACACAATGTGCTCCCCAGTTCCTCACTGAGCAGGGCCTTGTTTGAGGGGGTTCCACTGACAACACAAGAGCCTAGCACAGCTGGAAGCACAGGGGGAGGTATCTGGTACCTCACTGAGAGAATACACAGACTGCTGCTGAAGGTGAGCCATGGCTCTTGCCCACTGCCCCTCACTGCCTGGCAGACAATGGAAGCCCCATTTTTATATACACCCACACAAGAGCCTGCTGGCCCCTGGTGCTCTGAACATTATTTGGGATCAGCTGTTTGGCAGGAACTGCACCAGTTTGTGTACCTGACATTTCTTTTAACTAATCAAGCTGCAATGAGAAATTTTATACTCTTTACATATTGCTTGAGAAATGGTAATATTACACTGCTTAAGAATTTTTAAATCACTTGAGAACTGCAAGTTTTATATAATCATACCATCACTTCCTTAAGTTGGCAGGATAAATCTATGCAAGCGAAATATTGGCAAAATAATCAACATTAAAAAAAAATGAAAATTAGAACTTAAAAATCATCAGCTGGCCAAGATAAGAATTCTAAGCTGCTCCCTCCCTTCCTATTTCTGCTCCCAGAATAAAACTTTACAGGGACCAAGAGGGAATGATGTGACTTTGCCTTTGTTAATCCAGTAAGTAAAGCAGATGTAGGTTCAAGTATTTAATTCCATAAATACAGCACTAATAAATAGAAGTAAACAAGGATGAGAATAACATTGTAGTTGAAGTACTGCAAAGAACCTTTGTTTCCAAGTGAGCACCGTTTTATTATTTTGAAACTCCCCAAGGCAAAAAAGAAGGGAAATATTATTAGTGAGAAATGCACTCAGACCAGATCACATGCAAGCCTACAGAGAATGTTACAAAGTTGGACTGAATAGTTCAGGGTTTTTTCCTGCAAGTGTTAGAAAGCATCACCTGTAGTTTGTGTCTACATCACAATTTTTGCTCTACATGTAAATAGAGCAAAATGTTACATCTGTGCTCTCACCTCCCTCATCCTGAGGGTCACACACACACCCTCTCAAAGTAAAACACTGGAGTTTGGTTACAAAACTATATGCAGTACATTTCTGAACACATTTCCTTCAGTTTAAGGCCATGTGTTCATTTAAAGACATTCTTATCAATCACAAGCCTCCCCTTTAACTGCTTAAGATCCAATAGAAAAGCAAATATACAAATATCAGAAGTGCTGATCCTGAGATGAAGTATGGGAAATTCTGGTCCAGTTTGATCCTTATTCAAACTTCTGCTTCAGTTTCTTCTGGAAGAGAGCTGGTAGGATGGAGAGGATGGCTAGAATCATGAGAACAAAAACAGAGTTCCAGGAAACAGCTTCCCCTGCTGTTGTAAGCTGGTACAGCGTCGTTCCTGCCTTAATGGCTACAAAAGACGGTGGTGCTACACCTGGAGCAAGGAAAGGGTGAAAAAACAGCTTGTTAGGGTAAAAAAACCCTTAAAAATGACTCATCCAAATTTTAACACCAGAATGTTGAGATTTTGTTGTCTTGGACTTTTTAAAAAAAGAGGGGTGTAAATACAGAATTCAAAGATAAAAAAACCTTTACCCAAAGAACTGGTTTTAAGCCATTCTTTATATTTTTAATGCAGATTCAAATATAGGAGACTAAGCAAATAATCTCTGCTCTTTAGACTCTGCAGATTTCAAGTTCTCTCCTTACAAATTCATTTTTCATAAAGGAAAAATAATTAACTTTTTCATAAAGTTCACAAAGGAAAAATACTGCATTGTTTCCTAATCAGATTTAAAAGAATGTGCAAAAATATGCCAATTAAAAAAGCTGTAGTGTATACCCCTTCTTCTGGCCACCCCAAACTGTGGCTGACTAGCCACAATTCTTACCTAGGAAAGTGCCAATGAAGAACACTTTCAGTGGCACGTTGATTACAGGAGATGTGATATTGATAAACCAGTTGGGGAGGAAAGGTGTTATTCTCAAAAATATTATGTAGTTAATGAGATGTTCTCTATGGCGTTCAACCTGCCAAAACAAAACCAAACAAAAATTTGGTTAAAAAAATCCCTGCCTTGAAAACACACAACTATAAACGTTTAAAGAGCTTTTTCCCCCCTATCTTTTGTAGACATTTACATGCTGCAAACATAAAAATCAGTTAAAAATGTGTGATGTGGGGAAGAATGCCCAGTCAATCACCTGCTAACTAGCACTGAGATCAGCCTGGGAAGAGCTGATTCAGTGTGGCAGAGCAGTGGTGATGTGTCTGACTGACTCACAGCCAGGGCTCAGTCACCACAGGCAGCCTGTCATCCCATTCCCAACACTTCCTGCAGGAACTGGCAATGAGGTTTGATCCTCAACCCATTGTGACCTAACTTGTGATCAAGCCTGAAACACAGCTACATTCTCACTTGGAAGCTCAGCCAGGTCAGGGCTCTGAACTTCATGAGGCAGCAGCTGCTCCCAGCACAGTTCCAAAGCCTGTCTCCCCAGAGCTTACAGTGCCCAGCATTAGCATTACCCAGCAGCAACAACTGCTCCAACGTCACTCACATCTTAACTGTGTTGTCAGGTCTAGCCCAGCTCCTCACACCAATGCTACAACAACAAAGCCTCTTCTCCTTCCAGCCTGTCTGCATCACATCAGCCCTTTCACACAAGTGAAACCTCGAGCCAAGCTGCAAGGACAGCCAAGCATCCACAGTTCTGGCCTAGCCTGGCAGACCTGCACTAAGCTTAAGCCTCAAACAGTTGAAAACAAACCTGGCCTGATTGCAATTCCACCTGAAATCTCACATGGCAGCTCACCCCAGTCACAACCCTGCTTTTCAGCTTTAGTCAAATTTAGATTTCACTGTAACATCAAATCAGGAGGACTATGGGTTTTTTAAACCTTAATGAAGGACACTATTTAAATCTTGATTAATGCTGCATATAAAATGCCTTAACCTCAATATGCAAGCATGATAAGCATGATAGAGTCCAATTAACCTGGAAACAGTGAGATATGAGCTGCACATGCAATTTTAAATCACATGTTCAGTTCTACTAATGGCAATAGCAACCATTTGCTACTCACAATAGCCTCAAGATTCTACTGCAATATTAAGATTTACTTGGGTCAAGAGTCAAAATGGTACTGTATAATCTAACAAGGTCAATTGTGCCAGACACAGCTCCATATCTTATCTAATGAGGAACAAGTTTAAAGCATTTTTATGAGATACAAAAAAATCTAGAACAGAGTACATGTGCTTCATACTTGCAAAAAATAAGTATTTTTTCAAATGTTTCAGAGTATCAAAGAAAGACACATAAGGTCAAGTACAACTCACACTGTATTTCTGTACTGCAAAACCTTTAGGTTCATCTCACAGTCAAGACTTGCTGAAACTAGTGTTACCAGATACTGTAAGAAAATGTTTCTAAATGCTCCAACTACAATAACATGTTCAAATTAAGGTTTTTCAGTCAGACATTCAGATATAGGTTCCTCCAATCTCCTCCCCTCTCCAACACAAAAATACAAACCCAGCTTTCATTAGTACTAATGCTTAGAGAGAAATTACTTGAAATTGCCTGAAGCTGGAGAGGTTTCCTATTGACACTAAATAAACCAGGGGAGTGATCAGGTGCAAACACTTCCTAGACAAGAACAACTTTCTCAGGGGAAATACCACAAAATCAGGAATACTTCCAGAATCCCTTCTGTGTAACTGGATACATGAGCACAAGACCTCCTGGTTTTCCATGCTATTCCATGACATGTTTTGTGCTGTAAGTTCCAGCATCTCTAGAAACCTTACCTGTTCTGACCATTTCACTGCTTTTTCTGTTAAATATCTGTACACAACGGGACGTCCCACTAGGTATGACAGCATATAGCAAAAGGAAGCTCCAAGTCCTGAGCACTGGAAAAAAAAAACCAAACAGACAAATGAGCAGAAACTCTAATTAATGTCAGCCTTGTGTCCCTATTAACTACACTGCCTGGCTAGAGCAGGTTTCTGTGCAGCCCCCCATTAGGGCTCTCCTCCAGCAGTATGTACACACTCCCTAAGGATGTTGTTGACCCAAGACAGCTTATTTCCAAGGCATTTAGATCAATCTCAACACTCAAAGTAGACAGCATTGATTACTTATCAGTTAACATTGAGTGCTTCTGCAGTTTTAAGACTTTGAACAGTGACAGCTTTGCAAATAAGAGGCACAATGTCATTAAAGAAATTCAAACATGAAAACTGAACAGGGTCCTCTCTACCTTCTCAATACTAAGGCTCATTATGATTGCATCTTTTGCCCATGACATATTTTAAAACTTGCTGATAACATATATTTCAAATCTTAAACTAAGCTTCCTGCATATTTAAGCCAGTCAAAAAAACAGATATATTTTGCAATGTGATAATAAAACCACAGTAATTGTGTTGTGAAATTACAACTGGCTTCTGGCAGATGCTAAACAAATTTAGAGTAAAGGGAACTCTGGCTGATTCACACTCTAATGTCTTCATTATTAAGAAAACCTGGAGAAACAGCTCAGTGTTTTGGATCACCACCCAATGCTACAGTGAATTTTGTGGGTAATGCCATTCTTGCAGCAGAGCTGAGTAAGAGCTCAATGGTTCATCAGAAACTGAAGTGTATGCCAGTTTCAGACTGATCATTTCCAACAGGAAGCTGCTCAGATGCTTGGTTGTATTCCAAATGGATAGAAAGAAATATCTGCCCTCACTATTTTCCATACTTACCAAACAAACAAGAAATAAGGCCAGTGGAAAGGGATAAAGAAACCCTGACAGGATACTGAGAAATATAGACCCAGGAATAGCAAATGTTTGCAAGCTGGATGCATCTTAGTTAAGGAAAAACACACTTCTAAAAAGCTACACACTTCTTAAATTTATATGCAGTCAGGATACATTTTACAATTTGAAAAAGCATAAATAAGCAGGGCCTCTCAAGATCCTTACTAACTTCAAAAAACCTTTTGTGGAGCAGCACAAGAAGCTCAAGCACAGAGCCACGAGATGTAGATCCATCACTACATGTACAAACAATAAGTCACTCAGTAATAAAAGCTGACAACGTTTTTCTCTTTATCTGTGCCACAGCTGCCACAGAGGATTTATTGTAACTTCCAGGAAACACATACATCTGATTTTACACTGGTGACTAGAGATGTGCAATTTCAGATATTCTCTCTGGAAGGTTCACAGGCCTGTCTGAGCCCATAAGCACAAGTTTCATGGAAGACTGAAATGTATGAAGGCAGCTTCTACTTCCTTACAAACAGGCTTGGAGTAATCACTAACTACAATAGCTGATCACTAATTTCAGTCAAAAATTTTTTAGAAGGCAAAAACAAGGTTTCTGCAGCATAAACAAGCAGGTTGTTGGACTTAAGGCTTGCTAGGCATACTTGAGACTAAGATGCATTGCCCACTTTGGATAGAAAAGCTATAAAGTCAAAAAAACCTGCACACTATTTTACTGAAGTTGAATTGACTGCAATATTAAAAAGCCCAATAATCTTCACAAGTGCATTACAGGCAGTCCAGCTTTTGCTAAGTGATGTCAAGGTTCAGAGGTAACTGTACCGTGCCTGGAAACTGATCACAGTCTGCTGCTGACACAGTAAAGGTCATCACAGCTAGAACTGCTAGAGCAGCTCAACAAAGAGCCAATTTATTCTACTCCTTGTTAATATATAAAATAACAGTTTAATTTTCTTCACAGATCTATAAATTTGGGAAATATGAAATACTTTTTGTGGAATACTTTGAAAGAATGAGCTGAAGGATAAATTGTAATGGCATGCTCAGTGCTGACTCTCCTGACTTACAAAAGCCTCCTGCATTAAAACTGTGAAACCAACCTCTTCTACAGCTTAAAAGTTATTAACCTTTAGTTAAGTGTTCCCGTTAAGAGTGTGTTTAATGATTAATTAATATATTCAGCACTCAGGAAAAAGAAATCAACAAAGAACATAGGCAGCCTTTGTGTCTCCCTGGACAGAAAGTACTTCAGAAATTTGTTCCTCTCAAAGAAAACAAAGATTTGGTTTTGTGAATTTGGGCAGTGCAGAGATGAAAGATGGCTCAAAATACTTTCCTTCAGAAATACTGCTAAATATTCTATAAATTACCCTTATGTGGAATTTTGAATGTCTCAAGGAAGAGCAGTGCAGTAGTCTCAGTTTTCTTTAGAATAAACAAAAAATTCACTTCATTTTAAAAGTTATCATAACACTAAAGTGAGACCAAGCCTAATATACAAAGAAATGTTTTTAAATTTCCAAGATTTTAAAATATTTGTGTCTCTTTGTAGACACTCCTAGGTATGTTAAACTTCATCCATGAGCAAGAACTTATCAATTTGTATTTTTCATTCATCTTTTCAGAGAAGCATGACTACATCCAAACTGCTCTTTATATCAGAAAAAGGATACAAAACATACGTGGCAAAATAAGCCACTAACACTTGAACATAAAATGTGTCCTTGTATTTGGACAAGACTTTTCCCAAGGCCTTTGCATCATCCATGTCTCTGGGAACCTTTATACATTCTCTTTCTTCTCTGGAGAGGGATAAAAAAAAAGCAGGAATGATGGAAATATAATCAAACAGTATAGTACAATTACTTATTGAATACAGAGATAATTAGATACACTACATCACTAAATTACAGCTTCAGCAAACAAACCATGATTATTGTTGTAATAATGCTCTCAGATGAACACCTAATATTTACAGTGAGGTTTATATTAGAAAATCCCCAATTTTAGGTATTTGCAAGCTTTTTTTTTTTCAGTACAATGATGTGCTGCTTTTCTAGGTTTTTTTTTTCTTCTTACCAAGTACTGATCAAATAGAAAATATTGCTCAAACCAAACCTTGGCAAGTGAAAGCAGCCAAAACCAACTGCAGCTGCCTCAGTGCTGGGGTCACAACAGTTGAAGTGCAGCAGGAGTGGCAGAACTTCACCTCACAAACCAATAAAGCTCTAAGGGCAAAATCACATGTCACACCTTAATCTGGTGCAGCCCTGGGCAGCACATTTGAGTGTCTTCACTTGCTCTGTATCAGGCCATTGCAAACCGACCTCGTCGAGCAAGTTAATCACAGAGAATTAACTACTAAAAGTGAAAAAGAAACTGTCAGACAAGCAGGGTCCCACCTGCCAGCCTGCCCAACACAAGTACTGGGTGCAACAAGAAGGAGAAAAAGAGAAGGCAAAGTTTAGCTAGGAAGGAAGGAAGATAGATTTCCCCTTCTGGTGACAGCCTCCAGTTTTACCAAGGCACAAGGACGTTTCAAGTGAGCTCAGCCTGAACCAAACACACTCTGGCTCTCAGCTGAAGGTGGTTCAGAACAGAGTCAGTTAGCACTGATAACACTTCAAAACACGGGATCTCCACTGTGCAACAGAAACCTTAGACCAAGAACAATTCTCCGAGTTTATGTCATATCCCCATGCAGGCTCCTCTACAGTCTGATACTGAGAAGCAAATAAATTGATAAATTAAGCTTTCATAACATACTTACTCACTAAGTTGTGGGAAATTTTTATATACCAGGAACATAAGGAAAGCAGCTGATAAGAAGATGGACACTAAAATAAGAAGTGATGTCCGAGCTGATCCACCTTCTGCAAGAGCTTTCCCTGAAATTAAACATGAAACAAAGTCAAAAAAAACACCAGCACTAGCAAAACAAAACAAGAACAATCTCTCACAACTTACAACAGATTTCAAACTTATGCTTTAAGGGAATATTAAAGTAAACTCTCTGTTTACTTTACATCTTCTTTTACATCTTCCTACCAATGATTTGAATAACACACGTTGCTCACATTCCCTGAGAGCTTTCAAACAACTTTGAAGTTTTTACACTGGCAAACACCCCACAGAAGTCACCTTCTACGATCCATAAGCCTCAACTAATAAATACATTTGTAAAGAGAAAAAACAGAGCTAAACAACGTAAGCCATACATATGTTTTCCTTTTTGCCAGAAATCTTCCGCCAGTCTAATTAACTAGAGATTTAACTTGAAGTTAAATTTCCAGGATGTACAACATAACTTTAAAACCTGCTCATTAACAGATTTTGGGATTTTTTTTCTCTCTCTAATGAAAGACTACCAGACACAGCCACTTAGGTGAGACACTCATTAGGAGGAAACCTACACAAACACACACATGCAAGCCTGTGATATAAAGATCACAGTGCCTAGTCTTGGGAATTACACATATTTTACACTCCTGTGGATATATATACCTAAATGCCTATTAGCCTTTAAATCATTGTGTAGTGGAAGCGATGGGAGTACAGTAAGTGACAAAATGCCATTTTAGGCCTCTTCTGTACTTTAGATTTTTATCAAAATGACCACATCCATGCAATACCCTGATTAACACAAATGCAATTACACACATTAAGAATTTAAAACTGAAATGAACACTAAGTACTCTCTGCATCCACACCGGGGTGTGTATGTGTGCATGTATTAAACCACTCTCTCCTGAGGTACTTGAGGCTCACCCAGCTTCACACCCTTTCAGGGTCACCTGAAGAACACACTCAGAGCCCAGGCTGTGTTTTCCCTCGCAGATGCCGCTGGCACAACTACAATGCCAACACACAACACTCAAGCGGGTCACGCTGACACCTCACTGTTGTGAAATGCAGCGACCGGATGATGAAACCCACGGAGCCGGCTGGGCGAGCTGGCAATTTTATCGGCTTTAGGGTTTTTTAGGCTTAAGGTCAGCACGACCCCACAGGTGTGCACTGGGTCAGACGAGGCCAAAGGCAGCATCCACAAAGCAGTTACAACCACAGAACCACAGGACGGTCAGGCTGGAGGGGACCACAGTGGTCATCCAGTCCAACCTCCCAAGTGAGGCAGGGTCATCCCAGAGCTCATGGAACAGGACTGCATCCACACGCTTCTTGAGTACCGCCAGTGAGGGACACTCCACACCCTCTCCCGGCAGTCTGTTCCACTGCGCTGCAACCGTGGTTATTCTGACAACACCTTCTCCAAGGAGCAAAATAAACGATAGTAAAATAAACAAATAAGCAACTTGTAGGGCCAAAAAAAACCCCACAGCCCACTCCGCTTCCTGCCACTTCCACTTTCTATACTTCAGGCGTGCCGGCAGTGGAATAACACACACACACACACACACACACACACACACACACACACACACAGACATGAAACCACGCGTGTTCCCTCACGCAGTGGAAAAGAGAAAGGGGTCGGTGCCCCATTTTGGCCCCCGCGGGGCGGGAGCCGCCTCACCCCACACGCACCGTGAGGGGCCCGGCCCGGCCGCCCCAGAGCCCGCGCGGGACGGGGCCGGTGCCCGAGGCAACGAGAGCCACCGATACCCGCTCCGGGC